>QTSX02004457.1:0-157053 GCA_014839935.2 Entomophthora muscae
CCTTCCATTGTCACTTGAGAGGACATGAAACACCTCCTGATTGAAGAATTTGGAGGAGATCTCATCTTGGAGGTCAAGAAAGATGCATTTATGCATATTGCCTTTAAGACCAAGGAAACTCTGGCTGAGTTTGAAGATTGTTTCTACATTGAAGGCCAGCAGTTAATCACTAGTTGCCAGTTAATTCCTCGAGAAGCATACACGGGTTGTTCAAATGCTTTGAAGGTGAACCAGCTTCTATGCCTACACTTTAAGGCTCACAAAGCTTCTCTTACGTCCATGAAGAGTATTAAGACCCTATTGCAAGACATGCATTTGACCCACAGGGGTACTGTGGTTTGCAAGAGTAAGGCCAACAACGCTGGAACCACCTCTTGTACTCAACGCATTATGACTCTGGGCTCAAGTGAACAGCCTAAGAGACAAGGATGTAACAATTGTGGTTAAATAGGGCATCACTCACGTACCTGTACTAACCCTAGGGTAGAGGGTTGCAACCCAAAGGAGCAGGCAGGAAAAGAGAGGTCAGCTTAGAGGCAGAGACACTCTCTGCTGACCAATCTCCCACGTCTCCTCCTGATCCTCCCCTGACAAGGAATCTCCCTCTTCATCTGGACCAACTATCCTTCACCTGTTCCACAATCTTTCTAGTGATTCTGAACCTGAAGATTCCGGCTGTGATGAATCAGATAGTTATGGCTACTCCATGTTGGTTGTCCCAGAAACTGTGTCCATCCCTTATAAGCCTTGTTCAGGGATTCACAGCTACAACTTGCCCATCATCAAGTGAAGCCAAGGCCATAGTGACTTGCCCTTATCTAGCCCAAACACATCAACCTCCTGTCTTGGTGGACTCTTCTGAAGAAGCTGCTGAGCTAGCAGAAGCTCTCTTCCAGAATGTGTCTGTATCTCTCCTGTTGCAGACTGTGTATAAGGAAATTCCTGCCTTAAAATGCATGTTAGCCAAATAAGAGAAAGAGTTGGAAGCTGAACAGGACGTTCTGGCTGTCTTACCCCCTTTGGGAAAAATACTACTGTATGGAAGTGTCAATCCAAAAGGTTAAGATCAAGGCAATTCTGGACACAGGCTCTCCAGCCAATGTGGTATCATCCAAGCTAATGAAGAAGCTTAAGCTGGCCCCTGACCTCAACTACACTCAATCATATGGTACTGCCAGCATGGCCCAGACTTGAGCTATTGGTGCCTACTCTGTCCTGCCCATGAGGTTCAGAAAGCTTCTCATTGCTTTCCCTGCTGTTGTCCTAGAGAACAAAAGCTATGACCTCCTGGTTGGTACATAATTCCTCTGAGAATATAATGGAATTAATAACCTTTGATATGGATACCTATTGCTCTTAGAATACAAGGTCCATTTAATCCTTGAGGAACCTCCACAACTACCTGGCAAACGCTTTAATACTTATTTGCTCAACTATATCACAGGCATTTTTTTGCTCAAGTAAAAACTCATTCATACAATATGTGGTCCCCTCCTCCTTCCTGTCCTGAAGAGAAAGGTGTGCCTCTTCTTGCCCCTGCAGCTGGCACCATTACTCTGGGCTCCAAAGTGATTGTAGACTCTCAGATTTCTTACAAAATGCCTGAAAAGTCATTCCTGGAGCTATACTCTCCTGAATCTCTAAGCTGCAAAGAGCCGCAATTATGCCCAGGGATCTTAGATTGGACTCATAAGGAGCCTGTACACCTGTTGCTATCTAACATGACCACTTTGCCTATGCAGGTATCTTGGGGCCAAGTTGTCAGGCATAGTTGCATATTGGGAGCAGAACAGGTGGCATCCCTCTACCCTTTTGGAACCTTCAGCAACTTTAATCAACCTGAAGAAAACCCTCAGGTTCTCTCCTTGTTCACCGCTGCCAATTTCCTACAACTGTCACCCATCCAACAAAAAGATGTACTAGAGCTGCTTGATCAATTCAGTGATATCTTTGCCTGCGGACTTACAGACTATGGCCTAGCCAAGGGGGTCATCCATCAGATAGATACTGGTAATGCACCGCCCTTTTGTGCCAAGCCTTACCACTGCAGCAGGGTAGAGGATGACCAGGCTTCTAAGGAGCTCAAACAACTATTAGATGCTGGCCAACTTGCTCCTTCCCAAACTCCATGGGCCTCCCCCCTTGTTGATCTTCAAGAAGAAGGTCAGAGGCCACCACATTGTGATAGATTACCGCCATCTCTGAACTTGCTCACAAAAAAGGATTTGTACCTGTTGCCTAGGATTGATGATGCTCTCAGACAATTGGGAGGCTTAAAATTCTTCTCTGCCATGGATTTGGCTTCTGGGTACTGGAAGAATGACTTGTCTCTAAAAGAGTGGGAAAATTCTTCCCTTATCACTTTGGAAGGCCTCTACAAACCCACTCAAATGCCCCAAGGACTCTGCAACGCCCTGGCTACATTTCAAAGAGCTATGGACACTATTCTACAAGACCTGAAGCTCTCTTGTGTCCTCATATATCTTGATTATATCACTGTGTTCAGCTCCACCTTTACTAACTATTTAGACCACCTTAAACCTGTCTTTATCAAGATTCAGTAAGCAGGTCAAAAGCTCAAACCCTCCAAGTATTCCTTCTTTAAGGAGCAACTCAAATTCTTGGGCCATGAGGTCACTTGAACTGGAATATGCCCCATGAATAATAGGGTGGAAGCCATTGACAAGATGCTGCCTCCCACACATCTACAGTAGGTCCAAGTATTTCTTGGTATGATGGGGACTATTGACAGTTTATCCCTGATTTTTCTAAATTAAGCAAACCCCTTGTCCAACTCCTCTGCAACGTACCCTTTGAATGGACTGACAGCCAACAACAATCCTTTGAGGCACTGAAACCCAAGATTAAAGAGGTCCTCATCCTAGTCTACCCTGATTATGATAAGGAGTTTATCTTGTACACTGAAGCCAGTGGAGTAGCTGTGGGTGCCATCTTAGCCCAGCTCAATGATGAGGGCGTAGATTGACCTGTGACCTATTCCCCACAATTCCTCAAAAAGCATAAGAAGAACTATAGCATCACCAGGAATGCTTGGTGGTTCTATATGCTGTGAAGCAGTTTTGACACTAAATTTACGGGACTCACTTTACTGTAGTAACTGATCATTCATCCCTTAAGTGGCTGCAGCACTTAAAGGAGACTGAAGGTCAATTAGCATGTTGGGCTCTGCACTTACAAGGATACCATTTCACTGTGGCCCACCATCCTGATATGCAACATCATAACACTGTTGAATTTTCAAGGATTATTATACTAGCTTGTGACTGTACTACAGTCACATTGGGCTGTGGTTTCACAAAGAGGTTGAATTGTGATGAATTTCATAGGTTGTAATTCAAAACAATAGGATTGGCCTTGGAGAGACTTTCCAGTGTAGTAATTGATACCCATGAATCAATTAGGCTGTACTAATTGAGGGCTGTAATGAATAATCTGAATGATTCAGATTATAAAACTAGGTGTCTCAAACCGTCTAATTAACCATGGAGGTTAATTGATACCCAGGAATTGATTAGGCTGTACTAATTGAGGGCTGTACTGAATAATCTGAACAGTTCAGATTATGAGACTAGGTGTCTTAAACTGATTGATTAACTGGGAAAGTTAATTAATTGATACCCTTGAATATGATTAATGGGGATTTAATCATAGGGCCAAAATGGACTTGACTGTGTCAAGTAAAGACTTGTTGTCTTCAAACGGATTAATTAACTGGGAAGGTTAATTAATATATGCTGGGAATATAGTTAATGAGGATTTAAGTATATTGTTTAATTGCCTTGACTGTGTCAGAAAAGTTTGGTTAAGGTTAGCCAAAAGTAAACCCCAAAATTATGGTTTAAAAGCACCGCATTGGCAAATTCATTGGGTTAAAAGCACTGCTGCACTGCCTAATGGATTTGTAAAGCGCCACAGTGGCGCCTGGTTTTAGTTTCAAAGGGTTTTAATGGGTTTTAATGCAAAAACTCATTAAATACAAAGATAACTAAATAAAGGCAATGAAGTCTAGGGATTTAGGTTTGATCAGCTGGTTCCTGGTTGGAATATTGATAGCTGAGGTTTAGAATGTGTATATTCCACAGGGTTTTGGCGCCAAAAGTCTGGAATGCTTCAAGCCAAAGCAATACATTTCCACAGAAAGAATCAGGCAATTATGGAATGTATTATTGCACATTCTTATAGGTTAAGAGTGTGAAGATCTTTTTTGTAAAGATCTGCATTGGATGACGCTGTTATGTCATAAACCATGTGATAGAAATCCAGGTGTGATTCCAGAACCAGAGGTGTTTTAAGCCAAATGTACCCCAATTGGTATATAATGGAAACATGATAATAATTAATAAAAAAATGATACTTATGTGTGAGAATGGTTGCTTTCCCCTCAATCTTTTTATATTTATGTTTTTGGCTTTTAACTGAAAGAAGACTACCATGGTATGAAAGAGATGGTCTGCAGCTAAGACTATGGGGAGCAAAAAACGTGGAAGTGATCACCAGATGGCAACAAGTTTAACGCCAAGATTGCTTGCCTGGAATCCAAGCTCACCAAAGCTTACATAAAGGATTCCCTATCAAACTGTAAAAGAGTCAGACCAGGATAATGAAGAAGCAAGCATAAATTTCCTGGATCCGTCACATAGCTATCCATCCTGCAGATGCTGATCACCTATATGAATTAATAGGGTACCCTGGCTCCTGGACCACTGAGCCAGAAGACATCTGATTGGCACTATAGGCCTTATCAAAGGATACTGTGATTTGGGATAGACAACTCTTCAAGAAGGTCAATAATGCCTATCTTCCCTATGTTTGCCCTAGCATGAGAATAGTCATTATCCTCCAAGCCCACATTGATACTGGACATGGAGGTATAGCAAAAACTCATGACTGTTTGTGCAAGAATTTTTACTGGGAAAACATGTGCCTCTTAATCCCTGATGTCCTTGCCCTCTGTCATTCTTGTCAGCTCCAACAACCCTGACCTTCCCAACATCAATTCAAGCTCATCCTCCTAAGCATGCCTTCCACAATGTGAGCATTGATGCTGTTGGGCCTCTCCCTTGTTCTAGGTCTGAGTGTTGGTTCATCTTGGTAGCTGTAGATCATTTTAGTAAATGGGTTGAAGCCTGAGCAACTAAAGATATAACTACCAAGACCACTGCTAACTTCTTGTTGCAAGATATCTTCTACCCTCATGGTTGCCCTCAAGTCTTGCTTTCTGACAATGGCACCAACTTTAATTCTTGCCTCATAGTGTCCATTGTAGAAGCTATGGGCACACATCAATCCTTCTCTGCACTGTATAACCCTTCAATCAATGGAACCTTTAAACAAGCCAATTCTTCCCTTGTGTCCATCATGAGGAAACTCACCCTCCCTGATGCTGCCAACTGGGATATGTTCCTCCCTGCTGCTCTCTTTGTGTATCAACTCAGTAGACACCAAGTGACTGGCAGTTTGCCTTTGCCATGCTGTATGGGCGTGAAGCCACAACTCCCTCAATATTGGGACCCCCTTTGATTGAAGTTGATGTGTCTGCCAATCCTGAAGCTCATGTCAAAGACTTGACTAATTGTATCATTGACTTTCAGGCAACATCATATTCAACTGTCTATGAAGTCAAGGCCTTAGAGCTCTCACCTTCCAATACTTCTAGAGCCCTCTCCCTGAGTACCAAGTAGGTGATCTTGCCCTCTAATATCAGAATTGTACTATATTCAGAGCCCATAAGATTGAATCCCTCTGGGTTAGACCTTGTGAAGTCACCTTCAAGAAGGGCGTTGAGTATAATATGAAGCTTCTGTCATCTGACTGCCCTTTTTCCCGAGTTCATTCCAAATTTCTCCGCAAATATCAGCTCCCTGTATCCAATCTTGAGGGGGGATGTTGTAAACTGTGCCATTGATGCTATTTTAATATAGTCTTTAAATAGTGATATGTGCAAAGATTTGGTTGGTTTTTCTTTCAACTTTGGGAATTTCTTGCTCTCTGTAAATGGGTCTGTTCCAATATCCACCCATTCTGGAATACCATTCCTTCCCTTGTCTGATCCTGGTATGACCTCATCCCAACTTGACCCCCTCAACTGCTCTGTCTACCTAATGAGTTATCATTGATCCTTATCTACTATTTAAGTAGAATAATTTTTCCTAATAAAGACAAGTTTATCCACATTTACATTGGCTTTAATATTCTTCAAGCTTTTTCCTTTCCTTTTTGCCAAAAGAAATTTCACATCTTTTATTCCAGGAAACTAAGGTATGTGTCCTTAATTTTGCCCTGAAGGCTAACCCAAGACTAGCTTCAAACCTCAAATCTTTTGTTATAAAGATTTCCTTTCCTGTCCTTCTGAATGTTGTCCCCAGGAGCCAAATACAACATCCTTTCCCAGCCTTCAGTGTTCAGGAAGGCCCAGCAAGACTTATCCTCACAAACAAAGTGCTTGCTCTTGGTGGCACACTTTTTATTATTAAAGTTAAAAATGTAGTTGTCTGCAATGTAGCCAGGGCTGCTCTTCACAGACATGATAGGGAAGTAGCAGGGGAAGCACTTGGGGACTTTGAACTCCCTATCCACATTAAAGATGTTGTGGATGGCCAGTGGATCCCAAGCCATGTGGCTATTGGCTTTAAACTTTTTAGAGTAGTCCTCTGGCTCCTCCTGATAATCAGAAGAAGGAAGGGAAGAGATCTATAAGAGGGGAGAGGTTCTTTGAGGCCTGCTTGGAGGCCTCCTTCTTTTTTCTAGAAGAAGAGGTAGGCTCCTTGGCAGCTTTTTCTTTCTTGGCGTGGTTCTGCTTTGTGGGCTCTGAGTCAGCCTTGGACTGATAAAAGGAATGATCAGTGAGATCATCATTGGTTTTATTGGATTATGAGTGGTGAGGGGAAGATGAGGATGGGGAAGTGGTTGGGGAAGATGGAGCTGGTGAGAGTGGGTGGGAGTCTTGGGCTTGACAGGCTTCTTGGTATGCTTGGTGGTGGTGGCAGAGACCTTTGAGCCCTTGGAGGCTTGGTGCTTGAGCTGCTTGTTGGATTTAGATGATCTTGGCTAAAAATGTTTAGTATTACTGTAAATTCAGAACCTGAACGTAAAAATGCAGGATTGTCAAATCCTTGGTCCAAATGTTGAATCACTTTTGCAGGCAACTCAGCTGAGTGAAAATTAAAATATTTAATAAAATCAACCATTAAATTTAACTTTTTTTGGTTTATGTAAATTGGCAAATTTCAAATCTCTTGAGCAGATAACTCAACTAACAAAAAGACAAAACACAGCAAACAAATTCAGAATACATGAATCAGAAATGTGGGATTCTAATGTAAAATTTGAGATTTCCTGAATTTCAAACAAATCATAGACATCATGTAAACTTAATGAATCTGAAATTGTGGGATTGTCAAATCCAAGAACCAAATTTTAAATCAAAAATGAGGTGAATTTGAAATAAATATAATTTATGGGTGTCTCAAAAAGGATGATAAAGAATCTAGAGTGGATTTGTGCTAATTCTTTTAGGAATCATAGGCATTCTCAAAAAGCACCCTATTCTATTTTAGGACGGCTAAAATTTAGATGCTTGATTACAGTAGATTTTAAAAAATGCTAATAATAAAATAGAATTACATATTAAAATCTATATTATCACATTGTCTTTTCCTTGATGTGTTGATAGTTCATTTGCTGGTGATAATGTGCTTGCGTTTAATTGGATAGTTTCACCTCCAGTTGCCTTGGCAATAGGAAATTAAGTTGTCTCCACAACCACAGCTGGTCTTGGGGAGGCAACTTAATTTCCTATTGCCAAGGCAACTGGAGGTGAAACTATCCAATTAAATTCAAACACATCATCAACAGCAAATGAACTATAAACACATCAAGGAAAAGATAATGTGATAAGATAGATTGTAATATATAATTCTATTTTACTATTAGCTACTTTTAATCTACTATAATTGAGTATCCTTAGTGGCAATACATGAATACATAGTTAGTAAACTGATGGTTTATCTTTTCCACCTCTCCTTCCTTCCTTTTTAAAAGAAAGTTTTATGGCTCCTGGCTACGCCGGGGGCCAAAAAATTTTAAAAAAATTCTGTGTCATCAGGAGAGTAGCTCATATATCATTATATGGTTTTGTAGTCGCTATATTAGTGATTTAGAGCGCAGAATATTGCATTATTTCCAGTTTAAACAATTTTGCATTTCACTTAATTTCATGTCTGAACATGGTTGTTGAGATTGGATTTTCATTTTATTTTATCCAGAGTGGAGCTTCTTGATTTGGGTTGATTTGTCCTAGTTTCTTACTGTACATTCAATTTGGATTCCAGTTCCCGCAATTAATATCTGAGTTTACTAAAGGCATTCAAAAGTGATTTGGAGTTTGGTTCTTGGATTTGACAATCCTGCAATTTCAGAAACATAGTAAACTTAATGAAAATGATTGATGGATTTGAACACTTCAAATTTGATTCCAGTTAACTCATTTTGTTCATTAGAAATATGCAGTTTGACTTGAACTTTGCAAAGTGTCTATGAGTTCCCGCATTTTTAAAAATCCAAATAAAAACACAAAGAATTAAATTTAATTAAAAAAGGCCATCCTGCAAAAGTGATTTGAAATTTGGACCAAGGATTTGACAATCCTGCATTTTAACGTTTAGGTTCTGAATTTACAGTAAAAATAAAACAATATGAAAGATATAAAAACACAAAGAGGTAAAGCAAAGAAAAATATAAGTAATAAGTATACAAAGAAAGTCTTATTTATTAAGAAAAGCAAAATAAAAACACAAAGTATATATCTAAAGGGTAAAACATGAAAAATAAGTGATATTTGATATTTGGTAAAGCCTCAAAGATATTAGGTTCAACATAACATTTTAGGTCTAAATCAATAAAAAAACTAAAAAAATATATAAAAACTATATGGAGAGTACTAGGGGGTAATAGAACATAATTGCAAAAAAAGTTATTTTGATGGAATTTTTTTATTGGGGGTTAAACATCCAAAAATTAGTAAAGTGTCAAATTTGGCACTGTTGACAGGCTGAAAAAAACTTAATTCTCACTGTCAAGTAAAAAAAGCTGAATTCACATTGTCAACTTTCTTGGAGTCAAGAAAAAAATCAAAATAATTAGCTTATTACATGTAAAACTTGCTTAATTTAAAAACAGATGTGAAAGTTACCCCAAAAGCAAGGCAGTTTCATATGCCCAAAAAATTAAAAAAATTAAAAAAATTAAAAACAAGTTAAAAAAGTAAATGAGTGGGAATATTTTTATTAGTTGTAATAATATATAGGGGGAGTTGGGAGTGGCTTATTTATCATATTGTGTGTTAAATGTTAAGAATCTCTCTTAACTAGTCCCCCTGTTAAGGTGTCAAGTTGGTGGGTGTTGAGTGGCACCCATAGTGTGACACTTATTAATTTAGGCTTAAATACAGTAGTTTTAAAGGCTATGGCAACAACTGAAAATACCTCAGATTTAAACAAAATCCAACTCTCAGGTTAAAATATACACTCTGTTAACAGGGTTTATTGGCGTTAATGGGAAAAATGAGTCAACACAGCAACAAAAGGCTCACACACAAAGCAAAACCATTCAAAATACAATCTGAAATACATTGATTCATAAAAAAAATGGTGTGAGTTGACTTTTGTTGTACATATGTTTACTATGTGAATTGGTGACAAAATACACCCAAGCAAGGTATGTAAAACGCAAACCAAAAACAAAACACAATAGCAACTCACTACGTAAATGAAATCACTCACGCAATGTGTGCAATGGATTGTAATCATTAATGATACCAAGGTATCTAAAATAAGACATGAGATCTGAAACATAAATTTTAAAAATATTGTGTTGGGTGTTTGAATTTGGCGTAAAATATGGGAAAATGGGTGAAAATTATTTTGGGTATTCTAAAATGGGTGTGGTAAAACCAAAAACAACTAACTAAGAAATAAAAAACCTATAATTGGGATATTGGGTGGGGAAAACTCTAATTAAATATCCATATTCAGATAAAAGCAAAAATTAAAATTATGGAGTAACTTAATTGAAATTTATTTAATATTTTATTAAATTTTAAAATGGAAGGAACACAGCAACCAAGTACTAATGCACCTGTTGTGCGCTGCAGTTGTGGCTGCCCCTGCGGGTCAAAGAATAGAGTTAGTGCAACCCAAGTGCCTACTCAAGGAGGAGACGGGAGAGGAGAGTTCCATAGTGACGCTGCACTGACACAGCTGGTTCAAGGAGCACAAGCTGCTAGGGTGCAGAGCATAAACCCTTGGGTCCCAAAGCTGACCTGGAAGTCCACCAAGGTCACCACTACAAAGAAAGTTAGAAACAAGGAGGTAGAACTTACTTCATATGTGTTTGACATTGTGTATTGGCAAGAGTTGGTCCCGTTAGCCATGCTGGAGAAGGTGAAGCCTGTACTTGATACTAGCTACAAACCCTATGTCAGTGATGGCAATCAGGAGGATAACAAGGAGCCCAATTTCTATCAAACCAATGAGGGAGTGCTGGTGCTAAAAAAGGTTGCAGCCTTCTATACCAAGGTACCTATGCCCTGTGTTGTGCCCAATGCCAGCAAGTCAATCCCCACCGCTAAAAAGCCCGCCCAGAAGCACATCCCTGACATCAAATGCATCATCCTGCTTAGACTAATGTGGGAATCAGGTGATTACAAGGTGGCCGCGGCCCTTGTTGGAGTGGATCCCAAGTGCGCCAGCAAGACTTTCCAAAAATTCATCAATACTGGTCAGTCCTTGCTGCAGAGAACTCCTTCCATGTTTCTACCATGCTCACCAAGGAGCACAAATAGGCAATCTGCCAGTGGATCACCTGGGACTGCCATCTTGAACTGGCAAATATACAGGCCATAGTTAAATATACTTTTGGGATTGAGGCCTTGATTCCTTTTACTACCATCTGGTGAAGGGAATGCAATTTTCTTGGAAAAAGCTCAGGGTATCCCCCTACAACAGAAACAGCCCAGCCAACATTGACGTCCAGAAAACTACGCAGAGGCGTACACTGCCCTCAAAGCCAAGGGGACGGTCAAATTTTATTATATTGAAAAATTGGCATTTGCCTTGTCAATGTGCAATGGGTATGGCTATGTCCCCAAAGGCTCCAATGACGGGATTGCTTGGCGTGCTGCAGTCCGCGCCACAGCCTACTCAATGGTGGCTCTCCTCAGTCCAAAGGGGGTCAAGCTCTACCAAATGATATTAGTTTTGCATAACAGCAGGACCTTTCTATCATTTCTCCAATTGGTCCAGGAGCACCTAAGGCGCACAAGCCCGGGCTTCACCAATGTCATTGTGTTGGACAATGTTAGTCTCCACAAAGTGGCTGACATTCTTGAAGAATTTCCATCAATTGAAAGAAGCATTGCTGTGGGCCCCCAGCAATTGGCCACAGCAAGTTTATGCCTTCTCTTCCTCCCAGCCTATTTGCCCTTCCTAAATCCTATTGAGGAAGTCTTTGGGTGGCTCAAGCAAGTTTTCAAGCAAGGAACCCCAACTGGGGCCAAGGACCTCTTTAATTTGCTGCAGGCCGGGATCCACACCCTCCCAGCTGAGACCATGGCTAAATTCTATGGCCATGCTGATTTGTTCATCCTTGCATGCCTAGCCAAACAGCCAATCAATTAAAGGCTTAGTGTGTCCAACTTTTTTATATTCTCTTATTTACTATTCAAGATTTATTAATTATCATTTTATATTTAGATTTTTCCACATCTGCAATCACATTCAGAAGATCTATCAATAGATGTAAGTAATTTATTTATTTATAACTATTTTTATTATGGATTCTAAGGTTATCCCAACACTTGATACTGATTACGCAAATATATTTATAACACTCTTATCAAATAAATATAAAAATAGTTTTAAAAAAATTAACCGTAAAATGTACAAGTTAGAATTTATTTTATTAACGTATAATTTTATGCTTTTATGAAAACTGTTTCTGCAATATATTTTGCAAAACTGGTTTGCTGAAATAAAATTTATAAAATCTATTATAATAAAATAATATAAATTGTAATAAAATTTATTGGAATCATGTTTTTATTGTGTGCACCTGTAGTGGGTTCTTTGGTATGTCCCCACCCCGTAATGGAGGTGGCGCACAACCTCTACTGCCACACTGTGGACGGTGGATACGCCCTTATTAAAAAACTCCCTCCTGCTAGTGAAGGGGAGTAGGGTAAGGTTAAAACTGAGGAGCAGCTTTTTGGGTGGGGCTGCAAACCTGTAAATCCCTGCTAGGACCAGGGTGTCTTGGATTACATGGTTCACCAAGTCATATCTAGGGGGACCTTCTTCCAGTCAAGTGCAAGCCGGGCCTTGTCAATTCCCAGAAGGACCCTGTCTAGATTCTCTACACTGGTGCTCATCCCAAAGAAGAAAAGATAGCCAAGGTAAACCACCAAGTGAAGCCTTTGCCCAGAAAAGGCTTCCATGAACTCACACAATTTATTATAGACTGTGCTGATTTTCTTGTTGTGCCTGGTCTTTGCAAAGGTCAGCTCCATGGCTGCAGGGACCCCCGTCTTGTTGGCACTCCAGGTCAACCCAAAGTTGGCAAGGAGGATTTTGTCTTCTTGACAGCTGTTGCGTCTGCAACAGCCAATTTGCCACGCGCGCCCAAAGTTGTCCAGAAGGTAAGACAGGGTGTGCTCCAACGGGAAGCAGAAGCAAGCAGCTGCATGAGCCCTGCCCATCTCCTATACATTCTTGAATGGGAGCATCTCCAGGACTTCCCAAACAAGCTCAATGCAGTTTATACAGTAAACTCCACTGAGAACCACTGGGTCCAGGAGGATCAGTTGGGCATCCTTGTAGGCAGTAACTGCTCACTCAAATGCCCTCTTGGCATGCATCAGCCCAGCTAGCGTGTCCCTTTTCATCAGAAAGGTACCATGGACCCTATCTTTGAGCTCCTGCAAGACAGGGGGCAGATAGAGCTGTTTGGCCACATGAGTGGCATAACTTGAATATAATGTGGGGGAACAAAAGGAACCAGGACTTGGTGGAGTTTGCCGTCTAAGTTTTCTAAGAAAAAAGGTAAGTTTTTTGATAATTTATTAATTTTGTTTTTTAGGCTACCTTCTTGTGTTTCTTCCTTGCCCGCAGCCTCAGCTGGCTTGGCCATTTTTGATGCAATCAATTGCCCTGGAAATTCAGTATCCTCTTCCCTGGCACGCTTGGCAGGTTTGAGATGTTCATACATCTCTGGGTCATCAACCCAGATGGACAGAGCAGAAAGATTGTATGCCTTAAATTGCAGGCCCTCCACCACCGTCTTCTGGATGTTGAGAAGACGCCCAATGGTCTTCTCTGGGGTGTCTGGCATTTTTGACATTAGTGCCTTTGCAGACATCTTGTCAATTTTGTCCCCAGTGAGGATGGCAGACTTAACTTTGGCTTTGACCTTGCAGTTGATGTCCTTAATTTTGGCAATCACCAAGTCAAGGTCTTTGAGAAGTTTTTTGAGTTCTCTCATTTGATTTTTTTACTAATCTTTTCATATATTTTTATAGCCTTTGTCCCAATAAATTCTGTATTATTTTGATACTGTTGCCTCTTTGTTTATTCCTTTTTGTTTTCCCATCTACTACATTATCCCATCTTTTTACCCATTTTGTATATGCTTTACGCTCATCTCAATATGTGTTGTTTGCTTTGTGTTAGCATTGTTTCCTTGATTACCATATTATTTTTGGCGCTTGACATAGACCCTTGTGAAAGTATTAACAACAATTTGGTGATCAGTTAAATTTGAATTAGAAAATATTAGTGTTAACTGTTTTTAGATAAAGTTGTTACTGATCCAAATTCAAAACCTTAATGATAAACTTTAATACAATCAGGAGCCAAGTGATAAAGTGATTGTTGTGACATAAAGGGTCATTCAACAATTCTTTGGTGCATGTGCACTAATTAATATGATTGGCTGGATGTTTTGTCATTGTACGCCATTGTCGCTGTGGCAAGTTGTTGATGGACTAGTTCTAACCCAGTAGCTGATTGGGCACTAGTCCATCAACAACTTGCCACAGCGACAATGGCGTACAATGACAAAACATCCAGCCAATCATATTAATTAGTGCACATAACCAAAGAATTATTGAATGACCCTTTATGTCACAACAATCACTTTATCACTTAGCTCCTGATTGGCTTAAAGTTTATCATTAAGGTTTTGAATTTGGATCAGTAACAACTTTATCTAAACACAATACCATATAATTTTCTAATTCAAATTTAGCTGATCACCAAATTGTTGCTAATATTTTCACAAGGGGTGTGTTTAAGTGCTAAAAATAAATGTGTTCTGGATCTAGATACATGGCATAGTAAATATATGATTTTATAGAATTAAGCTGAACATAAAGAATAAAACCAACTATAAACAAAGAGAATCTGAACAATTGAAATTCAAAATTAAAGATAATATAAATAGAAAATGTTTGGCAACAGGGGGTTTATTGGGGCGGGGAAGAGTGATGCCTAGGAGGCAGAATAGCGCGGGAAGGAAGACGTAGAGGTGGTGCTGGCCTGGGGGGTCTGGGATTGGGTGGGTTGGGCTTGCGGGTGAGAGGTGTTGGTGGCGGGTGTGGAGGCAGGAGGATTTTTCATGATGGCTGCCATATAACACTTGTTGTATTCCTCATTAGTCATTGGCTGGATGGGCTGGTAGGTGGCTGTGGCATGGGATGGAAGATGCTTATCCTTATGTGATTGGTTGCCCATGTTCACATGGAAAACCATTTGCGCAAACAAGTCAGCCACCTTTGGTGGCCAAAGAGAAAATTGTGGTCAAGGTCCCCAAGATAGAGGTTGTTGAAAGCCTGAGGGCGGCGCGCCCATAGTGTATCTCCAATGTTAAAGAAGACAACATCAGCCAGATGGATGTCTGCGTGGCCAGCTGGGTACATGGAGGCCTGGTGCCCGTGTTGCTGGATGGCTCAAGGGCGGTGGAGCTACCCTCCATCTGGTGGCTCAAGAAAACCCAGTACTTGGAATTTGAGCCATCACAGGAATTGAGTAATCCACCAAGGATGTTGCTGTACTAGTAGCCATTGATGAAATCTGGGTTTGTCCAATAGTAGATAAAACCCTTGGCTGAAACAGCCAACGCACCAATGAAATTCCCCTTCTTGACCTTCTTCCTTCCTCTTTGAGTGGCAGCTCTTCCTTGCTTGCTGAAATCATCAAAAGCTATTGATAGCTTGTAATAGGAGATGAACATGACATCATCAGTTAGACTAGTCAGGCATCGGACCAGGGTTGATTCAATGGTGGTGTCATATGGGGAATCCTCAGCGTCATCCCATTGGTTGCTGGCAAAATTGGTAAGAATCCATATTGAAGCCACCTTCCCATATATCCAGAGCTGCACCATGCGCTTGGAAACCCATATGCTGTGGTGGGCAAGTTGCTTCTGGACCTGGATCAGGGAAAGCTTTTGGTCTGGCTGGAAGA
Organism: Entomophthora muscae; assembly: GCA_014839935.2. Taxonomy (NCBI): domain Eukaryota; kingdom Fungi; phylum Entomophthoromycota; class Entomophthoromycetes; order Entomophthorales; family Entomophthoraceae; genus Entomophthora; species Entomophthora muscae. The sequence goes on from QTSX02004457.1 coordinate 15,537, forward strand.
GGTCAAGCATGATTGGATAGGCCTCGCTGATTTGAGACTTGGGGGCCTTCTTGGGCTTCTTGGCTGTCCCAATCAGATTCCCCCTGTTTATCAGGTTGTTGAATTCCCACATGACAGTAGCTTGGTTAAATTGCAACTGGGTGGCAATCTGTTCCCATGACAGACCCTGTAGATTCAGTGCCACAATTTCCTGAAGAATTTGGGTGGTGATAATTTGTTGCTTGGGGCGCTGGGCCAGGGGAGCTGAAGCCTGATTGGCTGTAGGGGGGAAGGTTGGCTGGTGGCAAGAAGTTGTTCCAAATAAAGGTTGCCATCCTGATTGGTTGGTTGATGGGCAGCTTGTGCAGGGGTGGGTACAGGAGCAGGGGCAGAGCTAGACTCTAAGTGACTCTCAAACAAGTCAAAGCCAAGGGGTCAGTGGTCAGTTACAGGTCAGCTTCCTTGTTACCCGCCTCAAAGGCTTGGGTGTAAACAGGTGCCTCCACGTTTTGAGTCTTGCCTCCATTGAAGCTGGTCTGGCTGCTGCTGGCTTGGCTGCTGGCGCTGTCAAAGATATTGCTTGTAAAAACCATTGTAAAAAACCTAGGATAAAATCACTAAAAGTAGAAACTTTAAAATTTAATGATTTATTTTTATTGTAATCTTGAGTCCATATTTGAAAGGTTCTCAAAATCATTCCATACAAATCTGGAGCCATGAAAATGTATAAAATGCCTTTGTTCCTAAATTGGATAGCTGTTGATTGGCTGTTAAACTGTTATATTTCTATTTTAGGCTACTCACACTATACATCTTGTGTGAGTTTATTTTGTTTTGTGCTTGTGTAATCTCGCTTCTAGATTGCTCAAGTTTTGTTTCATTTTAGTCATTCTGTTGGTGCCTTGTATTAATCCTGATTGGATTATAATATACTCCAGAACAGCATCCATCCCTTTAACTTGTTGTGTCAGTTCATTTTATTTGTGGTTTGAACTACATCGCTTTATGTTTGATATAGTTTTGTATAATGGGCTAGTGAAATTTCGTTTTTTTGTTTGACAGTCCATTTATTAACTGAAATTTAATAAATTAATTGAATCCTGAATCTCACTTGACTTGGGTTTTGTTTAAATCTGAAATCATTTTGTTTAAATCTGAGGTATTTTTGGTTGTCACCATAGCTTTTAAAATTACTGTACAAGCCTTTGATTAGTTAAATGTCAACCCAATTATGTGCCAAGTGGATAGTGTCAAACAAGGGGAGTCAAATTTTTTTATAAATTACATATGAAATCTATTAATAAATTGGGCTTAATTAATGTGGAACCACTTGATCTTCTAATCCAGAATAGACATAATGTAAAATAAGTGGGGTAGTTGATCAATTTATAGACCACTAAATCTAGTATAGTGGTGCTTGGCAGCTTAATTAACAACTATGGATGCTAATAATAAAAATATAATAGTAATAATAAAATTTATATAAGTACATATCTGTGTTTTATTGATAAAACTAAGATTTGGCTTAAAAAGTGTTGACTTGCCTACTTTTACTTTTAGAGTGTCAATCACAGGTGATTTTCATTTTCATTGGTAAATTTACATATTAATTATCCCTTAAATTGGTCTTTGAACCAACAGGAGTATTAAACAGAGTCAACTTCCAGTGTTATTAGTCTCAATTTTTGGTTTCAAACCCCCAAATTACTAGTAAAAAATAGCTTGAATTATTTAAGCTGAAAATAATAGATTCACATACACAGTAGTCAACTCCCTGGTAGTTGACAGCCTTTCAACCACCAGGGAGTTGACTTCACCACAGTTGCTAATATGTTGCTCCCATGTCCTGTTCTAAGGCGCAGCACAGACACACAACAGGAATCCTAACCTTAGGATTGGATTCATACTAAGTCTTGGTTATATGACAGGGAAGGCTATGTGATTACCTTGCGGCCCTGGAAGAATAATCTCTACTAGTTGTGGCTAGAGAGAGGTGCAGAAGTACTGAAGACACAAAGACAAAAATTTGAATAGAACTTAATTTTTATTGGTGAATATGAAATGGAATATATAGTGGTTAGGAATACCACAAAACACTACCAGGACAGTAGGATCACTTGCCACCAGCATGAGTGGGGCAAGTGAGTTGCGCAGGATCAAGAAACCAAACAATTGTATTTCCTGATTCAGTCATCAACTCATTTTGAGAGGCAAAAGCAAAAGCAAAATATTTGTCTTCAAAATGGCCCACCAAAGGCAAAATTAACACATGGTGAATAGTGGTATTCACAACATTGCCCTCCCCTAGATTAGCCTTAGGGGGTGGTACTTGCGGATGAACTTGGCATGCACTTGATCAAAGGGACAACCACTGGAGAAGAGCTTTACAGTATATTTGGACCCTTGTTTGAAAGTCACTTCCAAAGGGCCAATCCACAGAGTGTCCAGCTTATGTGCGCGCCCACCTACTCTATGTTGGTAGTAAAGAACATGGTTGCCAACATCAAATTCAGGAAAGAGGGAGCGTCCAGAATTATTGGGAGAAAGTTCAAGCATCTTAGTCTTGTATGCAGAAGTGTAGGTAGTGGCCTGTATATCAATTATGCAGTTGACTAGATCCTTGATGTGGTTGTCAGGATTCATGGCCTTATCAGAGGAAAGCAGGGGGGCCCCAAGAGCAATGGGATATTAGCCTCTTGCCCATACAGCATATCAAAGGGGGAGTATCCAGTGACACAATGTTTGCTAAGGCAATATGTGAAGAGAGCAGCAGGTAATTATAGGTCCCAATTGGCAGCATCAGAGTAGGTGAGCTTTCTCATATTGGAGACCAGTGTTGAATTTGAACACTTGACTGTCCCATTAGTAGAAGAGTTGTAGGGGGCAGAGAAGGACTGGTGGGACCCCAACGCTTTGACAACAGAGGTTACTAGCTTGGCATTGAAGTTAGTCCCATTATCTGAGAGCAACACTTGAGGACAGCCATGGCAGTATAAAACATCTTGTAACAGAAAGGCGGCAGTTGTCTTAGCCATGATGTCATTTGTAAGGTGAGCCTCTACCCACTTGCTGAACTGATCAACAGCAATCAGGATAAAGCAACAACCAGAACGTGAGCGGGGGAGAGGACCTACTGCGTCAATGCTGACAGTATGAAAAGCATGTTAAGGGGAAACTAATTTGAACTTGTGGGCAACAGCTTATGGCCTCTGCAGCTGGCAGTTGTGGCAACTAGCTATGATGTCTGGGATTAGCAGGAAAAGGTTTTCCCAGAATTAATTCTTCTGAAGCCAGTCAAAAGTCTTAGCAATGCCTCCATGCCCAGTCTCTTTATGAGCTTGTGACACCAACAAGAGGCAAAGACTGGGTTGTACATAGGAAAGAAACTGATCTCATACCTTTTTGAAGAGTTGATTGTCACGTATGAGGGTATCTTCAGATAGCTTGGACAAAGCCAGTTGGAACTCTTCTGTTTCACTCTCCCAAGAAGAAGGGTATCTAATTAGTTTGTACAACTGATCAGCCTCTGCAGGATGTAAAGCAAGAATGGGCATTCTGGACAACCCATCAGTGTTCTGATGCTGAATCCCAGGGCAATAGAGCACAGTGAAGTTGTAACCTTGCAGACGTAGGGCCCATCTAGCTAAGTGTCCTTCTGGCTCCTTAAGTTGTTGTAATCATTTAAGAGAAGTGTGGTCAGTGACAACTGTGAAATTGGTACCATACATGTAGTGGCAGATCTGTTTGACTGCATACAACATGACAAGACACTCCTTCTCTGTGACACTATAATTCTTCTCATGCTTTTTTAGCATGCAGGAAGTGTAAGCTATAGGATAATCTACCCCCTTGTCATCTAGTTGGGCCAGAATAGCTCCAATAGCAAATTGCTAGCGTCAGTGTATAGGATGAACTCCTTATCATAGTTGGGATACACTAGGATTGGCGCCTCTTTGAGTTTTTGCTTAAGGGTTTCAAAGGCTTGCTGCTGACTGGCGGTCCATTCAAAAGGGACATTATGCAACAGCTGGACTAGAGGTTCACTATTATTGGCAAAGTCAGGGATAAACTGTCTTTAGTAGCCCATCATCCCTAGAAAGACTTGTACCTCTCGCAGGTTGGTGGGCAGAAGCATTTGTCAATGGCCTCAACTTTTTTAGTCATTAGGCAAATCCCTGTCTGGGTTACTTCATGGCCCAAGAATTCAAGACGCTCTTTGAAGAAGGCACACTTGGAAGGTTTTAGCTTGAGGCCAGCTTCTCAAATCTTAATGAACACCTCTTTGAGATGAGCCAGGTGATTGGTGAAGGTGCTGAAGACTGTTATATCATCCAAATATACTAGGACGCACGACAGCTTCAAGTTGCAGAGGATGGAGTCCAGGGTCCTTTAGAAGGTGGCCAGGGCATTACAGAGTCCCTGCGGCATGCAAGTAGTCTCAAAAAGCCCTTCAGGGGTAATGAGTGTGGCTTTTTGGCAATCCTTGGGCAATAGGTCAACTTTCCAGTATCCAGATGCCAGATCCATTGCAGAGAAAAACTTAGAGCCTCCAAGACGTCAGAGAGCATCATTAATACGTGGCAAGGGGTACAAGTCCTTCTTGGTCAAAGAGTTCAATTAGTGGTAATTCATCACAATACAATGACCTCCATCTTTCTTATTTAAGATGAGTAGCAGGGATGACCAAGGACTTTGGGAAGACGCCAGCAGCCCAGCGTCCAACAGTTGTTTGAGCTCTTTAGATACCTGGGCATCCTCCACACAGCTGCAGCAATATGGTTTAGCACAGAAGGGGGGGAGCATTACCAGTGTCAATCTGATGGGTAACACCTTTGGCTAACCCATAGTCAGTACTTTCTTTAGCAAAGATGTCAGAAAATTAATTTAGCAGGTCTAGCACCTCTTTCTGTTGAACCAGAAATAGCTGTGGAAAGTCTTGTGCAGTGAACAAGGATAGGACTTGGGGCTCATCCTCAGGTAGGTTTAAATCTTGAAACGTGCCAAAGGGATGAAAAGACAGGACATCAGGAGCGCCCAAAAACTTTCTATATCAAACAACTTGTCCCCTAGACACAGTCATGGGGAGAGCAGTCAGGTTTGCTACCAACAATTGAACAGGGTCCTTATGGGAGACATCTAGGATTCCAGGACAGAGATAAGGTTTGTTGCGCCCTAATGAGGGGGGAGTACAACTCCAAGAAGGTTTATTCAGGTAGTTCATATGATATCTGGGAGTCTAGGATGGCCTGGGAGCCAGGGGGGATGATGACAGCAGACATGACTAGGAGAGGGATCCCTTCAGACACAGGACAAGCCATGGGTGAACATTTCATGTTTGAGGAGTGGGTGCAATATTTGAGGTTGAAAACCCCAGTGGGATATTCCAAGGCACATGTCTTGAGATGTTTCCTGGGAACTTTAACCAGCTCTTCAAAGATCAGAGGGACTTTGTATCCCAAAATAGAGAGATCACCATCTTTAAGTTGATTATTCCATTATATTTCCTAAGGAATTGAGTGCCAACTAAGAGATTGTAACTCTTATTTTCCAAGACAACTGCTGGCGCAGCTAGGAGAAGCTTGCCAAATTGCATGGGTAGAGCAGAGTATGCCCCTATAGCACAGGTCATAGACAGTCCAGCTGTGCCATATAACTGGTGGTAATTAAGGTCAGGGGCAAGTTTGAGTTTCTTTATAAGCTTGGAGGAGACAACGTTGACTGGCAAGCCAGTGTCCAAGATGACATTGATCTTCACTTTTTGAATGGATATCTCTACTTGAGTGGTAGTGCAACCAAAGGGTGGAAGGACAGCCAAGATATCTGGAAACTCTGCTATTTCTTTATCCCACTTCTCAATCATGCATCTTAACCCTGGGAACTCCTTATAAACAGTTTAGAGAGGGAGCAAAACAGATAAATTCTTGAAGACAGCGTCAGCAACCTTGGCAGCTTCTTCTGACAACTCCACTAGCACAGGGGACCTCTTAGCTTGAGTGAGGTAAGGGCAAGAGACAACTTCTTTGGCTTCAGACAAAGGCTTAGTGGTAGCTGTAGCCTTTCCTGATTGCAATTTATAGGGGACTGTAATGGTTTCAGGAACAGCCAGAACAGAGTACCCATATGCATTGGTGTTGTCAGTATCAGAGTCATCCAGGTCAGATTTTTCAGAGATATTGTGGAACAAGAGGAGGATAGGAGGAGCCTCATTATCAGCAGACTCAGAGTCAGATATAGAGGGAGGGATTGAAAGAGACTGGGAATAATTGTCAACCAAGAGCGTCTCTGCCTCTAGGTTGACTGTTCTTTTCCCACCTGCTATTTTGGATCAGCTCCTTCAACCCGTGGGTTGGTGCAGACTCAAGAATGGTGACCTATCTGACCACAGTTGTGGAAACCTTGGCGTCAAGGAGGATTTTGTGAGTTCATGGTAAGAATGCAAGGACCACAGGAAGACAAACCAGAGTTATAAGCAGCTCAAATTTCCCTAACAACTTCTCCAGAATGGGCAAGATGCATGTCCTGCAACAGTGTCTTTATGCTCTTCATAGAGGAAAGCATAGCTTTATGGGCTTTGAAGTGAAGACACAGAAGCTGGTTAACTTTGAGAGCTTGAGTGCAAGCCATGTAAGCTTCATGGGCTGTCAATTGTCTACTTATTATCAGTTGCTGTCCTTCCATGTAGAATCTGTCTGCAAACTCAGCTAGCGTCTCTTTAGGCTTGAAAGCAATGTGCATAAAAGTGTCATTTTTTACTTCCAAGCTAAGGTCACCACCAAACTTTTCAATCAGAAGCTGCTTCATATCTTCCCATGTCTCAGTGGTGGGTAGTTTAGGCACCACCACCTCCTGGCAAGTTGGGTGTAGACAGGTCATAATATGTTCCTTATTAACCTTGTCTGATGCTTGGCTCATGGCAGTTTTGTAGATAGTTAGGAAAGCTGCAATGGTTGAGGTTCTGGGGTCAAAGACTTGCTTAAAGGTAGGCTTAAAATGTGCTTTGGGAGTTGGACCACCATTTTTGCTGTCAAGTACGTTTATATGCAGTAAAATTTTGCTTTGGATTCAGAGGGAGGCTGTCTAGCCCAAAGCTGACAAACACTGTCTTCAAGGGTAGTCAGAGTCTCAACAGCGCGGGCACCTGTATTGACAGCTTGAGTGGTCTTTTGGGCAGTAGCATCTAGGCATTGACCTTGGGTGATCACTACTGTGGAGAGCTCAGCCAGTTGAGAAGTAAAGGATGGCCCCACTGAGAGGCAAGGGGCAAACCTGTCATTCAGAGTCAATCAGTTCACTCATCTCTTGTATATCTCTACCCAGATCAGTATGGTCCTGCTTCAAATAATCCACCTTGTTAGCTAGGGTAATTAGTTCTCTAGTGCATTGGAATTGAGGGGCTCCTGGTAAGCCAGGGCAGCAATCATCTTTGTCAACAACCCCAACTGGACTAGCAACAGTTGCCATCATCTTGCGTAGGGCGGCAAGCTCTTACTGTAGCTCTGCAACTTGAGCAGTCAACTCAAGCACCTGGGGGTCAGGTTGAGGCACCTCAGCAGGACGTCCTTGACTGCAAGTAGTTATATGTAGCTCTCAAATAGCGTCCTATATTCTCTGCTCTCAATCTGCCAAGTCATCAGAAGGGGGAGAGGGCAGAACATGTGGCTTGGGCGTAGATAATTCATTCACTTGACTCTGGAGTTTGGCTATAGCAGCAGTGATGGCAGCTCTCTCTTGACCAAATGCTGTACTGAGTTCATTAAGGCCGTTAACAGCAAAGTCTGCTACTTGCTGTAGTTGCTCAAATGAATATGTGCTGAAAGCATTGAGCTGCTGCACAAGTTGTTTGAAGTTGGTGATATAAGCATTTAAAGTGGAATCTACTTGAGTTTTCCAGGGTTATTCTAGCTGGTGAAACTTGTGTAGACGCTCTCTTACATATTTGGGGATGGACTGGTGCATTTGTTCAATAGAATTAACCAAACAAGTTTGGAAGGTAATAGAGTTGCGCTGATTATCAGATACCAAGGAAAACAGGGAATGGATCCACTGTTAGTAGGCAGCAAACTGGTCCCAGTGATGAGTAACCGCTGCTTGTAGAGACAATATTTCTTGGACGTGGAGCCCCAACACCATTTGATGGTAGGCCAAGGCAGGCTGCACAAAGGACAATAGTAAGTGCTCAGCAGAGCCAGCTGCTGAGAGGAGATGCTGTGGAATTTGAGGAGCCACAATCAATTCATAGTATTCCACTTGACTGAACTGCAGCTGAAGGCAAGGGATGGCTCCTTCACAGGCTATCCCAAGGGCTACCACCATGACTTGTTCTAAGTCAGGGGTACCCATGGGGTAAGCAACTAGGCGGGGACCATTCCTGAGGTTCAGTATAGTAGGGATAATAGGCAGGTTGGCAATATCTTCCTCAATAGGAGGGCTAGTAATTTCAGGTGAAGTTGGCTCTTGTGTAGGCAGAGGCAAAGAACCTGAAAACGTGGATGCAAAAGAGGTAACCAAGGGGCTTACAGCCCCTGTAGTGAGCACCATTTTTTGTTGTGTTCTGAGGTGCAGCACAGACACACAACGGGAAATCCTAACCTTAGGATTGGATTTGTACTAAGTCTTGGTTAGATGACAGGGAAGGCTATGCAATTACCTTGAGGCCCTGGAAGAATAATCTCTACTAGTTGTGGCTAGAGAGAGGTGCGGAAGTACTTAAGACACAAAGACAAAAATGTGAATAGAACTTAATTTTTATTGGTGAATATGAAATGGAATGTATAGTGGTTAGGAATACCACAAAACACTACCAGGACAGTAGGATCACTTGCTACCAGCATGAGTGGGGCAAGTGAGTTGCGCAAGATCAAGAAACCAAACAATTATATTTCCTGATTCAGTCATCAACTCATTTTGAGAGGCAAAAGCAAAAGTGAGAGATTTTTCTTTGAAATGGCCCACTGAAGGCAAAATTGACACATGGCAAATAGCAGTATTCACAACATTCCAGCAATTAAATTTGTAGTGTTCACCCTGGCCCCTGCTCTGCTCCTAATTTGGTCAATTTCTCCAGATATATGGATCAGAATTTCTTTATATGCAACCTTGGTAGGAGAAGCCCTGCTGACTTTTTGTACTAACTTGACAATCTCCCTGGTAAGGCCAAATGATTTGATTTTCACAGTAAAATACCTTTTTCAAAGCTTAATCTGTGACAACCTGGAATTTCCTCCAACTGTTATAGTTCTTGGACTTTTTCATAAGGGAGAGATCATTTCATCTGGCCCTGTGGAAGAGGATGAGCTTTTCCCTCCTCACAAAATTTCATTTATCTCATAGTATGCTCCCAAGTGTATCTTCTGGCTGCTAACTGGTATGTTGCTGGTGGAGTTGCACACTTGTTTCCCCCAACTGTCCCCCACCTTGTCCCTCTGGATACCTGTTGTCATGAAGTGATTGGTTAAAGCTAGCCTTCACTGGATAGCATCCTGGTGGTTTTATCCTTCAGGATGGGAGCCAAACTTTGTATGTTTAGCCTTCTTCTCTGACTGATATGTTGACAATTAAAATTTTATTTTGATTACAACAAAGGCTATTTTTAATGTTGTTACCTTTTTAAGTGATATTATTATTTGTTTTTATGAGGAGTGTGAGGGCTTTTATATGAGAGAATATCATTGAGTTCTTATGAAATAATCTATACATTTTAAAGGTGTTGTAAATAGTGCTAGCAATGCTATTTTATTATGCCACATATTGTGATACTTACAAAGACCTAGATGGGGTTTCTTTTGACTTCAGCAATTGGCCCCCTTCCATAAATAGGTTGACTGCAATGTCACACATTCTGTATTGTATTACATTATTTATTCTGATCCTGGTATATACAACCCCAATCAGCCCCCTTGTCTATCTAGTGACCAATCCTTACTCTCATTCTACCATATAAATAGAATTCTCACTATAAATAAAGACAGGTTTATCCACATTTGTGTTGGTTTTTATAATTTTCAAGCTTTTCTTTTCCTTTTCACTAAAAGAAAACTCTCTTTAATTTTCCAGGAAATTAAGGTATGTCCCTTTAATTTTTCCTCAAGGCTAGTTTCAAATATCAAATCTTTTATAAAAAGACTTCCCTGTTGTGTTCTCTTGAGACCATTCTTAAGATACAAATACATCATATAGTATGTATTTTGTTGTTTATTTAGATGAAGTTATAGGTTTTTCTGGGTGGTACCAAATATATATTAAGGTAATAAATAATTTGACATGTTGTCACTACATGAGTAAGAGGGATCATTGAGCTGTTAGTACCAGCTCCTTCTTCTTGATATTTTTTTTGAGTTGATTAATTATATTTTTCTTTTAGACTATTACCAGATGCTAGGAGAAGGTAGTAAAGTAATAATTTTTAGGCAAAATACATGTTTATTTAACTTTTCCAAAGGTAGACTTATTGTTATGTCATGATATATTCTAATAACATATTATATCCATGTATATAATAAGTTGGTAATCTTTTAAGTGGTAATTTGTTAATCCATAATCTGTTTCATTATCTAGATATATAGGAAAGCATTCAATTGTGCCCAAATTAGATAATCCCTTAACTTGATTTCACACTGTAACAGTACAATAGCTTTCTACAATTTATAAAAATGTATTGTAGTAATATTTTTTAAAATCTATCAGAATTTAAAAAGATATTAATGATAGTTTAAAAATAAAATGATAAAAGATGTACATATGAAAATCACCTAAATATTGCTTAGCAAATAATAAAATAAAAATTGAATAAAATTTAAAGATGCTCCCTGCCAGGTTCGAACTGGCGACCTTCAGATTATGAGACTAACGCGCTGCCAGCTGCGCTAAGGAAGCTTTAAGTACCGAAATATATAGAGGTATTTTATTAATTTAATAAACTTAAAATGTATTATAAACATTATTAAATACTGCAATGATTGATAACAAGAAACAGAAGATATGAGAAAACAATTTTATTAATTTAGATTATGATTTACTTAGAATCAAGCTAAAATTTATTGTAAATAAGTGTGGAGACAATGTTAAGTGTAAAATTATCACAAAATGACACTAGCTTTTCTATTGAAAGTTAATATGCAGTAGTTATATAGAATAAACCGCCAAAAAGAGCTGAGGAAAAATATTTAGAAATTCAAGTCAAAGCATGGTTCATTGAACAAATAGATAAGTTGAAAATTATATGGTATTTTTAAAGGCTTGGGCATGTATTAGTTCTTCACAAGTAGCTTATGACAGAATAGATATAGTACTTATAAATCATAAATATGAGATAACTAGCCTAGTTGGACTTAGGTGAGTAGATAATTTACATCTGATTTTCTAAGTTAAGCAAAAATATAGTGACATGATAAACCAATTTTGGCGCAAAAAACATAAATTTGCAAGTTTTTTGATGTCCAGAGAGGGTTGGAGCTTCTAGTTGACCTTTTTTATTTTGGCATACTTGAAAATAACCCAATTCTTTTCAATAGCTTTTTTGAGGTCAGTATAAGTGTGGAGCCTCTGCTTCTAGGAGCTCATCAAGGTGTGTCCTGGGTAAAAGCCAGGGATCATCTGGATTGGGGTTGTCATCTTCAGAGATACTTGTTCTATGAAAAGGACAAAAGTTAGTCATCTAAACACTCCAAAAAGGACTTTTCATGCCCCCAATCATCATCAACATTTGATAACTAGGGAAAGACAAATTTCAAAACAATGTATGGTCTACCAAAGCATCTTCATCATTTAAGGGCTGTTTGCATGATAATTTTCATTACCACAATGTCCCTGATATCAATGTTGCAACTAAACCAATGAAGATTCAGTATTTGAATTGGGGAAGACAACAGTCCAATAGAAAGGACATGAATGAATAGAACAAGGTATTGCTTATTTTAGAATATTGTGATTAATATACTATATGGGGAAAGCCAAAAGCCACAGGGGGTGGTATAGTGGCGTGTTCCAAGTAAGGTTTGAAGCCAAGGAATAACTTGTGCAGGGATCAACAGATCAAATTGGTAGCGCTCCTAATTAGGAGAAAGTGTCTGCAATTTGATATTGCCATCAGATTGGTTCATATTGTTAGATACATCAAGGGACAACTCATTGAGTGCCCCCTGTGTATTGTAAGATACATTGGCAGGCAAGTCTGGAGACTTGGTTGCAACATCAAGGTTATTTGCACCACTCTTATGATTTTCTTGATCAACTCCTGGATCACTATCATCAGTAACATGTTCTATCACACAAAGGGAGAAAAGATGTTGAGATAGTATCTATAAAAAATGAAGATCTCCTTATAAAACTTATAATTTTCCACTGTTCTGTAGTCTTTTTGAAAAGCTGCTCCTTTATACAGAACTCATGAACGCCTCAGAAGATCCCCAGTTATATCAAACCAACCAGACATGTTGTCAGGATACCAGGAGTACGGCAATGCTCCTATAGGTGAGGAAGGAGTAGAAGCAGGTATTAGCATGGCCCACCAGATGATGGGATCTAACTTTACCAGGTAGGAAAGGGCCTTCCCAGTCATAGCCCAGGGTCTAACTGCTGGCAAGACAGAATCAATCAATCTTGTGAGCGCCAGGTAAGCACTCCCAGGAATTGACTACTCTGGCCAGCAGTATTAGAAGTGGGTGGGGTTGAGATGATCAGTTTGGGTGTTGGGGGTAGTTCCATTGGGATCAACTAGGCGGCAGGGTTGTTGTATTTCCCATTGAAGATCAAAGGGTATATAGTGATTTCTTTGCCATCACAGATAATTTGATATGGATCCTTAGGAGCATCTGGGCAGTTGTACCACTGCAAGTCTTCCAAGGTCCAGGGTTTGTGATCAGGGTTGTGGGGATACTCAGTGAAGTGCACAGGGCCAAATGGAGCTTCAGGAGGGCAATGGTAGTCAAAGGCTTTGGTTTTGTCAGCTGTTGATTGGCTATCAATCCCTGAGGATGGGTGCTGGTGCTTTGGTGTTTGCAGATGGAAGAGTATCAAGAATAAGTATGGAAACAGATTGGTGAACCAAAGGTTCATAAAAACTTTATTGGTAAGGATGATGATACAGAACTTTTTCAGGTGCTTCTGATTTGTATGCTTACTCACATGCAAGTGCCTCTGGGAATTCTACTGATGCTAACTATGTGGCAAGACTTGGCATCTCAGGTTCTGCTGTTTAGTTGGCTGCTTCATGGTCATTTTTGGGGTCTTCAGAAACAGTTGTTTGGCTTGTTGGTGACCCATCTTGGCCTGGCTGGTCATTGATTCTGACAGGTTTGGCTGCAGAAGTCATGGGGCCTTTCCTAATTTGATCATCATTCTGGGACTGGCCTGAAAGGTATTTTTGGGGTGCAAGAACTTGATTAAAAAAGAGGTTCCCAAGTGGGAATTCCAAATTACTTAGAGAATGGGCTTGAACTGGGAGCACTGGGCAGCTAAAATTAGTCTACCCAGTCCCAGCTAAACCCACTAAGGCTTGAGAGTAGCTTTTGGGCCCCAGAACAGGCCCTGCAGCTGCAGCCAGGGCAGTAATGGTTCCTGCACCTGGATTTTTGCTTTTCAAAGTGAATCCAGGTGTAGGCAAATTCCCATCACCTGCCTGCCCCGCCTGATGGCACAGCCCAGGTTCAATTCCTGCTTGGGGCTTTGAATGTGTTACTTTTGTAACACATGTAACCACTAAGATACATATTAAGCACTTGGCAAAGATCCTGCTCAAGATTAAAAGATCCTTTGACTTCCCATTCAACCAATTATTTATAGTCCCTTATATCAAAGTTTTTCTCTTCAAATGGCTTTCTTTAAAAGCTTAAACTATTCTGTACCCACTTTCTTCTATAATAAAATAAACTCCCAAAATATCTCTTTCAAAAGCTTAACAATTGCCTCAATACTTTATCAATCATTATTTAAGCTTTTGTCTTTTAATTAATGATATCCATTAGTAAACAAGCCTTGGACTTATTCAATGATTACAGCATTCATTAATTCAACATTTTTACAGTTTCACTGCAATCCAAATAAGAAGTTAATTTTCCACTTCTCAAACTTCTTGGAGTGTTAACATTTTGTGCTCCAAATTGTTCAATGTTTACCTGTTTTAGCACAACACTTCCCTGATTTTCAACCCCAACCAATTTAAATAGTGAATTACTATGTGAATTTTTGTGTCAAAACCATCATTTTAGATGATCCTATCAAAAAATTGACTGTCAATATGTTTATTGCCTCTCTTTTTCTGTTTTGGGGCTCCAACATATCAAATTGTTCTTCAATTAATTCTGAGCCATTAGTAATTAGTGATAATATTAAGAAAGCAAGAATTTTGGTTAGCTCATATGATTTTAAATTGAATTTAACAATAATAGTTCAGCTCTCAGATTCAAACCCAGGCCTCTGGTTACACATAATTTAAAAAACAGTTGATTTACTGTGACCATATGACAGTCACTGTTGAGTATTTAGCTGAATAAATGCTCTGAAATATAAAGTTGTTCTGTTTTTGCTGTTTATTTCATGTAGATAGGTTTGATTGGAATTCTTCAGATAAAGATTCCTTGAAACTTGGTATCTATATTTAATAAAATAATAGAATATGGGTGGTTAGTTGGGCCAGACTAACTAGTAAAATTGAGGCAAGATTGGCTGAAACAATCTTGGGGACTAGGCGTCTCAAAAACAATTTAATTAACCAGGAAAGTTAATTAACAAATACATGAGAATATAATTAATGAGGATTTAATTATATTGTTTAATTGTCTTGACTGTATCAAGAAGTTTGGTTGAGGTTAACCATAATTAAACCCCCAAATTTGGGTTAAAAGTGCCGTTTTGGAAAATTAATTAGGTTAAAAGAGACACTGTGCAGCCCAATTGATTTGTAAAGCGCCACAGTGGCGCCTGGTTTGAGTTTCAAAGCGTTTTAATGGGTTTTAATGCAAAAACTCATTAAATGCAAAGATAACTAAATAAAGGCAATGCTGTCTAGTGATTTAGGTTTGATCAGCTGGTTTCCAGTTGGAACATTTATAGCTGAGGCTTGGAATGTGTATAGTCCACAGGGTTTTGGCGCCAGGAGCTGAGGAAGCTCCATGCCAAATTGATACATTGAGATGAATGGCGTCAGGTGACTCCTTATTATTGTAGGTTAATTATCATGGGTTGAGAATTACAGGGGATCTTTTAGATAAAGATCTAGGTTTGGATGACTCAAATGTCATAGCCCATGTGATTTGAATCATAGGTTAATTCAGAAACTGGAGGGGTTTTCAGCCAAATATGCCCCAAATAGTATATAAGCAAAAACAGCAACACTTTAATAAAATATACATATTGTTGATTTTGACGCTTTCCCCTCAATTACTTTTCACTTATTATGTCTTATTTGTTATATTTTGAAAGGGAAAAATTTGGAGTACTTCATGTGAAAACAGAAGCAGCCAGAAAAGAAGTTCCTACAAGTTCTCTCAAGGAAGCTTGGGCAAGTCTGGAGGTCACCAAGACTGTGCCTGAGAAGGACTTGGTGGAAGTAAAAGCTTTGTTTGAAGAATTGTATTCCATTTATTTTGCAAAAGAAGGGACTCCCACTCAAAGAAAGCAAATCTATGCGTGGGATTCTTGGAACCTGTTAGTAGGATTTGAAAAAGTTTTACAACAGGTGAAAGTCAGGGCAAATTGTGAGATTGAGGCTTTAAGAGGAAGAGAGGAAAAGAGTGTCAAGATCATGGCTTGTTGGCAGATTGACAACAAAGTGTTGTCTCATAAAATTGCCTCCCTGGAGGCAAAGCTCCTTGAAGTTTTGTCACAGGAAGGTAATGGCAATAAGAGTCAAGGGCAGGATAATGATAAGTTGGACTGGTTGGACCTGGATCCGTTACATTTACCTTGTACTTCAAGAGAATATCTTTTGGATTTGAATTAAAAGAGAAACTAAAATTCCAGCCAACCAGAGAGCTTTCAAAAGCTAGATGATGTGATGGCAGGTGAAGACAGTGAAAATTATGCTATTATAGACAAAACTAAGGCTCCAGAAAAGTCTGGAACTGTTTCTTCTTTCCTTATGGGTCTGTTAAAGCAACCAGAAATCAGTTCTTCCCTCCTTGCAGCCACTGTTATAGCCACTCTTAACAGTAAGTAAAGAAAAGTGCTTTAAAATTTTAAACTGTGTTTGATTGCTAGCTAAAGATGTTCTTTCAACTTTTTTTTTACACCTAAACTCCAGTTTTTCTAACCCCTTTTAAGAAGTTGAGGGTTATTACCCCCAAAAAACCCTCTAAAATTATTTCCTTGAAAATTAATGGGTATATATAAGACCAGATCTTTTATCCATACTATTTTCTCAGCCAATAAAGTTATCAATTCACCTTTAACCTTTTATAGATCACATTTTTAGTATTTTCACCACCTTAACCATGAAACAGCCCAAGGCTCTCAATTGGGGGAGTATTAATTTTTGATGGGCCCTATTTTTCCTGTCTTTCCAGATAATATTAGGTTCTGTGTCAGTGAGAACCAAACCTAGTTCTAAAACCAAGGCCTCCACCAACTTGGACTAAGATTGGTGGCACATGATCCCTGGACAGGGGTATACTAAATCCATGCCTTCTGAGAATTCACTCATTAAGAAGAAGATTATCTTTGCTTTGAATTATTATGTCCCAAGTTCACCTCAAGTATTCCATTCTCTTGCTGCTGTATTTCTACTGTCTTATCTTGGGGTTTATTTCTTCTTAGGAAGATTTAACACGCTTCTTGGTAGATATCACATATTCAGCAAGATGTTTTATATGGGCATGATATTCATCATAGTAGGATCCATAATTACTGATCTGAACCCTGTTGCTCTACCCTATTATATTAGGAATATGCTTCTCACAGGGTGTGTTCCTGGTATGCTGTTACTGGATCTCATACAACATTTTACTTAATTTTTGCTCCTGTAGCAAAATTAAGGGGGAACATCTCATCAAACAGTTTTTGTATCCTGCACTTGTAGCAAGCTGCCCTGGAGAGATATTTCAAGACATCTCTTAAAATTTATCTGGGATTATGAGAGCCTTTTAAAAAAATTGACAGCCTAGAACATTCTTTATCAATCACTGAATAAGGCAGTAGTGGTGTCCCTTCAACTATGCCTGCCAAAGCTAATACTATGTGGTGCTCTCTTGTCTCTTCAATTTCACCCAGGTGGTTGGCCTGGGCTTTCAAACACAAATTAACCGGTTTTACCTCACAAACAACCCAAATCATTGGGTTTATCAACTACTTCTCTAAAAGCTACCACAACAATGGGGTTGGGTACCTCATACTTGTATAGTAGCAGTAAGTGTCCCTTCAAAGCTACACAAGAAACATGGGCAGCAAAAAATCAACCATCATGATTGCACAACTAGCTGTATTATAGCCCCATTTGATATCTGGATTTAAATAAAACATGGCATACTTATAACAGGGTACATATTTACCCTTGTATATTAATAATAAGTGCTCTTTCTATTAGAACCTGTCACAGCATCTTCAATTACTCTCTCTTGGGAAAGTAATTCCCCGAGTGACTTTTCAAATGATTCCCCAACTAACCATTAAGTTGGTGCCACTCTTATTGATTTCCCATCTATTATGGGGATCAAACTTTTCAAGTCCTAAGCAGAACATTACTTGGACAAGCCTTGTGACTGCTATGACGTACATGGACAGTATGTGACTTCCCATGACACTATATAATACTTTAAACTCATATCTAATAAAGTATCATTCTCTTCTTAATTTCCCCCTTTATTTTATTTGCTATACTTCTAAGAAGTATATACTTGCCAGTGGTAGCAGAAGGTAGGTTATCCACACCTACACAACTTAAAGGAAAAATTACTCCAAAGAAAAAAGCCCAGCAGATGGCGCTCCCCATCAACTTGAGATGATACAAAGAAGGTCAGGACGTTCTCACAGGATTCACTGTCTTCAACAATATTCTTGTACCAATCAAACAGTACAACTTCCTCAGTACACAAGGTGTCCTGGATCCACCTCCGATTCCTGGCACAATTAAAATACCCAACATTGTATTCCAATTCCTATACTCAGCAGAAATAGGAATGTTCTCAGAACTATACTGTGAAAATGCTAATCTCTGGATTCAAAGCACCCAAAATTAGTTTATCAAGTAGGCTACCCCCAGAAACTCTGGGCAAGTGAAAGTTCTTTACACATTACTAGGGTTGCCTCATGCTTTATAAGAAAATGGTTTGACTAACATCCTGGTCATAATAAAGACTGGGATATGTTTAAGAACGCCTTCCTGAAAAAGTTAGCTATAAAGGACTCTGATGTTGTGATCATGAAAGAACTCAGAACCTTTAAAATGACAGGAAATATAAGGAGTACATTGCAGCCTGAAGACATAAATTATTGAGATCCTGACATCATTAACTTTAATGAGGCTGGACCACAACTGAAGTTCTATAATGTCTTCCCCACGCACTTCTGACGTCAGTTTGACATGAGCCATTGCAAGAACCTCCAAGACATATTTTTGGAAGGGAAACACGCTGCACAAAAGTCTTAGAGCCTGTATGTAACCAAAAAAGTAAAGAGAGTCCCTCAGGAAAGAAGGATCCTGGACCCAACAAGAAAAATAACCAATATAATAACCATCACCCTTGAGGTGGAAACTGTACAACTCAGGTTAAACAGATGAGTACTAAAAGCATAACAAAAGAAGGAAAAGCTCAGGGGCGTGCTTAGGCATGCCTCTCTCCCACACCTTGCAAGACTCATACAGGGATAAAGACATGGACTCAATTACCATGATCCAAGTACCCTCCAATAACCCTATACTGTTTGCTGCCCAAACAGGAAATAAACTCCTCACTTATCCTTTCTTCTTTTGCAGATATAAGGGCACAGCACTATTTGACACTGGAGAAGACCAATCCTTCATTAACAAAAGATTTTCTAGCCTCATGAAGATACCCACGGTCCAAAGTAACATCAAGAGAGTTGTTATGGCAGACAATAGGAGCACACCAGTCATCAGAGAGGCAAAACCTTTCTGGTCCCAAATAGAAGACATACAGACTATCCTTGATGGCCCAATTAATTCAATCACAAAGTACAATGTAATAATTGGCCTGAATTTGATGAGAAAGACCAAACCTCACATTGAATGTGATAGCACTAACCTAATCATAAAATGAGGAGAGGTGCACTATCATGTGTATCTAACCCACTTGAAACGTTCATGAGAGAGCATGTGTTTGTAAAGATCACAGAAACAGAAGAAAAAAGGACCCTAGAAAAATTGATGAAATACCTGCACATATGAGATTATTCACTTTAAAAATGTAGAGACCTCACTTGAGCAATATATAATCCAACAGAAGCTAATCCAAGAATTCCTTTCTGTTTTCCAAGAAAATTTACCAGGACTACTTTCTGACCAGGGCATTCAGCACAAATTCAACCTCAAAGGAAGCGTTCCAAAAGCATGCCCCAACTAATACCTAAAATCACAAGAAGACAATGTACTAAAGGCCTACATGGACAAAACCCTCAAAAAAGAACTCATACAACCATCCAAATATCTCTTTGGGCTGCTGTCTTTTTTTAGCAAAGAAAGATGAATGATTGTGCCTAGTCACTGATTACAGGGCGCTTGTTGTAAATTGTGCCATTAATGCTATTTTGATATGGCCTTTTAATAGTGATATGTGCAAGGATTTGGTTGGTTTTGCGTTGGACTTTGGAAATCCCTCACCTTCTGTAAATGGGTCTGATCTAATGTCCACCCATTCTGGAATATTCTACCTGCCCTTGTCTGATCCTGGTATAACCTCACCCCAACGTGACCCCCTCACCCACTCTGTCTACCTAATGAGTGACCATTGACCCTTGTCTACTATTTAAGTAGAATCATTTCTCCTAATAAAAACAAGTTTATCCACATTTGTGCTGGCTTTAATATTCTTCAAGCTTTTCCTTTCCTTTTTGCCAAAAGGAATTCCTCATCATGTATTCCAGGAAATTAAGGTATGTGCCCTTAATTTTGCCCTGAAGACTAACCCAAGGCTAGCTTTGAACATCAAATCTTTTGTTATAAAGATTTCCCGCCATGTCCTCCTGGATGTTGTTCTCAGGAGCCAAACACAACAAAATGGTGCTCACTACAGGGGCTGCAAGCCCCTTGGTTACCCTGTTCCCACATGCATTCTCTGGTCCTTCCCCCCTTGTTTCTAAAGTAACCAATCAACCTAAAGTTTCTAGTCCTCCTCTAGAAGAGCACATAATCAATACCCCTTCAACCCCTATGGTAATGGTGTTGTCTCCCAGGCCTGCTTGGGCCCCCTTCTAGCTTTATCTCTCAATTATGAGCAATTTTGTGCCGCTGCCTGCTCCCTCCTCCACCTAGGCACTGTGGCCATGCATACTATCCCTGGTCTCTGTCCTGGGTATGCTTCTGAAGACCTGTATTCCTTCCTCTTGGGCTTTGGTCTTCCCCCCGCTCTGATGGAATTGATGGAGACTATTGGTGTGTTAGTTAATCAGTTTATCCAACCTGCCTTGATTCATCATCAATTAGCGCTAGGGTTGCAGAACCAGCTTTTGACTGCTATAGCCATTGCTGTCTCAAACAACCATGCCCAAAAATGGCCTATCAAGAATGGTCCCATAGCCTCTTTGCTTGTATTTCCAATAATCAGCGCAACTTGCTGGCTTCTCAGAAGTACTTAACCTCATTGTTGAACTCCATTTTCTCCTTGCTCCCTGGATATATCAAGGACCAACTTTTCAAACTGGATGATCACCAAGCTATGTGGCGTGGACATATAGAAGCAACCCTTCTAAAGTACTGCCAGGATTTTGAGACTTTGGTTACTGAGCTCAACCAATTTCAAGAGCATATTAATTCCCAACTTGAGTTGGTTGGGACCCATGCTGATAATTGGGGCCAACATCTGCACCAACAATATGGCCTGAATAAGGCTGTGTTAGAGACACTCTGTATCAGGTTAAAAACTATGTTGATGATAGAGTAGCTTCTATTGAAGCAACTCCTCTTGCTCCTACCACGGAGGTCCCATTTGCCTTTGAAGCTAAGGTATGGGAATCCATAGCTGAACTTAAAGCCACTAACCAACGCCAAGCCTCTGTTCTAAACCCTCCTCCAGTAGAGCCTATGCCCAACTCTTGCATTGCCTTGTTAACCAACCAAGTAGCTACCTTGCAATGAGAGATTGAATATTTGAGACAACGCCTCTCTGCCCCTGATGATTTGTCCTCTAACTCTGATGGCAAATGGGAGGCCAAGGTCACTGGTACTCCTACCCCTAGCAATCATGGGTGCTGCCCTGGCTTGGAAGGCCAATCCTGTGTCAACTGTGCCCTGGCCTTGGATCAGCTAGTGGAAGTAACAAATGATGTTGCAGATAGGCTAGACACACTGGAAAAGGAGGTATATAACCTCTTTTTCTTGACAGAGACAATAAATGGACAGGGTACCCCTCTGGCTGCTCAAACAACTTCCCTGGCAACTTGTATAAACAGTATAGCTGGAAAAATCACAGTGCAAAAGATTAAGATTGATGAATTTGGGGCTGCTGCTGCTACCACCAGATATATCAATGGACAGAACAGCTCTACTTTGGACACCCTAGAGGAGAGCCTTTGAATTCTCTGAGCTAGACAACCTGCTGCCAAATCTGAGTTTGAGGGCAATTCCCACATGAATGTCCTCAACCTAGATGACAACAGTCAGTCTGCTCTATTGTCCATTGACCCTAACTATAAGCCTTTCTTCAAGCAGATATTTGATCCCAAAACCTCCACCATTGCTGCCTTCCTGACCATTTACAAGACTGCTATGCGTAGAGCTACTGACAAAATAAAAAAAGAACATATTCTTACCTGCCTGCACCCTACGTGCCAAGAAGTTGTGGTCCCCAAGGCAACAGTGCCCATGTTGAAACTTTGTTGATATGTTCACTGTCAACTCAAAACTCTAAATCTCCTATGTTTTTTGCTAGTTGTGCTAGCTTAATTCTTTTTTTTCCAAAGCAATCAGGGGTGCAAACCCAGAAAAAACAACAAAATTGTGGCCATCTCAGCACAATTTAATATTAAGCTTAATAAAAAACTCAATTTAACCAGATTTTTCCTTTACTTTTACTAATAAAAAACTAATTTTTACTTGTTTTCACAACATAAAAGTATCAATGTTGACACTTTAAGCATAACTTATTTTTAATAACAAAACTGAAACATCTACAACAAAGAATGACATGTGTATTTAAAAATATTTTTTTATTGAATTATTATATTGAAAAAGACAGTGCACATACATTTTATTGTTGAAATGTTCATCTTATAAATATATATGTGGCACTTATTCTGGCTTTAATATATTAAGTGGATTGGTGGCTAACGGCAATCCAATAATTTAAGTGGGGGTTACTATGTAAGTTACTATAGAATTTATTATTGAAAATAATGTTGACACTCATAAATGTTGTTTATTTGCTTGTTATCATCTGCCAGGGTGGAGTTAAGCAAATTAGAGTGGCACAATTAAGCTTAAATTAATATATCATCTCTTATAAAGAATGTTGTAAGTGACGTTGTCAACACTTTACCCTTTTTATTACTGAAGACAACTTTCTTAACAACTTTCAATATATGCAATGATAAATACCATATTATCACTACCCAAATATAATTTTTAATAAAGAAATAAAGAGATTTGATTATTTTTTACTTATTCTTTTATGTTTTTTTTTAATTTTGCTATGTGAGCAAAAATACACAGAAAACAGTTAATATTTGCTGGCCTGCCTAAATTTAATTAAGTGTACTATGTTTTTTCATAGTAAATTTTCAAAACAATGCTGACAGTGTTAATGTTGTCAATAGTAATTCCTACAATTTTTCTAATTGAAAGTGAGAATTCAGCTTTTTTTACTAATTGTCACTCATAATGTCAACACTTTTCAGTTCTCACATATAAAACTTTATGTTTTACATAATAAAAACTTCTCATTTTTGATATTTTGTATTTATAACTTTTCTCTTTCATATTTGTTAATTTTTAAAATAAAATCTATATATAAATATAATACTTTTGCATATTTCTCTTAATTTTTAATTTTTTATTTAAAATTATAATAAATTAAAAACTATATGTGGTGACTGCTCTAACAGGTTGTTGGGCTTAAGCAGTAATTGGATATGTGAGCACCAGGCAAGGTGAAGTACAACAGAATATGCCTTGCCAGCATAAAACTGAGGAGTTGCCAACTATAGTCAATATATGAAGATCATAGTATTAAAAACAGCAAAATAGGTCTAGGTGTAGGTTGGCAACAGAGCAACAGGACAGGATACAGAGTTGGTGTATAATAGTCAGTTGGATACTAGATAGACAATATATACTTTTGGAATGATTCAGTTGTCAGTTGGCAACAAGACAACAGAGTCAGAACAGGGCTGGCAGAGGAATGGGTGTATGTTAATAAGTCAGAATCCAGAAAGACAATGGATACTGGGGAAGGGGAAAGAGAGGATTCAGAATTAATAAGTGACATACAGCAGACTTATTATTCCTAGGTGTCTCTATATTAACAGTGCTGAAAACATGAGCTCAACATCTGTTTATAGCTTACAGGAGCTATCACGGTTGTACAGACCCAAGGTCTGCACCTCTGCAAAGGCAGTTGACAAGTAACTTATCCAAGTTAAAGGAGAAACAACAGTTTTTGGTTTACAATAAAAGGTATCTAATTTACTATATAAGTCAAGTGAAGATTATATAGGCATTTGTGAGATGATAGCCAACTGAAATGTTGATCAACAATATGGAATATTGATGATCAATCAAGTTAGTTGCTACAGTTTCATGTGGAGGTTACAACTGACAAGAGTGATTTTAAGTTAGATCAGCAGCATCAGTTAGTAACTGGTTGTTACAAAGGCAATTGTGGCAAATTGGGCATAATCTGGACAGATTATGAAACAGACAGTTTAACAAATCACTTGTAATTCATCTGAGCAACAGATGTGACATGTTGAATGGTTTGGCCGATATCTTTGATCCTTAGACTTGTCTGGCCAACAGACAAAGCCTTTAGCTTTGTATAGACGGCAGGAAATGACTATAGCATCTTATGGCCAACAGATAAGGCCTATAGCCTAGTCTGGCTAATAGAAGCTGATAAATAGAATCATAGCTCATAGCTATTTCACCACACTATACAAGTATTTTTTATCTTTTAAATGCCAATAAAAACCATCTAAGATTTACTTTTTATATATTATGCTTTTTAAGTTGTTTTGTTTGTTTTTACATACATTGCTTTATTTTAAACCCTTTTACTTATTATTTTAGGACAAGAAGACCTCTAAGCAGCCCAAAGAAACCAAGCGTTCTTCAAAGCCAACCAAACCCACCAAAAATAAGCCTGTCTCATCAAAGAAGGCCACTCTAAAACCATCCCCAAAAGCCCTCACCAAAGCCCTCCCCTGAGCCCTCTCCTGAGAAGAGCCCTGCTCACTCCACTGGGGGAGAGGAAACTGATGGCTCTCTTACAGAGCACAGTTTCTACAACTTGGCTTCAGATGAGGAGCCAACCAAGAAGCGGCGGCAAGGCAAAAAATCCCCACCCAAGGATAAGTCTCCTGAATATGAGGAGCGCCACAATAAGCCCCTTTCTGCTTCCCCACCACCACCAAACTACCCCCTTCAAGCTCATCTGGGGATGATTTAAAGCCCCACCCTGATTACTTCCCTGGCTTTTTCCATGCTCCTGCTGGTTCTTGGGACCCTCTGTTAACCCACAACATCTACAACATTGACAGAAAATTTAAGGTTCCCTCTTCCTTGCCCAAATACTTCCCAATCATGAGTGTAAAGGGTGGGCCAGCCATGGTGGCCAATGGGTATATTTTCTCTTGTAACAATGCCAACCAGGGCTTCAAGAACCGGCATTACACCTTCAAGGACCGCTCCTTCCCAGTGCGGCTCAATACTGAGCGCTGGGACTTGGTCCAAACCATCAAGGGTGAACACACTTGTGTGATGCCAAATACCACCATAGCCTGCCTCCTCAAGTGGTATCTTGTCCAGGTCATGCCCACTTCAAAAGACCTTTCCCCAACCCAGCTGGCCGTGCTTGTGTGCAAGTACCTCACCCCCACCAACCTCAAGAGGGTGCCAACTCATACCCAGTTGATCAAGTTTGTAAGTGATAGGCGTCAAGCATCCAGTCCCCTGGCCAAGAGTGCCACTAAAATTGAAGACCTGGACCTCACAGATGCCCTCAAAAAAACTGAGGATGGTGAGATGTTCCTGCTCCATGACAATGGACAGGAAGTGGAGGATAGGATTATAGCCTACACCACAACCCAAAACCTGGAGAAGCTCAATACTGCTACCACCTGGCTGTACAACGGCACATTTGCTGCTTGCCCCTCTCTCTTTAAGCAGCTTTGGGTCCTGCATGGGCAGTTTAATGACCAGGTTATCCCTCTTGTGTTCTTTCTCCTTCCTGGTGCCAAGACTGAAGTCTACACCAGAGCCTTCAAGATTGTCTGGGATGCTTTGAGCTCCCTTGTCAGGGATCCAGTCTTGGGCAGCTGGCCTGTTGTTTCCAGGGGTGACCTGGGCTGGGTTTTTTGCAGGCAATGCCCACCACAAGAGAAGAGCTAACTTAAAAAGATAGGAGACAGACTTTCCCACACAGGACCACAGGACAGTGGCCAGGATTTTAGTGTCAATCACCCTGTGAGAATGATGTACACAATCCCAAACAGCTTGCCAGTATGGTCAGTTGGAAGGTTGGGTGAGGAAGCAGGCATAGGTTTTGGGGCCACAGGCGGTTCCATTGGTATGTTGTAAGCAGGCAAATAGTTGAATTTCCCTCTGAACAACTTGGGTGTTGAAAATATCCACGGGCCTTGTTGGTTGTATCTAACTGCAGATTGTATGCAGGCCAAAGGGTCAAGCTCAAGTATCTTTTCTGGGGTGTAGTCCTTGTATTCAGATTTCAGAGGGTTTTTGGTAAAATGGACAGGTCCAAAGGGTACACCAGGATGACAGAAAACTGCAGGCAGTGGGGCAGGAGGACCAGGAGATCTTGAACTGAATTGGTAGATAGAAAATACAAAATAAGGCAATAGCTGTGTGAGCTAAAATATCATAACCTTTATTCAAAAATGGCAATAAGGTTTGAGCGCAGAATCTATAGACATATATAGCATCCTGCCTCCAAACTTAGTATTTTCCATAAGGGCTTCATCAAAATATTGGGAAAAATGCGGGCGGGTGGCCAGGAGGCCTGGGTGCAGGAGCAACAAAATGGCACCTTGGCTGGATGTTCTCTCATTGGTCAGAACGTCCAAATTGGTCACTTGATTTCCTTGATTTTTGGCTGTGGTCACGGGGTTGGGCCCAAAGCCTGGGGTTTCCTTGGAAGTTGAGTTTGATTGGTTACTTGAGAGGACTTCAAGCTCATGAAGTTCACTGGGGCACCTTCTCTGCCTCCATTAGGCAATTCAAGAAACTCCTTCTTGAGAACCATCATAGTTGAACCTGTACTGGCATTCTGACTTCAGGACTTAGCAGGGGCTTCAGCTTGCGGGGGCTCAGTCTCAGAAAAACGTGGGCTCCCAGTCCATGGGGCCAGTGGCTCACAGGAATTTGGGTTCAGGGTTCAGATCCTGCCCTTGGGACTGGGTTTGAGGGGTAAAAAATTGTCAATCCTGACATCCCTTCCCACCAACCAGCTCCCCCTCCCACTCACGCTACAAGGGCAAATCCCTCCTCCACTGAGAAGGATGAGTTGACCCTAGCCGCTGAGCAGCTAGCTCATGCACGCTCACTTGGGCCAAATGTTATCATAATGGTCTTTGAGCAAGCTCAGTTTAGAGCCTTTGAGGCCATCTTCAATGGAAAAGTTCAGGGCTGCTTCTTCCATTTTAGGCAGGTCCTCATCAAGAATCTCAAGAGCAAGAAGGAGCTTTTTGAGAAGTATCTTAACAATGGTAAGGGGAAGTGCTGCTTTTTCATGACCCAGTTTGCTGCCTTGGCTTTTGTGCGCCAGGAGCATACTGATATTGGCTTTGAGGCCCTCCTGGAGGATGCTTACGCGAAGAAGCACTCCACCATCTTCAAGGGCTACCTTGATTACTTTGAGTGCCAATGAGTGGGCAATAAGGTGACTGCCTGGAGAGGAAAGAGCGGGGCCATTGCCCCTTGGAATTGCCAGGGCGCCTGCCTCAAGGGGGAGATAAAGACCACCTCCAGCCTGGAAGTGTGGCACAAGCACCTGAAGGTGAAGTTTGGGGCCAACCCCAAATACAACAAGAACTTCTCTAAGCTGCAGGAGGAGCAAGCAAGAACTGTCTCCAAGTTTTACGGCCTGGCCAACTGGATGGCCCCCAAAAAGCAAAAGTCCAAGGAGCAGGACTACCAGGAGAACGTTCAGAAGGTGGTGAAGAAAAAGTATAAAGTGGCAGAGATTAAGAAGTACCTTGAGGACGTTGCCACTGCTCTTGCTGGTGGCTTTAATTAGCACAATAAACGGGTTATTATTTGTTAGATTAAGCCAAGGCGCCAGCTTAAGCATTTCAAAGCCTTTTAACTTTGTTGGTATCATTTAAGTCATAAACTTATGTTTTTTGAACATTAGTATAATGCTTATTTTACTGAAGAAAAGTTTAAGAGTGTAAAATATACAAATAATAGAAATAAATCTTATTTCTATTAGCTGTATTGTTTGCTAAAACCCTTTTTTCTATTTTAATAAGCCAAGAATTAAATATATGAGTTGCATGGGAGAGTAATAGCAGCCCTAAAGCTATAATTGCTATTACCCTATCTTTGGCTCATATAATTAATTTCTTAGTTATTTTTAGAAAAAAAAGTTGTTGTATTTAAAAGACTATTTACCCTATGTGAAATATAAGTTTTTGTTATGCGTCCAACTTCATGAACATGTCCTACTAATCCTTTAGTAGTATCAGCTCTCTTTGTTTCTCTGTCATATGTACAGAACTTTGCACAATAATTTATTTTAGAGTACTCCTTAACATCCTCAAATGTCAGAGGTGAAACATACAGCTCACCATCCTTCATTAAATATGAAAGATTAACATAAAATGCTTTGACTTCAAGCCAGCTTTTTTTAGGCCTAGATTTTCTATCATAGATGTGAATTTTTTTTTTTTGGGAAACATCTGAATTATTTACAAGTGTCTCATATAGACCCTTTCTTTCTTCCTCTCTCTCAAAAACCATTTTGAGATCATTTATATTTTTTATATATATCTCATTTTTCTTTTGTTTAAATATTTTAGATAATACACTAAAATGACCATCAATAATACTTTTGCCATGGCACTCAACAAATCTATTAAACTTAATTGTTCCTTTTATAATTTTAGGTACCTCTTTAAAAAGATAATATAAGAATTCATAAGATCTGAAATGATTACCATTATCAGTCCAAACTTTAATATTTTTAGTATTCTTAAATTTATTATTTTAAGCAGACTTATCAAACACTGACCTGAAAACAAAGAGCCATGAGATAAAATTTCAGATAAAAAGTCATGATACTCATACTTAATTTTCTCATTTTCTTTAAAAGCAATTGCAAATCCCAATAAAGAAACAGGTATTTTCTCATAAAAACAATTATTTGTCTCTATAGGACCCCCACCTATTTTAAAGTTTTCTTTATAGTCTATTACTATAACACATGAATTATTATCAAGATTATTTATATCACTAATATATTCTTTATTTTGATGCTTATAAAACTTTTCATGTAGGTCAATAGATTCCAAATTTTCTTTAATAGATTTAGGCAATGGCAACTTCTTTATACTCAAATCCTTTTTCTTCATTTCTAATAACTTTTTTAAGTTACAAATGTTACACATATCAGTTTGCTTTTTGCTTTTAATTATATTATTAGGAATAAGCTTATAAAAAGTGGAAAGTGAAATAGAAATATTGTTTTTTATTTTTATATCTTCATAAATTTCTTTTTTTGTTTTCAATAATGAGTATTTTATTTTAGTTGAGTATTCACTCAACTCTTTTTGTAATTCTTCATAAATCAATCCAGGGGATTTTTTTAGTGAATTGGCTAGTTGGAAATGAATTTTTTAATATATGTTTTAAAATATTTTTTATGTTTTCTTTCTTTACTGAATCATTTTTTCCTTTTTTATTTTTTGAATTTAATGATGCTTTTTTAGCATTTTTTATTTTTTTAGAATATGAATACTCATTTTTTGTCATTTTAAATCCACAATCCCAAAGCTCTTTCAGACTGTAGCTTGATGTAACCAATGCTCTTAGGGAAGGAAGGTGCTTGGCAGGGGACTCTGACATCAATTCCTTTAGGTTGTTAAGGAAATCATCTGTCTTAGAGTTTTGTATGACAGGTAAGAAGGTACTTTTTCCAAACTCTGTTTTTAATAAGAAATGCTCAACAAAGCTGTTAAGATCACTACCAGCAGTAAAAAGGAATGCTTGTTTAAGCATAGAGATTCTTTCTCTCTTAGTAGAAGCCCCCAGTGAGAAGAAGGGTGTCATCTGAGGTGCAAACTTGATAGGTTCCATAATGATAGTGGTTGGGTTCCTTGGCTTGGTTCAGGCAGTTCTTGCTTGGAAATAGATGTGCAGTTATCAGAGAGGAGTAAAGGTGTGGATTGTAAAGTAAATTTTTGTAAAGTTGAGCTTTTTAAATACCATGTTAGCTGAGCTTTTGCACTACAGGCATAAATCCCCAACTGACCCCCAGCTGATCTCCTTAATTTATCAATATCACCCCTGAAGTCTGATATCATTGTTTATTTACCCCTTTTTATATTCTGGTTAACTGTTGATATTTCCGCAAATAGTACTTCAATTTTGCTCAAACTAGTATCATTAGAAAGCCCTTAATCTCAGCTTTTGGAATTGTGATGCAACTTTATATTTCAATACCAATTTAGCATCTTGAAGTGGCTTTGAATGTAAGCTTATAAAATTATTATTTGAAATAAAATATGCTAATTAACTCTTAAAGTATGATGTTTTAATCAGTAAACTAAATTTAAAGTATAAATCATTATTTAGCTTACTTTTAGTAACCAACTCAAAAAACTTTTTTTAAATAAACTTAAGTTTTTTATAACCTTTGACAGTTCTTAAAAAATGAACTTTATATATCTTAAATCTATCAAAACAAGAATGTTATTTTTAATCACATATAAATATTTGCTTGTATAATTAAATTTGTATCTTATTTTTATAGATACAATGACTAAGATCATTTTCCATTTAG
Source organism: Entomophthora muscae (assembly GCA_014839935.2). Lineage (NCBI taxonomy): Eukaryota > Fungi > Entomophthoromycota > Entomophthoromycetes > Entomophthorales > Entomophthoraceae > Entomophthora > Entomophthora muscae. The sequence continues at coordinate 45,854 of QTSX02004457.1, forward strand.
TTCAAATAAATTTTAACCTTTATAAAATTTAATTAAATAAAGCAAGATTTTGATACATTCTTTTTTATGTTTGAATTTTTTATACATATTATCTCTAGCATACAGTATAAAAATATAATTTTATTAAATAGTTGTATAAAGCTATTTTATTAATATTAAATACTTAATTTTGAAAAGAAAAACTTTTACTCTCTTATAAGTTCTTATTATATATTTTCTATAAAATCTAACTTAAGAATAAATTACTTATGCTAAATGAGATCACTGAAATTTCAATAAAAGCTCAGTTTTAATTTTAGTTTTAGGTTTTTTTAACTTTTTTCTAGATTTTTTATAAAAGAAAATCCAAAAATATAATATTTATTTATTAAATATTCAAAAAAGCTATTTGCCCTCTTTTTAAAAAGAGGGTTCAAAAATTATTATATTTTAAATTAAATATTTTAAAAGAGCTAAGATTTTAGGTAACAATTTAATTTCCAACAAAAAGCATCATATCAGTTTTTATTGTATTTTTATGTTGCTCTTTTTAGAGTGATGTCATTTTGTACTAATCAGCTTTCAAGAAATAATGGTATATGAAATAAGATTGTTACTAGCTTTTAATACAGATTAATTTAGCTGTAAGTAGAAAATGGTTAATTTAATATAGGTTTTTTTATTATAAGGATTAAATTTGATTTATTTTGATAAAATTGTTGAAATTATTTAAATTTATTGATAAGAAAATTAAAACAAAATTCTAAAGTTTTAAGTAGCACAGTTAATAGGAAACAGATTAATCTAACAAATAATGACCCAAACCTTGCTTTGCCTTTCCTGTATATTTTTTACTTTTAAACTTTTTAATTTTTTAATTTATTTATATTGTAATAATTTTTTTAGGTATAAATGATAGGTTCAAGATACAGTTCTAATGTGGGTTGGTAAGAAATATCTTATATTTTGTTAATCTATCTTTAAGCTATGAGATATTTTCAGTTATGCTTATATAAAGTATAAAAAATTAAATATAGAGTTTTTTATATTTTGTAGTTATTATGATATATAAAATATCTTTATTTTTGGTTCATTGGAATTTTAATTTTTATGGAAATAAAAAATAATTTTATAATAAAGAGTGTTATTTACATAGTAAACTGAAAAATAGTTACTTATACCTCCTTATTCTTATTACTTATAGTAATTTTTCATTGCATTTTTGAATTCTCTGGAGTCATTTCAGTATAATAAAGTATTTTAAAATAATTTCAATTTTAAAAATGTTCAGGGTAAAGGGTTTTGTTAATTAAAAAAGTGTCAACATCCAGGAAACAACTTTAAGTAAAACCGGGTTGTCACTTTACTATAGTGTTGACATTAAAAGTGTTGGCATGGCCACTGTTGACATTATTATTGTCAACATGGGCGATGTTGCTGTCCCTAAACTCCCTTCCATTGTCACTTGAGAGGACATGAAACACCTCCTGATTGAAGAATTTGGAGGAGATCTCATCTTAGAGGTCAAGAAAGATGCATTTATGCACATTGCCTTTAAGACCAAGGAAACTCTGGCTGAGTTTGCTGACTGCTTCTATATTGAAGGACAGCAGTTAATCACCAGTTTCCAGTTAACATCCCATGAAGCTTACACGGCATGCTCAAATGCTTTGAAGGTGAATCAGCTTCTGTGCCTTCACTTTAAGGCTCACAAAGCTTCTCTTACATCCATGAAGAGTATTAAGACCCTATTGCAAGACATGCATTTGACCCACAGGGGTACTGTGGTTTGCAAGAGTAAGGCCAACAACGCTGGAACCACCTCTTGTACTCCACACATTATGACTCTGGGCTCAAGTGGGCAGTCTAAGAGACAAGGATGTAACAATTGTGGTCAAATAGGGCACCACTCACGTACCTGTACTAACCCTAGGGTAGAGGGTTGCAACCCAAAAGAGCAGGCAGGAAAAGAGAGGTCAGCTTAGAGGCAGAGACACTCTCTGCTGACCAATCTCCTCTGTCTCCTCCTGATCCTCCCTCTGATAAGGAATCTCCCTCTTCATCTGGCCCAACTATCCTTCACCTGTTCCACAATCTTTCTAGTGATTCTGAACCTGAAGATTCCAACTATGATGAATCAGATAGTTATGGCTACTCCATGTTGGTTGTCCCAGAAACTGTGTCCATCCCTTATAAGCCTTGTTCAGGGATTCACAGCTACAACTTGCCCATCATCAAGTGAAGCCAAGGCCATAGTGACTTGCCCTTATCTAGCCCAAACACATCAACCTCCTGTCTTGGTGGACTCTTCTGAAGAAGCTGCTGAGCTAGCAGAAGCTCTCTTCCAGAATGTGTCTGTATCTCTCCTGTTGCAGACTGTATATAAGGAAATTCCTGCCTTAAAATGCATGTTAGCCAAATAAGAGAAAGAGTTGGAAGCTGAACAGGACGTTCTGGCTGTCTTACCCCCTTTGGGAAAGATACTACTGTATGGAAGTGTCAATCAAAAAGGTTAAGATCAAGGCAATTCTGGACACAGGCTCTCCAGTCAATGTGGTATCATCCAAGCTAATGAAGAAGCTTAAGCCGGCCCCTGACCTCAACTACACTCAATCATATGGTACTGCCAGCATGGCCCAGACTTGAGCTATTGGTGCCTACTCTGCCCTGCCCATGATGTTCAGAAAGCTTCTCATTGCTTTCCCTGCTGTTGTCCTAGAGAACAAAAGCTATGACCTCCTGGTTGGTACATAATTCCTCTGAGAATATAATGGAATTAATAACCTTTGAGATGGATACTTATTGCTCTTAGAATACAAGGTCCATTTAATCTTTGAGGAACCTCCACAACTACCTGGCAAACGCCTTAATACTTATTTGGTCAACTATATCACAGGCATCTTCTTGCTCAAGTACAGAAATCATTCCTCCAATATGTGTTCCCCTCCTCCTTCCTATCCTGAAGAGAAAGGTGTGCCTCTTCTTGCCCCCGCAGCTGTCACCATTCCTCCAGGCTCCCAAGTGATTATAGACTCTCAGATTTTTTTACAAAATGCCTGAAAAGTCATTCCTGGAGCTATACTCTCCTGAATCTCTAAGCCGCAAAGAGCCGCAATTATGCCCAGGGATCTTAGATTGGACTCATAAGGAGCCTGTACACCTGTTGCTAGCTAACATGACCGCTTTGCTTATGCAGGTATCTTGGGGCCAAGTTGTCAGGCATGGTCGCATATTGGGAGCAGAACAGGTGGCATCCCTTTACCCTTTTGGGAGCTTCAGCAACTTTAATCAACCTGAAGAAAACCCTCAGGTTCTCTCCTTGTTCACCGCTGCCAATTTCCTACAACTGTCACCCATCCAACAAAAAGATGTACTAGAGCTGCTTGACCAATTCAGTGATATCTTTGCCTCTGGACTTACAGACTATGGCCTAGCCAAGGGGGTCATCCATCAGATAGATACTGGTAATGCACCGCCCTTTTGTGCCAAGCCTTACCACCGCAGCAGGGTAGAGGATGACCAGGCTTCTAAGGAGCTCAAGCAACTATTAGATGCTGGCCTACTTGCTCCTTCCCAAACTCCATGGGCCTCCCCCTTGTTGATCTTCAAGAAGAAGGTCAGAGGCCACCACATTGTAATAGATTACTGCCATCTCTGAACTTGCTCACAAAAAAGGATTTGTACCTGTTGCCTAGGATTGATGATACTCTCAGACAATTGGGAGGCTTAAAATTCTTCTCTGCCATGGATTTGGCTTCTGGGTACTGAAAGGTTGACTTGTCTCCAGCAGACTGGGAAAAGTCTGCCCTTATCACTTTGGAAGGCCTCTACAAACCCACTCAAACGCCCCAAGGACTCTGCAATGCCCCAGCTACATTTCAAAGAGCTATGGACACTATTCTACAAGACCTGAAGCTCTCCTGTGTCCTCAGATATCTTGATGATATCACTGTGTTCAGCTCCACCTTTATCAACCATTTAGACCACCTTAAACCTGTCTTTATCAAGATTCAATAAGCAGGTCAAAAGCTCAAACCCTCCAAGTATTCCTTCTTTAAGGAGCAACTCAAATTCTTGGGCCATGAGGTCACTTGAACTGGAATATGCCCCAAGAATAATAGAGTGGAAGCCATTGACAGGATGCTGCCTCCCATAAATCTACAAGAGGTCCAAGTATTTCTTGGTATGATGGGACTATTGACAGTTCATCCCTGATTTTTCTAAATTAAGTAAACCCCTTGTCTAACTTCTCTGCAATGTACCCTTTGAATGGACTGACAGCCAACAACAATCCTTTGAGGCACTGAAGGCCAAGATTAAAGAGGTCCTCATCATAGTTTACCCTGATTATGATAAGGAGTTTATCTTGTACACTGAAGCCAGTGGAGTAGCTGTGGGTGCCATCTTAGCCCAGCTCAATGATGAGGGCGTAGATTGGCCTGTGATCTATTCCCCACAAGTCCTCAAAAAAGCATGAGAAGAACTATAGCATCACCAAGAAGGAATGCTTGGCAGTCCTATATGCTGTGAATCAGTTTTGACACTACAATTATGGGACTCACTTTACTGTAGTCACTGATCATCCATCCCTTAAGTGGCTGCAGCACTTAAAGGAGACTGAAGGTCAATTAGCATGTTGGGCTCTGCGCTTACAAGGATACAATTTCACTGTAGTCCACCATCATGGTGTGAAACATCATAACACTTTTGAATTGTCAATAATAATTATACTAGCTTGTGACTGTACTACAGTCACATTGGGCTGTGGTTTCACAAAGAGGTTGAATTGTGATGAATTTCATAGGTTGTAATTCAAAACAATAGGATTGGCCTTGGAGAGACTTTCCAGTGTAGTAATTGATACCCAGGAATCAATTAGGCTGTACTAATTGAGGGCTGTAATGAATAATCTGAATGATTTAGATTATGAGACTAGGTGTCTCAAACTGTCTAATTAACCATGAAGGTTAATTGATACCCAGGAATTAATTAGGCTGTACTAATTGAGGGCTGTACTGAATAATCTGAACAGTTCAGATTATGAGACTAGGTGTCTTAAACTGATTGATTAACTGGGAAAGTTAATTAATTGATACCCTTGAATATGATTAATGGGGATTTAATCATAGGGCCAAAATGGACTTGACTGTGTCAAGTAAAGACTTGTTGTCTTCAAACGGATTAATTAACTGGGAAGGTTAATTAATATATGCTGGGAATATAGTTAATGAGGATTTAAGTATATTGTTTAATTGCCTGACTGTGTCAAGAAGTTTGGTTAAGGTTAGCCAAAAGTAAACCCAAAACTTTTGGTTTAAAAGCGCCGTGTTGGCAAATTTATTGGGTTAAAAGCGCCGCTGCACCACCTAATGGATTTGTAAAGCGCCACAGTGGCGCCTGGTTTGAGTTTCAAAGAGTTTTAATGGGTTTTAATAAAAAAACTCATTAAATGAAAAGATAACTAATTAAAGGCAATGGTGTCTAGGAATTTAGGTTTGATCAGCTGGTTCCTGGTTGGAATATTGATTGCTGAGGTTTGGAATGTGTATATTCCACAGTGTTTTGGCGCCAAAAGTCTGGAATGCTTCAAGCCAAAGCAATACATTTCCACAGAAAGAATCAGGCAATTATGGAATGTATTATTGCACATTCTTATAGGTTAAGAGTGTGAAGATCTTTTTTGTAAAGATCTGCATTGGATGACGCTGTTATGTCATAAACCATGTGATAGAAATCCAGGTGTGATTCCAGAACCAGAGGGGTTTTAAGCCAAATGTACCCCAATTGGTATATAATGGAAACATGATAATAATTAATAAAAAAATGATACTTATGTGTGAGAATGGTTGCTTTCCCCTCAATCTTTTTATATTTATGTTTTTGGCTTTTAACTGAAAGAAGACTACCATGGTATGAAAGAGATGGTCTGCAGCTAAGACTATGGGGAGCAAAAAACGTGGAAGTGATCACCAGATGGCAACAAGTTTAACGCCAAGATTGCTTGCCTGGAATCCAAGCTCACCAAAGCTTACATAAAGGATTCCCTATCAAACTGTAAAAGAGTCAGACCAGGATAATGAAGAAGCAAGCATGAATTTCCTGGATCCGTCACATAGCTATCCATCCTGCAGATGCTGATCACCTATATGAATTATTAGGGTACCCTGGCTCCTGGACCACTGAGCCAGAAGACATCTGCTTGGCACTCCAAGCCTTATCAAAGGATACTGTGATTTGGGATAGACAACTTTTCAAGAAGGTCAATAATGCCTATCTTCCCTATGTTTGCCCTAGCATGAGAATAGTCATTATCCTCCAAGCCCACATTGATACTGGACATGGAGGTATAGCAAAAACTCATGACTGGTTGTGCAAGAATTTATACTGGGAAAACATGCACCTCTTAATCCCTGATGTCCTTGCCTCCTGTCATTCTTGTCAGCTCCAACAACCCTGACCTTCCCAACATCAATTCAAGCTCATCCTCCTAAGAATGCCTTCCACACTGTGAGCATTGATGCTGTTGGGCCTCTCCCTTGTTCTAGGTCTGGGTGTTGGTTCATCTTGGTAGCTGTAAACCATTTTAGTAAATGGGTCAAAGCCAGAGCTACAAAAAATATAACTGTCAAGACCTCTGCTAATTTCTTGTTGCAAGCTATCTCCTACTGTCATGGCTTCCCTCAAGTCCTGCTTTCTGACAATGGCACCAACTTTAATTCTTGCCTCATAGTGTCCATTGTAGAAGCTATGGGTGCACATCAATTCTTCTCTGCACTGTATAACCCTTCAATCAATGGAACCTTTGAACAAGCCAATTCTTCCCTTGTGTCCATCATGAGGAAACACATCCTCCCTGATGCCACCAACTGGGATATGTTCCTCCCTGCTGCTCTCTTTGTGTATCAACTCAGTAGACACCAAGTGACTGGCAGTTTCCCTTTGCCATGCTGTATGGCGTGAAGCCACAACTCCCTCAATATTGGGACCCCCTTTGATTGAAGTTGATGCGTCTGCCAATCCTGAAGCTCATGTCAAAGACTTGACTAATTGTATCATTGACATTCAGGCAACATCATATTCAACTGTCTATGAAGTCAAGGCCTTAGAGCTCTCACCTTCCAATACTTCTAGAGCCCTCTCCCTGAGTACCAAGTAGGTGATCTTGCCCTCTAATATCAGAATTGTATTATAAGAAGAGCCCATAATATTGAATCCCTCTGGGTTAGACCTTGTGAAGTCACCTTCAAGAAGGGCGTTGAGTATAATATGAAGCTTCTGTCATCTGGCTGCTTTTTTTCCCGAGTTCATTCCTAATTTCTCCGCAAATATCAGCTCCCTGTATCCAATCTTGAGGGGGGATGCCGTAAACTGCACCATTAATGCTATTTTGATATGGCCTTTTAATAGTGATGTGTGCAAGGATTTGGTTGGTTTTGCATTGGACTTTGGAAATTCCTTGCTTTTTGTAAATGGGTGTGATCTAATGTTCACCCATTCCGGAATATTTTACCTGCCCTTGTCTGATCCTGGTATAATCTCACCCCAACGTGACCCCCTCATCCACTATGTCTACCTAATGAGTGACCATTGACCCTTGTCTAATATTTAAGTAGAATCATTTCTCCCAATAAAGACAAGTTTATCCACATTTGTGCTGGCTTTAATATTCTTCAAGCTTTTCCTTTCCTTTTTGCCAAAAGGAATTCCTCATCTTGTATTCCAGGAAATTAAGGGACATGCCCTTAATTTTGCCCTGAAGGCTACCCCAAGGCTAGCCTTGAACCTCAAATATTTTGTTATAAAAATTTCCCACCCTGTCCTCCAGGATGTTGTCTCCTGGAGCCAAACACAACAGCAGAGGTCTGTGCCCAAGCATTCAAAATTGTCTGGGATGCTTTGAGCTCCCTTCCCACCAACCAGCTCCCCCTCCCACCAACACCACAAGGGCCAATGCCTCCTCTTATGAGAAGGATAAGTCCATTCTAGCTGCAGAGCAGCTAGCTCATGCATGCTCACTTGGGCTGAAGGTGATTATCATGGACTTTGAGCAAGCTCAGTTCAGAGCTTTTGATGCCACCTTAAATGGACAAGTACATGTCCACTTCTTTTATTTTACACAGGCCCTCATCAAACACCTCAAGAGCCAGACAGAGCTTTTTGAGAAGTATCTCAATGATGGTAAAGGGAAGTGCCACTTTGCCATGGCCCAGTGTGCTGCCTTGGCTTTTGTGGGGCTGCAACATACTGGGATTGGCTTTGAGGCCCTCTGGGAGGATGCTTATGTGAAGAATCACTCCATCATCTTCAAGGGCTACCTTGATTACTTTGAGAGCCAATGGGTGGGCAAGAAGGTGGCTACCCGGAGAGGGAAGAGCGGGGCCACATTGCCATAGAACTGCCAGAGCGCCTGCCTCAAGGGGGAGATGAAGACCACATCCAGCTGGGAAGTAAAGCAAGAACCTGAAGTTGAAGTTTGGGTCAACCCCCAAGGACAAAAGGTTCTTTTCCAGGCTTCAGGAGGAGCAGGCCTGGACTATTTCTAAGTTTCAAGACCTGGCCAACTGGATGGCCCCCAAGAAGAGAAAGGGTAAGGACCAGGGCTACCCAGAGGACGTCTAGAAGGTGGTCAAGAAAAAATATAGGTTGGCAGAGATCAAGAAGTACCTAGAAGATGTTGCCACTGTTCTTGCTGGTGGCTTTGATTAGCCCAATAAACCTTGCTTTGATTTGCCTGTATATTTTTTAACTTTTAAACTTTTAATTTTTTAATTTATTTATATTGTACTAATTTTTTTAGGGTAAATGGTAGTTTTAAGATACATTTCTAATGTGGGTTGGTAAGAAAGATCTTATATTTTGTTAATATATTTTTAAGGTACAGTAGTTTTAAAAGCTATGGCAACAACCAAAAATACCTCATATTTAAGCAAAATAGTTTCAGATTTAAACAAAATACAACTATCAGGTTAAAATATACACTCTATTAACAGGGTTTTGTGGTGTTAATGGGCAAAATGGGTCAACACAGCAAAGAAGTGCTCACGCGCAAAGCAAAACCATTCAAAATATAATCCAAAATACATGGCTTCACAAACAAAATGGTGTGAGTTGACTTTTGGTGTACATATGTTTACTATGTGAATTGGTGACAAAATACACCCAAGCGCGGTATGTCAAAACTCAATCCAAAAACAAAACACAATAGCAATTCACTATGTAAATGAAATCACTCAATCAGTGTGTGCAATGGATTGTAATCAAGAATGATACCAAGGTATCTAAAATAAGACACAAGATCTGAAACATAAATTTTAAAAATATTGTGTTGGGTACTTAATTTGGCGTAAAATCTGGGAAAATGGGTTGAAAGTATGTTGGGTGTTCTAAAATAGGCGTTGTAAAACCAAAAAAAACTAATTAAGAAATAAAAAATCTATAATTGGGATGTTGGGTGGGAAAAATATTAATTAAATATCCATATTTGATAAAAGCAAAAATTAAAAATAGGAAATAACTTAATTGAATTTTATTTAGTATTTTATTAAATTGTAAAATGGAAGGAACACAGTAACAGAGTACCATTGCACCTGTTGTGCGCCGCAGTTGCAGTTGCCCCTGCAGATCAAAGAACAGAGTTAGTGCAACACAAATGCTTACTCAGGAAGGAGATGGGAGAGGAGAGTTTGATAGTGATGCTGCACTGATACAGCTGGTTTGAGGAGCACAAGCTGCTAGGGTACAGAGCATCAACCCTTGGGTCCCCAAGCTAACCCAGAAACCGGCCAAGGTTACTATAACAAAAACAGTTAGAAACAAGGAGGTAGAACTTACTTCATATGTGTTTGACATTGTGTACCAGCAAGAGTCAGTCCCTTCAGCCATGCTGGAGAAGGTGAAGCCTGTACTTGATACTAGCTATGAGCCCTACGTCAGTGATTGCAATCAGGAAGAGGACAAGGAGCCTGAGTTCTTCAGAACTGATGAGAGACAGTTAGTGCTCAAAAAGATTACAGCCTTCTACACCAAGGTACCCATGCCCTGTGCTGTGCCCAATTCCAAAAAGTCAATCCCCACTGCCAAAACGCCCGCCCAGAAGCGCATCCCCAATATCAAACACATTATCTTGCTTAAGCTAATGCAGGAATCTGGTGATTACAAGGCAGCCGCGGCTCTTGTTGAGGTGGATCCCAAGTATGCCTTGAAGACATTCAACATCTTCATCAATACTGGCCGAGTCCTTGCCGCAGAGAAATCCTTGCGCGTTTCCACTATGCTCACCAAGGAGCACAAATAGGCAATCCACCAGTGGATAACCCAAGATTGTCATCTTGAACTGGCAAATATACAGGCCATGATCAAATATACTTTTGGGGTCAAGGCCTCAATTTCCTTTTACTACCATCTGGTCAAGGGAATGCGCTTTTCCTGGAAAAAGCTTGGGGTATCCCCATAAAATTGTAATGTTCCAGCCAAGATTGACTTCTGGAAAAAATACACAGAGGCGTACACTGCTCTCAAAGCCAAGGGGACAGTCAAATTCTACTACATTGGCAAATCAGCATTTGCCTTGTCAATGCGTAATAGGTATGTCCCCAAAGGCTCAAATGACGGGATGGCTTGGCAGGCTGCAGTCCATACCACAACCTATTCAATGATGGCTCTCCTTGGTTCAAAGGGGGTCAAGCTGTACCAAATAATATTGTGATCTCACAATAGCCAGACCTTCCCAGCATTTCTCCGGTTGACCCAGGAGCACCTGAGGCACACAAGCCCAAGCTTCACCAACATAATTGTGCTGGACAACATTGGTCTCCATTAGGTGGCTGATATTCTTGAGGAATTCTCAATGATTGACACTAGTATTGCAGTGGGCCCCCAGCAATTGGCCACAGCAAATTTGCGCCTTCTCTTCCTCCCAGACTATTTGCCCTTCTTAAATCCCATTGAGGAAGTCTTTGGGTGGCTCAAGCGAGTTTTCAAGCAAGGAACCCCAACTGGGACTGAGGACCTGTTTGATTTGCTCCAGCCAAGATCCACACCCTCCCACCTGAGACCGTGGCCAAATTCTATGGCCATGCTGATTTGTTCATCCCTATGTGCCTAGCCAAACAGCCAATCAATTAAAGGCTTAGCGTGTCCAACTTTTTTATATTCTCAAATTTACTATTCAAGATTTATTAATTACATTTTATATTTAGAAGCTTCTAAGCTCACAATCATATTTGGAAAGACCATCCATGGGTAAGTAATATATTTTTTTTATTTTTATATTTTTTTTATTATGCCATCTGAGGTTATCCCAAACACTTGATACTGGATTATGCAAATATATTTATATAACTTTTGTCAAACAAATAAAAAACAAATTAAAAAAGTTAAAGGTAAAATGTACAAGTTAGAATTTATTTTATTAACATATAATTTTATGCTTTTATGAAAACCGTTTCTGCAATATATTTTGCAAATATTGTTTGCTAAAATAAGACTTAAAAAATTATTTATAATAAAAATAATCTAGAGTATAAAGATGTTTATTGATATAGAGAAGAAAATTAAGAGCACCTATAATGGGTTCAGCGGTATGTACCTACCCCACAATAGAGGTGGCGCACAACCTTCACTACCACAGGGTGGACAGTGGATACACCCTGGTTAAAATACTCCTGCCTGCTGGTAAAAGGGAGTACAGTCAGGTGGGAGTGAAGCAGCAGCTTCTCTTGCAGGGCTGCAACTCTTTAAATTTCAGCCAGGACCAGGGCGTCCTGGATAACGTGGTCCAATGAGCCGTATCTGGGGGGACTTTGTCCATCCAGGGAGAGCTGGGCCTTGTCAATCCCAAGAAGGACCCTGTCCAGGTCTTCTACAGATGCGTCTATCCCAAAGTAAAAGAGGAACCCCAGGTAAACAACAGAGTGAAGCCTTTGCCTAGCAAAGGCTTCAGTAAACTTGCAAAGTTTGTTGTATACTGTGCTGATCTTTTTTTCATGCTTTGTCTTTGCAAAGATCAACTCCATTGCTTGCAGGACCCCTGTCTTGTTGGCACTCCAGGCCAGCCCAAAGTCCGCCAGGAGGATTTTTGTGTTTTTTACAGCTGTTGCATCTGCAACAGCCAGTTTTGACACTGCAGGCCTAAGATTGTCCAAGAGGTAAGAGATGGTATGCTCTACTAGGAAGCAGAACCAAGCAGCCGCATGGGCCTGGCCCATCTCTAGTACATTCTTGAATGGGAGCATCTCCAGGACTTCCCAAACAAGCTCAATGTAGTTTATACAGTAAACTCCACTGAGAACCACAAGGTCCAGGCAGATCAGTTGGGCATCCTTGTAGGCAGTAACTGCTCACTCAAATGCCCTCTTGGCATGCATCAGCCTGGCTAGCGTGTCCCTTTTCATCAGAAAGGTACCATGGACCCTGTCTTTGAGCTCCTGCAAGACAGGGGGGCAGATAGAGCTGTTTGGCCACATGAGTGGCATAACTTGAATATAATGTGGGGGAACAAAAGGAACCAGGACCCGGCAGAGTTCATTGTTGATCTTTTCTAATAAAAAAAGGTAAGTCTTTGAAATTTTTATTAATTATAAATTTTTATATACCTTTGCGGGGTTTCTCCTTGCCTGCAGCTTTGGCAGGCTTTGCCATTCTTGGCGCAAGCAGTTGCGGGGGCAATTATTTATACTCTTTCCTTGCCCGCTTGGTAAGTTTTTGATGGGCATACATTTTAGGGTCATCCGTCCAGAAAGACAGTGCAGAGAGGACAAAGTACTTGATCTGCAAGCCCTCAACCACCATTTTTTGAATGTTGATCAGGCGCTTAATGGTCTTCTCTGATGTGTCAGGCCTTTTGGTTATTAATGCCTTAGAAGTCACCCTGTCAAGTTTCTTGCCTTCAAGGACGGCAGTCTTCACCTTTGCTTTGACCTTACAGTCAATTTCTTTGATCTCTGCAACTGCAGAGTCAAGGTCCTTTAGCAGCTTCTCCAACTCTCTCATATGATTTTTTACTACCTTTTCATATTTTTTATAGCTTTTGCCCCAATAAATTCTGTATTATTTTGATACTGTTGCCTCTTTGTTTATTCCTGTTTGTTTTCCCATTTACTACATTATCCCATCTTTTTACCCATTGTGTATATGTTTTACGCGCAACTCAATATGTGTCATTTGCTTTGTGTTGGCATTGTTTCCTTAATTACCATATTATTTTTGGCGCTTTGCACAGCCCCTTGTGAAAATATTAACAACAATTTGGGGATCAGATAGGTTTGAATTAGAAATTATAGGTTAACTGCTTTTTGATAAAGCTGTTACTGATTTGAATTCAAAACCTTAACAATAAACTTTAAGCCAATCAGGAGTCAAGTGATAAAGCAATTGTTGTGAAATAAAGGATCATTCAATAATTCTTTGGTGCATGTGGGCTAATTAATATGATTGGCTGAATGTTTTGCCATTGTGCGCCATTGCCGCTGTGGCAAGTTGTTGGTGGACTAGTGCTAACCCAGCAGCTGATTGGGCACTATTCTACCAACAACTTGCCACAGCAGCAATGCACACAATGGCAAAACATCCAGCCAATCATATTAATTAGTGTTCTGCATCAAAGAACTATTGAATGACCCTTTATGTCACAACAATCACTTTATCACTCAACTCCTGATTGGCTTAAAGTTTACCATTAAGGTTTTGAATCCAGATTAGTACCAGCTTTACCTAAAGACAGTTAACCTATAGTTTTCTAATTCAAATCTAGCTGATCCCCAAGTTGGTGTTAATATTTTCACAGGGGGATGTATTTGGGTACAAAGATAGCTGTGCTCTGGATCTAGAGACACATCATAGTAAATATATGATTTTATAGAAATAAGCTGAACATAAAGAATAAACCCAACCATAAACAAAGAGAATATAGACAATTGAAATTCAAAATAAAGATAATATAAATAGAAATTTTTGGCAACAGGGGGTTTATTGGGGCGGGAAAGAGTGATGCTTAGTAGGCAGAATAGTGCAGGAAGGAAGACGTAGAAGCAGTGCTGGCCTGGGGGGTCTGGGATTGGGCGGGTGGGTCTGAAAGGTGGGGGGGTGGTGTTGGCGGGGGTAGGAGGATTGCCTGTGATAGCCGCCATATAACGCTTGTTATATTCCCCATCTGTCATTGGCTGGATGGGCTGGTAGGTGGCAGTGGCCCAAGGTGGGAGACGCTTATCCTTATGTGATTAGTTGCCCATGTTCACGTGGAAAATCATTTGGGCAAACAAGTCAGCCACCATTTGGTGCCCAAAGAGAGAATTGTGGTCAAGGACCCCAAGATAAAGATTATTAAAAGCCTGAGGGCAGCGCTCCTGTAGTGTGGATCTGATGTTGAAGAAGACACCATCACCCAGATGGATGTCTGCATGGCCGGCAGGGTACACGGAGGCCTGGTGCCCGCGTTCCTGGATGACCTTGAGAGAAGTGGAGCTACCCTCCATCTGATGGCTCAAGAAAACCCAGTGCTTGGAATTTGAGCCATCCCAGGAGTCAAGTAATCCACCCAGGATGTAGATGTACCTGTAGCCCTTGATAAAATCTGGGTTTGTCTGGTAGTAGACAAAACCCTTGGCGGAAACAGCCAGAGACACACCAATGAAAGTCCCCTTCTTGACCTTCTTTCTTCCTTTTTGAGTGGCAGCTCTTCCTTGCTGGCCAAAATCATCAAAAGCTAATGATAGCTTATATTAGGAGATAAACATGACATTGTCAGACAAACCTGTCAGGCATTTGACTTGGGTTGATTTGATGCCAAGCTCATCTGGGGAATCCTCATTGCCATCCCATTGGTTGCCGGCAACATTGGTCAGGACCTGTATTGAAGCCACCTTCCCATATATCCAGAGCTGCACCATGCGCTTGAAAACCCATATGCTGTGGTGGGCAAGTTGCTTCTGGACCTGGATCAGGAAAAGATTTTGGTCCGGCTGGAGGAGGTCAAGCATGATTGGATAGGCCTTGCTGATTTGAGACTTGGGGGCCTTCTTGGGCTTCTTGGCTGTCCCAATCAGATTCCCCCTGTTCATCAGATTGTTGAATTCCTGCATGACAGTAGCCTGGGTGAATTTTAATTGGCTGGTTATCTGATCCCATGACAGACCCTGCAAGTTCAGTGCCACAATTTCCTGAAGAATTTGGGCAGTGATGATTTGTTGCTTGGGGCGCTGGGCCAGGGGAGCTGAAACCTGATTGGATGTAGGGGAGGCAGGTTGGCTGGTGGCAGGAAGTTGTTCCAAATCAAGGTTGCCATCCTGATTGGTTGGTTGGTGGGCAGCTTGTGCGGGGGTAGGTACAGGAGCAGGGGCAGAGCTAGACACTACATGACAACTGAACAAGTCAAAGTCATAGGGATCAGGGGTCAGGTATAGGTTGGCTTCCTTGTTACCTGCCTCAAAGGCTTAGATATAAACAGGTGCCTCCACGCCCTGAGCCTTACCTTCATTGAAGCTGGCTTGGCTGCTGGCGCTGTCAAAGATATTGCTGTTAAAAACCATTGTAAAAAACCTAGGATAAAATCACTCAAAGTAGAAGTTTAAAATTAAATGATTTATTTTTATTGTAATCTTGAGTCCATATTTGGAGGGTTCTCACAACCATCCCATACAAGTCTGGAGCCATAAAGGAATGGAATGCCTTGGTTCCTAAATTGGATAGCTGTTGATTGGCTGTTAAACTGTTATATTTCTATTTTAGGCTACTCACACTACACATCCTGTGTGACTTCATTTTGTTTCATGCTTGTTGAATCTCCCTTCTAGATTGCCTGAATTTTGGTTCATTTTAGTCCTTCTGTTGGTGCCTCATATGAATCCTGATTGGATTATAATATACTCCGGGATGGCATCCATCCATCTCACTTGTTGTGTTGGTCCATTTTGGTTGTGGGTTGAACTACACTGCTTGATGTTTGATATAATTTGGTACAATGGGCTAGTGAAATTTTGTTTTTGGTTTGACAGTTCATTTATTAAACAAAAATATTTGAACTGATTGCATCCTTAATTGCCTACAGCTTGGATTTTGTTTACATCTGAAACCATTTTGTTTAAATCTGAGGTATTTCTGGTTGTTGCCATAGCTTCTAAAACTATTGTATGAGATATTTTTGGTTGTGCGTATATAAATTATAGTGAACTAAAATTAGACTTTTTTATATCTTGTAGCCATTATGATATATAAAATATCTTTATTTTTGGTTCATTTGAATTTATGGGAATAAAAAATAATTTTATGATAGAGTGTAATTTATATAGTAAATTGAAAATTACTTGCTTATATCTCCTTATTCTTATTACCTGTGATATTTTTTTATTGCATTCTTGGACTCTCTGAGGTCATTTTAGTATAACAATGTATTTAAATTTTTTTATATTAAAAATGTTCAGGGTAAAGTGTTTTGTTACTTAAAAAAGTGTTGACATCCAGGAGACATTTTATGTAAACCCGGGTTGTCACTTTACTATAGTGTTAACATTTTTAGTGTTGACATGACCACTGTTGCCGTACTGTGATATAATGCTCTGGTGTTTGGGTGAGTTAGAAGCTTTTAAGCTATAGTAATTGTTTACTCTTTATAAGCTAAATGTGGCGGTAGGATTCTTTTCATGTGCTTTAGAGTTGTTTGGTAGTGGTGTGTATCCTCTGGGTTATATTTTGAAATGCAGCGTGGGATGCAATCGTTTGGCGGGATAAATATTTATTGGTGGGATCAGTACAGCTCCAAGATGTATCGCCCCTCCTCCTTCATCTGGTGGAGGTAGTTGAGGGCATCAGCCTCGGACATGAGGTGGTTGTAGGAGAGTGCTTGGATGAGGGCATGGCGTACATCCTTCTCGGGCCAGGTGGGGCCACACAGGTAGAAGGAGCCCTTGCGATGGAGGAGATGGTGCTGGAGCTGCTCGAGGTCCTGCTGCATCAGGGTTTGGATGTAGATCTTGTTGGGTTGGTCGCGCGAGAAGGCGAGGCGGAGGCTGGTGAGGCTTTTTGTGGCGAAGTACTTGTCGAGTTCTTCGCCGTAGAGATACTCAGAAGCACGGTGGCGTGAGCCAAAGTAGAGGGTTGAGGGGCCAACCGATATCCCTTGCTTCGCTTGCGCATACCTCTCCTGGATAAAGGCGCGGAAGGGTGCCATGCCAGTGCCCAGGCCAGCCATGACGATAGGGGCGTGGGGGTCTTGGGGAAGGGTCATCAACGAGGGCTTGATTTGGACAAGGACGCTGTCGCCTGGGGAAAGGCTTGCGAGGTAGTCGGTGCATTGCCCTGCCTGGTAGCCACGCGAGTTTGTCCAGTTGACATGGACCACTAGAAGATGGACGCTGGAAGGGTGAAGCGACATTGACGAAGCAATGGAGTAGTGGCGTGGCTGGATGCGGGGGATGGCATCCACAAGAAGCTGGAGGTGGGGGCGGGCGGAATGGAACTCCAGGAGAAGGTCGGCGTAGGTGGTTGTGTCTTGTGCCCTCTTTTGAAATTGACTGCTCCCTTCGGGGCTTGCCAGGAAAAGCAGCTCTTCGGCTTGGGCCTTGTCGTTGGCGTTTTTTGCAAGGAAGCGATAGAAATCCTTGTTGGGGCGGCCAAAGATATCCAAGAACTGCGAGAAGAGCTGCTTGGCAGTGACGATGAAGTGTTTTGATTGGGTGGAGTTTGGCAGCTGGAGGGTGGTGGTTGGATTGATTTCAAGCTTGTCTAGGAGGTTTCTGACTCTGTCTGGGTTGTTGATGCCAAACACTCCGAGAGCATCGCCAATGGCGTAGCTGAGGTTGTGGGAGTTGAATTCCAGATGGAAGACGTTTCTTGTGTAATGTGGAGGGGTTAGGCGGACGTTCTTCGTGACGTGGATTAAATGGCAGTCGTGCAGGTCAGGGCGAGGGGAGGGGTTGGAGTCAAGTTTGAAAATGCGTTGCCACTTGACAATTGAATCGGGCGTGGGTGCAACAATTGTTCTTGCGGTGGGCAAGTCCAAGCCATGGCCTCGGAATGGGATGTTTGGATGGATGGCAGGAGATTGTGTTGGGGTTATTTCAAATAGTTTGGCTTGGACAAGCGTCAATAGGCTTTTGAGGGAATCTTCTTGGAGAGATGTTTTTGATAAGGCATGTTTGAGTTTTGGATGGCAAAGGGAGAGTGCGGCTAGAAACACCAAGGCAGCTTCGTCTTCAGAAGACCACTCGCGTGCAACAGAGACGGCGTCGATACAAAACACCTTGCCAGGAAGGAATTGTGAGATGTCTTCGCTTTGTGTTGCATTGACAAGAAGAATGTCGTATGGTTTGGGGATTAAAAGGTATTTAAGGATGGAGGAGTCTTGGATGGCAACAATGTTGGTGGAGAAGGGGATCTGTTCCTTGAAGATGGGTTGTGGGAATAGTGTGTCAACTTGGGTGTGGCATTGGGCTTGAAGGATTGAAGCAAGGGTCTTGCCTACCAAGTCGCCCGTCCCCCAGACAGCTATGCATGCTTCTTGCTTGTGCTGCGGCAATTGTCGTGTTATACGCTGCTTTATGGCATGTCCCCACTTGAGGATTTCTCCGTAGATGAGCCCTCTTCCCTGCACGATAGGCTCTACAACCACCACGCTTTCATCATTTCCATTCAAAGCTTTAAGGAACGCCTCTGCTGGGAAGGGCCGCAGCTGCCTTAAACGGATGCCTCCGCTGCTGGGGAGTGCTGAAACAATGTTTCTAAAGTCACATACCTCCACTGACGCGTACTTTGGGAACGACCCCACCTCGGCCATAACCTTGAACACTCCATCCAAATCCTTCCCTTCCACGTATGGAACAAGGCTTGAAAACTCACGCAACTCGACATGTGGGCTTGAAACGTTGCCTACCGCAATCCCATCGTAGACATGGAGTACAGGGCGCTTGGTAGCAATCGCCAGAAGATGTCCAGCAACCGCAATGTCATAGCTCTCCTGCACCGAATACGACACCAAGCACGTGGCTCCCGAATCAAGCCCGCTCTGGATTGCCGAATAGTCCGACACCACGCCATCGTCCCCGTAGCGTTCAGAACTGACGTGCATCACCAACACGCCGCTTTCCTCCCCCAGCAACAAAGCAACATCCAGAAACGAATCACAACTCATTAAGCCACCAACACACTTTCCCAACTCCAGGCATCCCCGCAAGCTCTCGCCAGACCCAGCAACTGTCAGATGCTCCTTCACCACCACTGGGCGTCCAAAGACATTCAACTTGTCGATCCCCTTGCTCCGATGAAGCAAAGCATAATCAAACAGGACATCCGAAAACCTGCCCGCCACGTAACCCACCGCAGCGTTCCCACTTGTATACCCCACACCAAGCTCCTCCCGAAGCAAGTCTAATCCCCGCTCCTTCGGGGTGACAACCCTTGGACTTCCCTCTGCGGAATCGAACCATCCGCTATCTGCTACTGAGCACCCCATCATATTTCAATAAATATTTTTCAATCTCCCCCTCCCTATATGCCATACCATCACACCACCAACCCCGAAAATCACGCCATCCCCAAACTTATGACGACTAATAACCACCTGCAGTTAAAACTGTTCCGAATAACTTTCTAATCCAAACAGAAACTGATCCCACCAACCAAGTCACCCCAAGTAACTCTCCATCTAACAAGATCCTTTGCTGGATACCCGCTCAAGCCTCCAAAGCTCTTTGGTATGCTGAATATGGTCCCCTGCTTGCCAATAAATATCATATCTGCAACAACCCATCTGCCTGACTTTCCTGGGCTTCTATCTTTCCCAGTCTAAGCACTGGGTTATAGCTTGCTTATCTGTTGCCATGATAAGCTTGATTGCCCACCCTTCAATAAAGAGCTTGGTTATCTTTCCAGCCCAGTATATCCCCTAACAAGCCCAAAGATTGGAGTAATGTGAGCTATCATCAAGTATCTACCCCAACCCTTCCATCTGTTGGGGTGATTAACCTTGCTGAATATCCCCAGGTGAGGAGTGTCATGGATTACCTACCCCCAGCAACCTGCCCCATTGTAGCTAAGAAGCTACTACCAAAGGGGGGTGAGATACCCTGTGATGAACACATCTAGAGCAGTCTGGTAGGCAAGGGGAGCACTAGCTAAGTAAAGGATGGTTGCCCAAGGAAAAGGAATGGTAGTTGGCCAGCTCTATAGTAAAAATTTTACTGGCCAGAGTTCAGGTGTTTATCCTTAAGCCTTGGGGCGCTCGTGAAGGGGCCCCTTATCAGTACCATACCAGGGCTAATATGTGCCTCTGGGTAATATAACATGGTATGTTAGGATCCAGAGGCCAACTTGGACTATACCAGGCAGATTCTCCCACCGCAAGGGTGGAAGGTTCTTGGGCCATAGATTCTGGGTAGCCTTGCGGGAAGGCTTGCCATTACTTTGCCAGCATAGGGATCGTAAAGCTACTGCTAGGGGGATTTTTAGGGGAGCCGCCGCCTGACTTTCATAGATTGTGGGTGTCTTTTGGGGTGGGTTGGGTTGTGCAGAAAATCCTTGGCTAACTGTTTGAGCAAACAGAGCAGGGATTGCCCAATCTTTGTGCTTGCCTCTGAAAGGCATAGTTGAAAAAAACACTGCTAGTGCCAAGGGGTATGCTTGATACCTATGCAAACCATGCTAGGCTATCAGTATAGGTATTGTCAAGCCTGGGTGAATGTTGAAGGACAAGCTGATCCATTTCTCTGAACCCTTTTGCACCCCAGACAAGATGGCCAACAGCCAGGTAAAATGCTTCAGCACAACTTTTATGCATGAAAAACCAAGGCAAGAGAATAATTAAATCATAGAGAACAAGTTGTTTATTGATTTAATGTGTAAAATGATTGGGTTCAGCCAAAAGGAGCCGGTGAAGAATCAGAGGTATCTTTCAGGGCCTGCAGTGCAAAGTGTTGATGCTTTGGCCTGGGGAAGGTTAGCCTCTTATCTGAATCTATGGAAAGCTGTGAGGTAGGTGAAGCGCTTCAAAGATTTAACAGGGTTGGAGGTTGATATTGCTGCAAAAGTTTGGGCTTGACTTACTAGCAGGTCCACAGCAGTTTACAATCCCAGAGCTTGATGAGCGTATGAAAAAGGTTAGAAGAATGTTCTGGGATCAGGTAGGGTGAGCTTGCAATCTTACTCTGCTATAGGGTAAGTGTGAGTGCATACTAGTGTCAAGGATCTGGATGTACAAATATTCTGGCTACTGCCAACTCACTTAACATCCAGTCATTGCCCAATTTGGTGCCCCTCTAATATACAGTTTGACATACTGGAAATGGCAACCAAGCAATATCACATGACTGTCCAGGTATCCAGTGACTTGGACCCATCCTGCGCATGACAAACCCCTAGGTTTGATCCAACTAAATCTCTGCCACAGCCAAAGCTATATAAGTCTAAAGTATTATCTAATAAAATATACTTCTCTTCTTTCTCAATTCCATATTTATAGCTTCCCCAAAAGGCGCTCCTCATCACTGGTAGTAGCTACAGTTTTTTGACCACGTCCATGAAAGAGAAAATGACTGACCAAAACACGCCCACCTTTGCTCACGTACTCAACCTGAAATTCACTGCCACCTTTGGCATTGGATTGCACTATCTTCCCCAGATGTACTAATAAAGGACCAAAAATATCAGCCAAACCCCTTAATTCTTTAGGGGATTTGGCACATACAGTTGATGAGAGACTTGTGCTGGCCTACCTTGCAGATCCATTGCCTTTGGTTGCTCTCCCCTGGGAAGAAACGTTGGTTAATTTGGACTACTTGTTGGCATGGTGTTGCCCACTTTTGAAAAACATTAGATCCAACCAATCAGGTGAAGCCACATCAACACTCAAAACCCAAGTGAAATTTTAAATTCCTGAGATTCCCTCTAGCCAATCAGATGGGACCACAGAAATTAAGATGAAACTTTCCAGTCCTCCTGGCTCTGATCAGCAAATTTTCTCCACAAGCCAATTGGATCCAAGTCCTATGATCATGTGATTTAACTCCCCTGCACACACTCCTTTTAACACAGCAAGGAACCTCCAGTTCCCTGCTTGTCTATTTTTTAATATCATTAAATTCTGGAAGCAGTTGCACTTTATTTTAAATTTATTTTGCTTGGAAACTCTGTTTTGGAGTTCCCTACAATCTATAGTAAAATTGTTAGTTGTTCTATTACATCTTACCTTGTGCCAACCCGTTTCAAACCTGGCATTTCCTCAGAAGCTCCTAACAGAAAATTTAGCGTATAGTTGTTGTCTGGTTATGCTTTTTCTTTTGAAACCAGCTTTTGAACCTAGAAAGTTAGCTAATATTCCATATAAAATCTACTTTACTTTGAATCTTTTCTTTAAATCTCTTGATTTTGAACCTGCTTTTTGTTTCCTGTTCTGCCCAAGCCACCCGAGTCCATTTCCAAGCTTCCTGAGCCCGTTCTGCTTCTTATTACTTGGCTCTTACTTGTGGGTACCCCAATTGGCTTTAATTTTATTGTATGAAAATCTTAAAAAACCATCAATCTTTTCCAAATCTTGTGGACTTCACTACCATGATACTCCTTGTGCTGAAATTTTTGGTATTTTCCTTGGCACCATTTTTACTGATCTTGTGGTTGACATCACCAGACTTATGATCAAAGATCTTCTCTTCTGCTCAGCTTGTTGGCAACAATCCTTCCAGCCTCTTGGATCTCCTCAGTGGCCTTCTATTCTCTGGGAAGGCCGTGGTAAAGAGCTTGACCTGCAATGACTTGGATTTGGATGCTGTTGATTACGCCTTGCCCACTCCTGTGGGTGGGGAAATGTTGATATCCTCTCTTTTCATCCTGGAGAAGAGCAAATTGGTGCCCCTTCAGGCTCCTGTGATGCTTCCTCCCTCTCCCACTTGTATGCCCTGGTTGCTCACTGGCTTAATGCTGATGGGATGAATGTATACTTTCCCTCAGCTGTCCCCTGTGTCCTCTCTGTGATCCCCCCCTTTGAGCAACTGTTCCATTCCTCCACTGGGTGTCATTCTGGTGGTTTTTTTTGCCGGGATGGGAGCCAAAATTAGTTAGTTTATCCCCCTCTCTTACATAATAGACAAGCCCATTTCTTCCGCCCTTGAAGCCTTTTGCTACTGGGTGTGGAACTT
Source organism: Entomophthora muscae (assembly GCA_014839935.2). Classification (NCBI taxonomy): domain Eukaryota; kingdom Fungi; phylum Entomophthoromycota; class Entomophthoromycetes; order Entomophthorales; family Entomophthoraceae; genus Entomophthora; species Entomophthora muscae. Next base: position 68,950 of record QTSX02004457.1, read on the forward strand.
ACTTCTTGCCCTCATTTGTGCTAGCTTGGGATTGCTCCTTGCTAGATTCCTCTTGGTGTGAGCCGTAAGGTCACTTCTGTCCTTCTTCAAGTTGTGCCTAACTGAGAAGTCTGCTCCTCCCTCCACAGCTTCTTTGGCTGCATCAGCAATGAATATCACCCTGGTGCCACCCTGTACCCCTCCCTCCGTGGACCTTTGCAAGAAGGTTCTGGATACCTTTGGCAAGTTGTTGCTCTGCCTTTCTGCGGACTCTGCATCTCTTGACACGCTCATCTTGGACACTCAAAGATTGGTAGCCCTCCTGGATGCCCTCAACAGAGATGCCTGCCTTTGGGTACACACTCTCCTCTGCCAGAGCCAGGAGCTTGGAGACACTTCTTCTCTCCTCACGCTGGTCTCTTTGGCGGTGGCTGCCCCAGGGTCCAAGGCTTCTGTCATATTTAAGGCCCTCTGTTTTAAGGGTCTTGCTCCAGACCTTGCCTCCCATGTCAATTGCTTTGCAGTGAAAGCTGCTTCCCTGGACCTCCCTACCAAGATGGTGGTGGCCATGTTCTGCAACTCCTTGGACGCTGCTTCAATCAACAAGAGTGTTTTGGACCCAGCTCCCACCTCCCTCAAGAAGACCTTTTCATTGGCCCGCAAACTGGGAGCTAAGCTGGCCTACCAGCCTAAGTCTGGTGTGCTGGCCCACCTCCCCGCCTCCAATCCCACCCAGGCTAAAACCTCTGCGGCCAAACCTCCCAAGACGCCCGCCATCAATGTGATGTGCCGCCCCCACCAGACTCCCAACTGGCCTACCTCCACGGGATCTCTTCCTGTCTTTGCAGCTTCAGCGGCTATCCCCAAGGTTTCCTCCTGCAACCCTGCTGCATCCATTCTGGCCCTGCAGAATAAAGAAGATATTTTGTATTTCCTTTTCTCTGCAATCTTTTTTATCAGATATGCCAGGCCAAGGCTACAGTTTTGGTGGATACAGGTGCCGCGGGTGACTTTATGGACCTGGCCCTGGCTCAGTTCTTGGGCTTGTCCTTGCTTCCCCCTCAGAGTCTTATAGTGACTAACAAGATACCGGTTCTCAGCTATCCCCTCACTGACCCACTTAGTTATTGTACAGGCTCCCATGTGTTTGTAAGTAAATTCTCCGCAGTTGAGGATCTTCTGTATCCTGTAATTGTGGGCGTGTGATGGTGGCGCTGTCACTTGGTGAAGATTGACTGCCTCCTCAACAAGCTTCACTTCTTGATAGAAGGATCTCTAGGCTCTTTCATCCTCCTCCCCTTGGGGTGGGAACCTCCTGAGGCTTGCTTGTCTCTTGCGGCAACTTCAATCTCCCCTCCTGAGCCCTTTGCTCTTCCAGCCATCCTTGCCCCCTTCAAGGACGCCTTTGACGCTACCCTGTCTTGTGTCCTCCCCCACACTCTTGCCATAACCTGACCTTCAAAAACACAGTTGACCTTATTAAAATTGATGCCCCCATGTACCCCCTCAGCAAATTAGAGGACAAGGCACTGGGTGCGTGGCTGGATGATATGTTGGCCAAAGGGTAGATTATCAATAAGGCCTCCTTGTTTAGCTCTCCAGGGTCTTTGCTAAGAAGTCAGATGGCTTCCTTTGGCCTTGTTTTGACTATACCCTCCTTAACAATGTCACATTCCCGTACTGCTACCCCCTCCCCTTGAAGGTCTCAATTGCCCAGTTCATAGCCAAGTCTTGTGTCTTTTCAAAACTGGACCTTGTTAATGCATTTAACCAGGTCTGCGTGGCAGAGAGAGATGAGTGGCTGACAGCCATTAAAACTTGGTGTGGCTGCTTCTGATTCAAGGTCATGCTGTTTAGTTTGAAGAACACTCCTGAAATCTTCCAGTGTGTCATTGAGGATGCCTTGGGAGATCTTTGCTTCTCCTGTGCTGTGGCGTATATTAACAACATCCTGATCCACTCCCCCACTCCTGAGCAGCACACTAAGGACCTGGTGGCCGTGGTGGCGGCTATCCACAAGGCCCAATTGTTCATCAAGCCCAGTAAGTGTGAGTTCTTCAAGCCAGAGGTTATCTTTCTGGGCAACTTGGTTCTGAAAGACAGTCACATGGTCTCTCCTGACAAGACCAAGGCTCTTTGGGAGTGAGCTACCCCACAGAATCAGAAGGAGTTGTGCTGCTTTCTGGGTACAGTGATCTTCCTCAAGAAGTTCTCCCCTGCCATCTCCAAGCTTGCTGCTTCCCTGCACCCCCTGGCTAGCAAGAACACCTCCTTTGTGTGGACTCCAGTATACCAGGAGGCATTTGAGGCCATCAAGCCGGTTTTTGTCTCCACTCCAGTTCTGTGTCATGCCAACACAAGCAAACAGATCATTGTAGCTAGTGACGCCTCTAACGTGACTGCTGGAGCGGTTCTCCTTCAGGAGCACAGTGGCCAGGAGCTCACAGTTGCTTACTTCTCCAGGAAGTTTGCCCCCAACAAGTGTTCCTGGGCAGTGTTTGACAAGGAGCTACAGGCTGTGGTGGACGCCATCACTCATTGGCGTCACCACCTGAAGGGTGCACAACATGAGTTTGTGATTTGCACTGACTACAAAGCTCTCTGCTACTTTTGCAAGCCCCAGAAGTTGCTCCCTTGTCAGGCACGTGTCATGCAGACACTCTTGGGTTACAAGTTCAAGTACAAGTTTGTGAAGGGTGAACTCAACATCCTTCCTGACCTTCTGAGCTGTAATACTGCAATGTACCAAGTGAGGGGCAACAAAGACCCCCAGGTCATTATATTCCCAGAGTCCTTGATCCTCACGGAGCTGGCCCTCTCTCTCCAGCAATCCCCACTTGCACCTCTAGTTGCTCCTCCCCAGATCCTGGCCATTGGTCCTGCTCCCTCATCTGAGATGGCTCTGACACTTGCTCTCCATGGAACGCTTCTGCACAACATCCTGGTGGCCCAGAACTCCTCAAAAATGGCCAAGCTATCTGCACTAAGCTGTCTCCTGACTCTGCATCCAATGGTCCCTATACTCTTAAGGATAGGATAATTTACCAAAACAATAAAATATGGGTTTCAAAGGAATTGCGGCCACATGTCATGATAGAACATCATGATCCACCCCTGTTTGGTCACCCTGGCACAAAAAAGCTGCTCAAACTCATCAGGCGCACTTAAAGCTGGGTTAGGATAACCAAAGAAGTGGGCCCTTGGATTAAGAAGTGTTTTACCTGTGCTTGCTCCAAACCGGACTGTTCAGAGAACAATGGTCTTCTCCACCCCCTGAAGCAGTCTCAAGGTCTGTGGTTGTCCATCTCAGTTGACTTTGTAGTGGCTCTCCCCTTGTCAGGAGGTTTTGACTCCATCATGGTGGTGGTTGACCAATTCACCAAATACTTGGTCTTTATCCATTGCTTAACCACCCTGGACTCAGTAGGGATGGCAAACCTGCTTGTGAAACATATCTTCACCAACTTTGGCTTACCTCAGGAGATTATCAGCAACTGAGGCCCCCAGTTCACATTCATGTTCTGGGAGTCTTCTATAGGAATTCTAAACATTAAGTCATGCAGTTTCACCTCCTTCCATCCCCATTCAGATGAGCAAACAGAAAGAGTCAACCAAACTATGGAGCAGAATCTGTGTTACTACGCAAATGCCATCATGGACTCCTGGTCTAACAATCTCCCATTATCTCAGTTTGCTTACAACAACACTGTGCATGCCTCCACAGGGGTATCTACATTTCAGGCTACTCTGGGGTTTCCCCAGAATTTGTTATAGGTCCCGCTCTCCAGGAAAGCGTACTTGCTGCTGCAGATATGGCAGCACATTTCAAGGCCATTTATCTCAAAGTCCCAAGCACCCTAACCAAGTTCATTGAGGTGTAAAAAAAAGCGGCAGAAAAGAACAGATGGCCTGCTCTCCACTACCCATTGGGCTTGCTTGTGATGTTGGATGGTACCAATATTCAAGTGAAGGTTTCCTCAAGGAAGTTTGCCCCAAAAAGACTGGGATCCTTCAGGGTCTTAGAGGATAAGGGTAACAGTGTGTTTATGCTGGACCTACCCCTCCTACCAGATTCACAGCACCTTTAATGCCTGACATCTGTCCCCTTTCAAGGGGGATCTCCCCAGAAATCCTGATCCCACTTTGGTGGATGGCTCTCCAGAGTATGAGGTAGAAGCCATAGTAGCCTTGTGTAGGATTTGGAAGTCCATCTAATATTGTGTATCCTGGAAAGGATACCCCTCTTACAATAATAGCTGGGTAAGCTCCTCAGACTGCGGAAACTGTTGGGACCTGGTACAAGAATTCCACATGAATAACCCCAAAGCACTTGGTCCTCCTAAATCTCTCCTGGCGCTAAAGATCCCCAAAGTGCACAAAAACTTATTGGTGGCTACCCTTCCCCAGGGAGGCATCTGGCCCCAGGAAAAAGGAAAAGATAAAATAAATTCACTGCCACCCTTGGCATTGGATTGCACTATCTTCCCCAGATGTACTAAGAAAGGACCAAAAATATCAGCAAAACCCCTTAATTCTTTAGGGGATTTGGCACACACAGTTGATGAGAGACTTGTGCTGGCCTACCCTGCAGATCCATTGCCTTTGGTTGCTCTCCCCTGGGAAGAAACGTTGGTTAATTTGGACTACTTCTTGGCATGGTGTTGCCCACTTTTGAAAAACATCAGATCCAACCAATCAGGTGACACCACATCAACACTCAAAAACCCAAGTGAATTTAAATTCCTGAGATTTCCTCTATCCAATCAGACGGGACCGCGGAAATTAAGGTGAAACTTTCCAGTCCTCCTGGCTCTGATCAGCAAATTTTCTCCACCAGCCAATTGGATCCAAGTCCTGTGGTCATGTGATTTAACTCCCCTGCACACACTCCTTTTAACACAGCAAGGAACCTCCAGTTCCCTGCTTGTCTATTTTTTAATATCATTAAATTCTGGAAGCAGTTGCACTTTATTTTAAATTTATTTTGCTTGGAAACTCTGTTTTGGAGCTCCCTACAATCTATAGTAAAATTGTTAGTTGTTCTATTACATCTTACCTTGTGCTAACCCATTTCAAACCCGGCATCTCCTCAGAAGCTCCTAACAGAAGATTTAGCGTATAGTTATTGTCTTTTAGCTTTTGCTTTTGAAACCAGCTTTTGAATCTAGAAATTTAGTTAGCATTCAATATAAAATCTACTTTAATTTAAATATTTTCTTCAAATCTCTTGATTTTGAACCTACTTTTTGTTTCCTGTTATGCCCAAGCCACCTGAGTCCATTTCCAAGCTTCCTGAGCCTGTTCTGCTTCTTATTACTTGGCTCTTACTTGTGGGTACCCCAATAACTTTAATTTTATTGTCTGCCAATCTTAAAAAACCATCAATCTTCTCCAAATCTTGTGGACTTCACTATCATGATACTCCCTGTGCTGAAATTTGTGGTATTTTCCTTGGCGCCATTTTTATTGCTCTTGTGGTTGACATCACCAGACTTATGATCAAAGATATCCTATTCTGCTTGGCTTGTTGGCAACAATACTTCCAGCCTTTTGGATCTCCCCAGTGGTCTTCTATTCTCTGGGGGGGCCGTGGTAAAGAGCTTGACCTGCAATGACTTGGATTTGGATGCTGTTGATTACGCCTTGCCCACTCCTGTGGGTGGGGAAATTTTGATATCCTCCCTTCCCATTCTGGAGAAGAGCAACTTGGTGCCCCTTCAGGCTCCTGTGATGCTTCTTATTGCTCTCACCTGTACGCCCTGGTTGCTCACTGGCTTAATGCTGATGGGATTGAATGCCTAATTCCCTCAGCTGTCCCCTGTTGTTGTGTTTGGCTCCTGGGGACAACATCCAGGAGGACACAGCAAGAAATCTTTATAAATTTTTTTTAAGGTTTGAAGCTAGCCTTGGGTTAGCTTTCAGGGAAATATTAAGGGCACATACCTTAATTTCCTGGAATACAAGATGAGGAATTCCTTTTGGCAGAAAGGACAGGAAGAAGCTTGAAGATTATTAAAGACAACATAAATGTGGATAAACTTGTCTTTATTAGGAGATTTGATTCTACTTAAATAGTAGACAAGAGACGGTGACCACCCATTAGAGAGACAGAGTGGCTGAGGGGGTCACGTAAGGATGAGGTTATACCAGGATCAGACAAGGGAAGGTATGGTATTCCGGAATGGGTGGATATTGGTCAAAACCCACTTACAGAAAACAAGGAATTCCCAAACTTGAAAGCAAAACCAGTCAAATCTTTGCAGCTATCATTATTTGAAGGCCATATTGAAATAGCATTAATGGTGCAATTTCTGACATCTCCCCCCTCAAGATTGGACACAGGGAGTTGATATTTGCAGAGAAATTTGGAGTGAACACGGGCAAAAGGACATCCAGAGGACAGCAACTTCACGGTATACTTGACACCCTTCTTAAAGGTGACTTCACAGGGCTCAACCCAGAGGGAATCCAGCTTATGAGCTCTACCACCTGTAAAATTCTGGTAGTAGAGAATCAGGTTGCCTACTTGATACTCAGGGAGGGGGGCTCTAGCAGCATTGAATGGGGAGAGCTCCAGAGCCTTGACCTTGTAAGCAGTGGAATTAGCGGTTTCTTGGATGTCAATGATAAAATGGGTTAAGTCTTTAACATGGGCCTCAGGATTTGCAGACTCATCAACTTTAATCAAGGGGGGTCCCAAGATTGAGGGGGTGGTGGCCTCACTTCCATACAGCATGGCAAAAAGGGACTGACCAGTTATTTGGTGTCTACTGAGTTGGTAAGCAAAGAGGGAAGCAGGGAGAAACTTATCCCAATTGGAAGCGTCAGAGAGCGTGAGTTTTCTTTTTATGGACACCAGGGAGGAATTGGCTTGTCTGACAGTCCCATTGGTTGAAGGGTTATATGGTGCAGAGAAAGATTGGTGGGTACCCATAGCTTTGACAATAGACGTGATGAGGCAAGAATTAAAATTTGTGCCATTTTCAGAAAGCAGGACTTGAGGGTAGCCATGTTGGTAGAACATGTCTTGCAGCAGGAAATTAGCAGTGGTCTTGGCAGTTATATTTTTTTTTAGCTCTGACTTCAACCCATTTGCTAAAATGGTCTATGGCAACTAAGATAAATTGACACCCAGACCTAGACCGGGGGAAAGGCCCAACAGCATCAATATTCACAGTGTGGAAAGCATGCTTAGGGGGATGTGCTTGAATTGGTGTTAGGAAGGGCAAGGACGTTGGAGTTGACACAAATGACAGGAGGCAAGAACATCAGGGATCAGAAGGCGCATGTTCTCCTAGTAGAACTTCTTACATTGCCAGACATGAGTTTTGGCTATACCCCCATGCCCAGTGTCAATGTGAGCTTGAAAGATAATGGCTATCCTCATGCTGGGGCAAACGTAGGGTAGATAGGCATTGTTGACTTTTTTGAAGAGCTGCCTATCTCAAATTACAGTGTCCTTGGATAAGGCTTGTAATGCCAGTCAAATGTCTTCTGGCTCAGTGGTCCAAGAGCCAGGGTACCCTATCAACTTGTATAGGCAATCAGCGTCAGCAGGGTAGATAGTTAAGATTGGCATCCTTGACAAGCCATCAGCATTCTGATGTTGGGCCCCAGGACAGTGTATCACAGTGAAATTGTACCCTTGCAGACGCAGAGTCCAACATGCTAGTCAACCTTCAGGTTCCTTTAGTTTTTGCAGCCATTTGAGGGAGGAGTTATCTGTGGCCACTGTGACGTGGGACCCATAGATATAATGCCTGAACTATTTTACAGCATGCAGCACCGCCATACATTCCTTTTCAGTGACGCTGTAGTTCTTTTTGTATTTATTGAGGACCTGTGAAGAGTAGGCTACAGGTCAATCCACGCCTTTGTTGTCAAGCTGGGCTAAGATGGCACCCACAGCTACTCCACTAGCATCAGTATACAAGATGAACTCTTTATCATAATCAGGATAGCCCAAGATAAGAGCCTCTTTGAGTTTGACCTTGAACACTTTGAATTTTTATTGGTGGCTGTCAGTCCACTCAAAGGGGACGTTGCAAAGCAATTGGACAAGGGGTTCACTCAGTTCAGAAAAATAAGGTATGGACTGTTGGTAGTAGCCCATCATACCAAGGAATACTTGGACCTCTCAAAGATTTGTGGGAGATAGCATCTTATTGATGGTTTCCACCTTATTATTAATGGGGTATATTCCAGTTTGGGTAACCTCATGACCCAGGAATTTGAGTTGCTCTTTAAAGAAGGAGCACTTGGAGGGTTAAGTTTCAAGCCAGCTTCACAGATTTTGATGAAGACAGCCTTGAGATGTTCCAAATAGTTAGTAAAGGTAGCGCTGAATACAGTGATGTCATCAAGGTACACAAGGACACAAGAGAGCTTTAGATCTCATAAGATGGAGTCCATAGCCCGTTGAAATGTAGCAGGGGTGTTGCAGAGTCCTTGGGGCATACAAGTGGGCTCAAAAAGGCTTTATGAGGTGATAAACGTAGCCTTTTATCTATCTTTAGGAGATAAGTCAACTTGTCAGTATCCAGAGGCTAGATCCATGGCTGAGAAAAACTTGGAACCACCCAGCTGTCTGAGAGCATTGTCAATTCTGGGCAAGGGGTACAAGTCTTTTTTAGTGAGAGAGTTCAGGCGGCAATAGTCCATTACAATGTAATGTCCTCCATCCTTCTTTATGAGGATCAGTAACAGGGAAGCCCAAGGACTTTGGGAAGGAGCCAGTAGCCCAGCGTCTAATAATTGTTTGAGCTCCTTAGACACCTGACATCCTCTACCCTACTACAGCGGTATGGTTTGGCACAAAAAGGGGGTGCATCCCCAGTATCAATCTGATGTATGACCCCTTTAGCCAAGTCATAGTCTGTAGGTCCAGAGGCAAAGATGTTGCTAAACTGATTGAGAAGGTCCAACACGTCCTTTTGTTGGATGGGAGACAATTGGGGAAGTTGGCAGCAGTGAATAAGGAGAGAATTTGAGGATTGTCTTGAGGTAGATTGAAATCACTAAAAGTTCCAAAGGGGTAGAGGGATGCCACTTGTTCTGCCCCCAATATTTGACCATGCCCTACAACCTGGCCTTGGGTCACCTGCATGGGCAGGGCCGTCAGATTGGCAAGCAGTAATTGTACGGGCTCTTTGTGGGTTTGATCTAGAATCCCAGGAAAAAGACAGGGCTCTTTACGGCTAGGGATTCAGGTGAGTAGAGTTCCAAGAACAGTTTTTCAGGTAGTTTGTAAGAAATATGAAAATTCTTCACTACCTGGGAGCCCAGAGGAATGGTGATAGCTGCTGGGGCAAGAAGAGGTACCCCTTCTTTTGCAGGGCAGGAAGGAGGAGGGGTGCAAATAATGGAGGAGTGAGTCCTATACTTGAGAGAGAAGATACCTGTGGGGTACTCAAGCACACAAGTTTTAAGACATTTTCCTGGGAGGCGCGGAGGTTCCTCAAAAATCAAAGGGACCTTATATCCCAAGAGCAAAAGATAACCATCCCGTAAGTTCACAATCCTGTTATACTCTTGGAGGAATTGTGTACCAATCAAGAGGTCATAGCCTTTTTTCTCAAGGACTACAGGGGGGAAGCAATGAGGAGTTTACCAAAACCTCATGGGTAGAGCTTGTAGGCACCAATGGCCCAGGCTTGTGCCATACCAGCTGTGCCATATGATTAAGTGTAATTGAGGTCCGGGGCCAGCTTAAGTTTCTTCATTAGTTTTGAAGATACTATGTTGACTGGAGAACCTGTATCTAAGATGGCTTTGAACTTAACCTTTTGAATTGATACTTCCACGCGGGTTGTATCCTTCCCAAAGGGGGCAAGACTTCCAGTACATCTTGTGCAGTCTTGAGCTCCTTTTCCCATTTAGCTAACTTTCAACTTAAAGCAGGAATCTCCTTTTACACAGTCTGTAGTGGGAGAGATACAGTTACATTTTGGAAGAGAGCTTTAGCTAGCTTGGCTGCTTCTTCAGAAGAATCAACCAAGACAGGAGGTCAATAATCTTGAGCTAAGTAAGGGCAAGCAACCATGGCTTTAGCTTCACTTGAAGGTGTTTGAGAAGTGGTGGTGGTCTTCCCAGAGCAAAGCTTGTATGAGACAGAGACAGTTCCCAGAGCAGCCAGAACAGAATAGCCATAACTATCAGAATCTTCACTATCAAAAATCTTCAGGGTCTGAATCACTGGAAAGATTGTGTAATAGGTGAAGAATAGTTGGGCCAGAGGAAGAAGGAGCTTCCTCATCAGAAGGAGGATCAGGGGGAGATTGATCAGCAGAGAGCGTCTCTGTCTCTAAGCTGACCTCTCTTTTCCCACCTGTTCCTTGAGGTCCCAACCTTCCACTTGGGGATTAGTGCAAGTAAAAGAGTGGTGTCCTATTTGGACACAGTTATGACAACCTTGCCTCTTAGTCTGTCCACTTGCACCCAGCATCATAATGCGTGGCGTACAAGAAGTAGTCCCGGCATTACTGGCCTTATTTTCACGTAACACCGTACCCCCATGGGTTAAATGCATGTCTTGCAAGAGCGTCTTAATACTCTTTATGGAAGTGAGTGAAGCCTTGTGTGCCTTAAAGTGTAGGCATAGAAGCTGGTTCACTTTCAAAGCATTTGAACAAGCTGTGTAAGCTTCCTGGGGGATTAACTGTTGACTGGTGATTAACTGTTGGCCTTTAATATAGAAAAAATCTGCAAAATCAGCCAGGGTTTCCTTGGGCTTAAAGGCAATGTGCATAAATGCATCCTTATTGACCTCCAAGCTGAGATCTCCTCCAAACTCCTCAATAAGGAGGTGCTTCATGTCCTCCCAAGTGACAATAGAGGTGATTTTGGAGACCACCACTTCTTGGCACGTGGGATTGAGACAGGTGAGAATATGTTCCTTTTTGAGCTCATCAGTAGCCCTACACATTGCAGTCTGGTAAATTGTTAGAAAGGTAGCAATGGTAGAGGTTTTAGGATCAAATATTTGTTTAAAGGTCAGTTTGTAATTTGGGTTGATGGACAAGGAAGAGGACTGACTGTTTTCACCTGGGTTGAGGACGTTAATGTGAGGATTGCCTTTGAACTTGGATCTAGCAGCAGGTTGTCTAGCCCAGAGGAGTCAAAGGCTCTCCTCTAGGGTATCCAAGGTAGAGCTGTTCTGTCCACTAATATCTCTAGCGGTGGCAGTAGCAACTCCAAATTTTTTTCAATCTTAATTTGTTGCACCAATAAGGTGCCAGCAATCCCATTGAGGCAAGTTGTCAGGGATGTGGTCTGGACAACCAAGGGGATGACATGTCCATTCATTGTCTTGGTAAAGCAGGAGAGGTTTTGTACCTCTTGTTCCAATGCATCCTGTCTATCAGCTACATCATTTGTTACTTCTGCAGCTGATCCAGTGCACATGCGCAGTTGACCTGGGGTTGGCCTTCCAAACCAGGGCAGCAACCATGATTGCTATGAGCAGGAGTATTAACAACTTCAGTTTCCTCCTCACTTTCAGACTCAGAGGACAAATCATCAGAATTAGAGAGGTGTTGCCTTAAATACTCAATTTTGCCTTGCAAAGTAGCTACTTGATCAGTGAGTGAAGCAATGCAAGGATCAGGCATAGGTTTGACTGGAGGGGGATTCTGAACAGAAGATTGACGCCAAGTGGCAGCCTTAAGGTTGGCTATTGCTTCCAATATCTTGGCTTCAAAGTCAGATGGAACCTTGGTAGGAGGAGCGGGAGGAGTCACCTCAATAGACGCTACTCTATCATCCACATAATTTTGCACTTGATATAGAGTGTTGCCTAGTGCAGCCTTACCCAGACCATGTTGATGCTGCAGATGGTGGTCCCAAGTATCAACATGAGCTCCAACCAGTTCAAGTTGAGAATTAATATGTTCTCAGAATTGGTTAAGTTTGCTAACCAGAGTCTCAAAATCCTGGCAATGCTTTAGCAGAAAGGCCTCAATTTGTCCACGTCACGCTGTTTGATGCTCATCCAAATTGCATAGTTGATCTTTGATGTATCCAGGGAGCAAGGAACAAAGGGAATTCAGTAAGGGGGTCAATTACTTCTGAGAGGCCAGCAAGTTGCGCTGGTTATTGGAAATACATGCAAAGAGACTGTGTGACCATTCTTGATATGCCATATTTTGAGCATGGTTGTTTAAGACAGCGGTGGCTACAGAATTTAGAAGTTGGTTCTGGGATCCTAATGCAAGTTGGTGGTGAACCAGAGCAGGTTGGCTGAACTGGTTGACCAATACACCAATTGTATCCATGGACTCCATCAGTGCAGGGGGGAGACCAAAGTCCAAGAGGAAGGAATACAGGTCTTCAGAAGCATACCCAGGATGGAGACCAGGAATAGTATGCATTGCCACAGTGCCAGAGTAGAGCAGGGAGCAGGTGGCAGCACAAGCTTGCTTGTAATTGAGAGAGAAAGCTGGAAGGGGGGCCCATGCGGGCCCGGGGGACAGTACCAATACCATGCAAGTCAAAGGTGCATTGTTGATGTCTTCTTCTAGAGGAGCACTTAAACTTTAGGTTGTTTGGGTACTTCAGAAACAAAGGGAGAAGAAACAGAGAATGCACATGGGAACAGTGTAACCAAGGGGCTTGCAGCCCCTGTAGTGAGCACCATTATGTTGTTTTTGGCTCCTGGGAATAACATTCAGGAGGACACAACGTGAAATCTTTATAACAAAAGATTTGAGGTTTGAAGCTAGCCTTGGGTTAGCCTTTAGGGAAAATTAAGGGCATGCACCTTAATTTCCTGGAATAAAAGATGAGAAAGACTTTTTGGCAGAAAGGACAGGAAAAAGCTTGAAGATTATTAAAGCCAACACAAATGTGGATAAACTTGTCTTTATTAGGAGATTTGATTCTACTTAAATAGTAGACAAGGGATGGTGATCACTCATTAGAGAGACAGAGTGGCTGAGGGGGTCACATTGGGATGAGGATATACCAGGATCAGACAAGGGAAGGTATGGTATTCTGGAATGGGTGGATATTGGCCCAAACCCACTTACAGAAAACAAGGAATTCCCAAACTTGAAAGCAAAACCAGTCAAATCTTTGCAGCTATCATCTTCACTGGCCATATCAAAATAGCATTAATGGCCAATTCTCAACACCTGTGTCCTCTCTGTGCCCCCCCCCTTTGAGCGGCTGTTCCAGTCCTCCACTGGGTGGCATCCTGGTGGTTTTTTTTGTCAGGATGGGAGCTGAACTTAGTTAGTTTAGCCCATTCTCCCTTACACAACCAGGCCGCTTTCCAGGAAACCTGGAAGACATACTTCTTCACCCACAACATCAACAAAGATATACCTAGTGAATGCACCGTATTTGAAGGTCTGGTCATGCCCAAAGCATGCACCAAGATAATCCAATACAGTTGCTCTCTCCAACAACAAACACACACAACAACCACCTATCACAGCTGGAGTTACCAACACCAAATACTGTAAATTCAGAACCTGAACATAAAATACAGGATTGTCAAATCTTTGGTCCAAATTTTGAAACACATTGCAGGCAACTCAGCTGAGTGAGAATTAAAATATTTAATAAAATCAACCATTTAATTTGACTTTTTTTGATTTATTTGGATTGGAAAATTTTGAATCTTTTGTGCAGATAACTCAACTAAAAAAACAAAACTCAGCAAAAAAATGTGGTATACATGAATCAGAAATGTGGGATTCTTATGTACAATTTGAGATTTCCTGTATTTCAAACAAATCATAGACATCATGTGAAAATTAAAAAATCTGAAATTGTGGGATTGTCAAATCCAAGAACCAAGTTTCAAATCATAATTGCAAGGAATTTGAAATAAATATAATTTATAGGTGTCTCAAAAAGGATGCTAAAGGATCTAGAGTGGATTTGTGCTGATTCTTTTAGGAATTATAGGATTCTCAAAAATTATCCTATTCTAATTTAGGACGGCTAAAATTTAGATCATAATATTCATAAAATTAACATATATAACAATAAAATTGACTAAAATATACATTCCTATTCTTGAGTTTAAAATTATAATAAAATTTTTATTATGTCTTCTTTCAACAAAAACCAAGTCAACAAGCTGTTCCCTGGCTTTGATGAAATCATGCAGGGCTACACTGGGTCTCTTAACAGTGAAGCCTCCCTCTATGGCCACTACCAACCCACAGGCCCCTCTGCAAGCACTACCCAGGAGTGTGTTCTTTCTCCTGCAACTTCCAGCATGGCCCTGTTTGCCCATCATGCACAGGCAGCTGCCAACCCAAATCCTGTATCAAGAATGGCATCTGGAACCAGCCATTTGAGCCATGGGGTCACCCAGAGAGCCCAGAACCCCAAAACAGCCAATCAGATGGCATTGACCAGTTCCAAAGATAGACACATTCCTCCCCCAGCCAATCAGCCTGAAAGAAGCAGAAGAAAACTAATCACTCTGGAGATTGTTCTCAAAATGGTTGAAAAGCAAGGGAAGCTTATGTTCCTTGGGGAAATTGCAACTGTGATGGGGTTTGCAAAGTTCACTGTGGCTGCAACCCTGCAAGCCCACGCCAACTGTGGCCCCCCTACCAAGAAGACCCCAACTGGTGCCCATACTTCAACCAAATGTGACACAGCCCATCCCCCTTATGATGGCCATTATGGAACGTGACCCACAGATGCCCCTGGTCCAGGTACGTCTCCAGTTGGGACTCCACGGCATCTTCACCAACAAAAGAACGGTAAATTTGTGGATGCACAGAGTTATGGTTGCTTCTAGAATCTTGTCCAATCAAGTTCTCAATGGCCCCATTTTGATGGATACCAACCCCTACAATTCAACTATTATTAATTTTATCAAAGGAAGGGCAATGTGGGCCTGTAATGACGTCATCTTTCTGTTGTATGCTAAGATATCTGCAAGTATTCAAGACTATGGAGAAAAGCGTATCCAATCTGATGTGTACAAGCACGGCCCAATCTTGTATTGTTTTGTTGGGGTTTTATAGGCAGTTTCCCCATTAGGTGTCAATTATTACTCAGCAATATGAAACACCGCAGATGGGTATGACTACCTGTCATGAATGACATTTCAATACTTGTATTGAAAACCCAAGAGTTGAGCCTCAGTTCCCAAAAGACGGATTGAACCCTCCAGGACAGTCCAGGACCCGCCAATCTTGTAAGTCACAGGCTCAAATTGTTGATTTACTTCGCGGCCTGCCGGCCTACTACAGAGGATTTCCTGAATAGTTGCCAGTCTGCTGCCAAACTGGTGCCAACAAAGACCCATACCTATAAAGGAAATGTAACCTGGATAATGGAGGTTGGGGAAGGACCTACTGCCAACCTGCCAAGGGCCAATACTGGAGCTTTGGAATCAACGCTGGAAGCCCTGGAATCAAACCCTGATCCTCCAAAGACTACTCAAGTCACGCAAAGTAGACAGGAACCCGCTCACTTGCTAAATTGCATAACTGAGCTGACAAGTTACTCCAAGACCTGCCAGTATCCCAAGGACAATTCCCTGGATGGTCATCAGATTGATGCCAACCTTGAGCCACCCAAGACCCAAACCTATGCAGAGGTTGCAGCTTGCCTTAAGGAGGTTAAAACAAAACCTATTTTTAACTCTGCCAATGACCACCAGCAACTGCCAGCATGCCGTCCAGAGAGGGTAGTGCAATTGAACTACTCATGTGACATAGTGAACTGTGGCAGCGGAACAAAGTATTGCCACTTCTATTCACCTGATCAGGCTTACTTGGATCTCCCGCCCTCAAGACTCTAAGCCAAGATCCATGCCCCGCCAGTGCCTTGTCTGCAAACCTGAACCCTGCAAAAATTGAAGAAGCAAAGTCCCATGGTATAAAAACCCCAGAAGTATTTTAAAGACCACATTATCCTTTTCAATAATAAAAGTTTATGAACCTTTGGTTCAAACAAATCTTACCCTATCTAGTCTTAGTGATCTTCCATCTTAATTCTGGTCAAGTAGACTACCAGGTCACTGTCCTCTCCCAGGACCAATCTGCCAAATTTCCCCAGGCATTATACCTTCCCCCAGGAGCCCCCTTTGGACCTATGCACTTTACTGAATACCCCCCAATCCGGCCTATTCAGAGTATGACTTGGAAACCATCCTTATTGTCAATCCTTTGGCAAGGACTAGAAGTACCAAATACATAGGACACAAAGGAAAGAGGGTTGAGATACTGCCCTTATTGTTCAAAGATAAGTACAACTACCTACCAGTGTACTTTGTTCCCATGACTCCACCATTAACCCCAAGACCAGACCGCCCACTGGAACCTACCGCCGCATCTGAGACCACCTCTACCCAACTGCTTGGAGTACTCTACATTACATGACAGGATTGGTGGATTCTGTGGTCCCCAACTCCGGACCCTGGTCCTTACTTGGGTGATCCGTATATTATATTATCAAGTTAGCACCCATTCTATGGTGGGCCCTACCCGCTGGCTTGGCCGTACCTCACCTCAAGCTGCCCAATGCCTCTACCTATGACTGGCTTCCTGACACTACCAGACAGAGCTCAAGGCCATGCTGGAGGAGTGGGCCACACAAAACACTGTGCACACAGTTGTACTGAGTGAAGAGCTGGAGCAGCGGGAATGGGCAACCCAATAAATCAGGGCTGCGGGGCATACTTGTTGGTCCTATCCCATCAACTACACCAACATGCATCTTTTAGATTTATGTCTCTACAATTTTGGTTCTGCCCTCAGGCACTTAAAGCCTGCCACCTACAACAAACTATGCACCCAAATTGATATGGGTTATGAGCCTTTCCCTTCTGCGTCTGTCCAGGACTTATTTGATCTCATTATCTTCTATGCAAGTGATAGTAATAAGTCCAGAAAGGACTCTTGCCTTCCTCCTCACCCATCCATCTGTTTTGTCAAGCCTGCATATGTGATGGAAGAAGAATTCAAGCAATTGAAGCAAACCGCTCTTGCTGCCCCTTCCCAGTCAACAAATCCTGCCTCCCCAACCCCCCATCAAGCCACCTGCCTTCCAACCCTGACTCCCAAGCCACTACCAATCCCCTCACTATCTCTGATGCTGCCCCTTTTACAGGCGCAGATGAAGGCAATGTTCATTCTGCCCATTCCCTCCCCTTCCCATCCTTTGATCAGTAAAATAAATCTTTTCTTTGTGACAACTTATTAAAATTGATATCTCTCTTTCAATTCATAATTAATAATGCTTTCTTTTTACATTATCAACATTCACTATAATTAATACAATGATGTAAATTTGACAAATAGCTTAAAATTATTATCATACATATTTTTCATCATCATTAATAAATTAAAGACAATAAACGTAAATATTGCATAAGAATATAGCAATTAGATGTCAACTCTTGATATTTAGAAGTTATGTGCATAACTCAATGCATTTTGATTAATAAAATTCATTTTAAACTAGGCTTTTTCATTGTAATTTATTAAAACAGATTGTGTTTATATTAGAGAGCCATTAACACTTAGTACAAATATTGATACATAGTGCATTTTACAGCCTGTATATTTACCTATTGATAATAATTCTATAAAATTTTTAGTTGGATTTTTTGAGGTACAATAATGTAATGTGTTAATAAATTACTGTTCATTATCATTAATTGGCTGATTTTTTTGCTGTGGCAATTGTGCATTTTCTGATATTTACACACTAGTATCCAATTGGTTGGTTTCACATCAAATCACACAGGCAATAGGAAATCAAGCCGCCACCCCAAGACCAGATGTGGTCAGGGTGGCGGCTTGATTTCCTATTGCTGTGCAATTTGATGTATAACTAACCAGTTGGATACTAGTGCGTAAATATCAGAAAATGCACAATTGCCACAGCAAAAAAAATCAGCCAATTAATGATAATGAACAGTAATTTATTAACACATTACATTATTATTACCTCAAAAAATCCAACTAAAATTTTTATAGAATTATTATCAATAGGTAAATATACAGGCTGTAAAATGCACTATGTTAATAATATTTGTACTAAGCGTTAATGGCTCTCTAATATAAACACAGTCCATTTCATTGAATTACAATGGAAAATGCCAAGTTTACAATGGATTTTATTAATCAAAATGCATTGAGTTATGCACATAATTTCTAAATATCAAGAGTTGACGTCTAATTGCTATATTCTAATGCAATATTTACGTTTATTTTCTTTAATTTATTAGTGATGATGAAAAATATGTATTCATTGAAGGTAGTACTATAAAACCAGTTTTTTGATGAAATTCAAACATAATGTCAAATATTTACACACTTATAAATGAATTAGAGTAAGCCCTCCAAAAAGTTGTTGAGCTTGAATACAACATCAGGGAAATTGTGGTAAACCAACTGGGAAATGAGGGAAGAGCCTTGGTCCAGCAAAAGGAAATTGCAAAAAATAGCCTGAGAACAATAGTTAATGAAGAACACAAGGAAATAATTTTAAATTGTCAAAAGGAAATAAAGGAGCAGTTAGAATTCAAAAGTGAAAGTTACAACTTGTGGGAATTCACAAAAACTAATAGGAAGAATACTCAAAAAATCAAACTAATTGAAGGAAATGAAATCTCAAAGGAAATCAACACAAATGAAAAGGAAACCAACCAAATGGAAACAGATAAAAACAAAAATCATTCAAGAAGCAGGAGCGCTTCAAGAAATACAGAAATTTTATCAAATTAAAACCAAAAAGAAACACAAGTTGCAAGAAGTATAAGAAAAATTAAGCCTAGAAAAATTAATGAAGAGCAGCCAACGCTCATGAAATTTGCTGAGGTGGCGCATGTGGCTGAGGGGGCCACAGAGGAAACAATTAGTAAGTCTTTTTTTTATTTATATTTATTTTAGTCATCACCAGGAATGAGGACAAGGCTGCAGAAGTGGCAGCTTTTACGCCAAGTTGGTTCTACGGGGGTTACCAGTCACTGGTAGCCCCTTTAAAACAAATAAATAAAAACCAAATAAATAAAATAATTAAACAGAATATGAATAATTTTTCAAGTATTGAAGCTAAAGATATAGAATATTTACCACCTGCGGGGTGCTTGTCATGGTTAAGGGAAGCATATGAAATAGGATCCAATATCAACTTCAAAGAAATGAAATCCACGGGGATGTCAAGATAAACTTTGATGAATTTATCTATGAAAGCATTCAACAATTCCCATTTGCAAACATCAACAAATGTGAAAAAAAAACTTAATAAAAACTGACTTTCAAATAGGAACTGAATATCTAAAAACTGAAATTTTTAATGAAGTATTCAAGGCATTGTCAAATAAAGTCGGGAATGCAGTCCTTGTGAACACATTTAAACCTTTATTTATTTTGTTTGCGGAGGCATAGGAGGCTGATACAAGTTGGGCACCCCCTGGAACCCTCTTCAAATTCAATCAAACTTCCTATATCAATAGGTTATTTCAAGTTTTCAAAAATTTTTGCATGTTCTTAGAAAAATATACCTTGCAAAGAATTCACTTTGCAGTATACCTGGGAATCCTCCTTTACTGCATATTAAAAACCAACATCAAAAATTGGAGGATGTACCTATTCAGATGAATATTTGCCGCGTAGCCTTTGACTTCCAGAAGACACCACGGGGATATAGGACAGTTAAGCACGTCCTGTATGACTCATTTGCATTGGCAACGTTGTACAGGTACTACGTGCCCCCTGAAAAAAACCTACTAAACAATTCACTCACCTGCCTTCCTTTTATTAAACGTTTGGCAACCACTGGGGTACAGGGCGCCACCCCTCTAGCAATTGCATCCAGGGTTGTCCACCATGTACAGAAGAGTACGTGAATCCAATTAGATGCTCTAGCCAAAAATTTAATTTTGGGGTATAATTCCCCGGGAAAATCACATTCCCTTTGCAATTAGCATCCCCTCAATAAATATTTTTCCCTTGCAAATTAAATTTTATTTTTTTAAATTTTTATATTTTAATACTAAAGTTTTAATATTAAAATTTTTATAGTAAAATTTTAATATTGAAATATGTAATAAAAATTTTAATAGTAAAATTAAAATTTTAAATATTTAAATATTAAAATTTCAATATTGAAATATGTAATATTAAAATTTTAGTATCTAAAAGTTAATATTAAAATTTTAATAATACATATTTCAATATTAAAATTTTTAATATATAATATTTCAATATTGAATATATCACAATTAAATAAAAATAGTTAAATTTTGAATGTTTAAACTTTAATAGATAACTTTTAAGATTTATAATTATAATTTTATTTTTAATATTTTAAGATTGCTTTAAATTTTAGTAGGTAAATTATAATATTAATATATCTAAATATATTACAAGACATTATTTAAAGTTGCAGCCACGTCAAATAATAAAAATAAGTTATTAATATTTTTATTTACTAGCTTGTTGAGTACAGATTCATTTATTACATATACAAACGACAAGAATTGAATTTATCTGCATCATGCGGCCTGCTCCACTTATATTCTAAACAAGTGATTGTTTAGAACTCAAATTACCTTTCCCTTGTAATATGATTTGATAAATATATTTGATATGTTTGACCTGCGTCCTAAGTACTAATTAGTAAGTGATACATAAAAATCATTGGCTTCCGTGTCGTGTGGCTATAGTGGCACTGATTTAATAAGGATCAGATGATGACCTGCAAGGTCTGATTTGTGGCTTAACAAATCCAAAGTACCAACAAGGATCCAAAATTATTAAAATAAAATTAATCTATTTCTATCTTTTTAAATTTATTTATTTATTAGCACAACAGTCAATATAATATTCAGTGCATTATAATAAAAATATATTCCTCATACCTAGTATAATTAATTTTACTTACCTTTTCTACATACTCTTATATGTCTATAATAAAATCAAATGTCACATTATTATATATAAATAAATATTTTTGAGCCCTACTAAAAACAAAATAAATAAAAATAAAAACAAATAAAACCCAGAGCGCCCATTTATCTGATTGGCTTGGAGGCCAGGGCTTTAGGGAGGAAGGATTCTGAGTGCTCATAGAAAGCCGCCACCACATTGGGTGGCATTGCAAATTGGCTGATCATGAGAATGTTGAAGAGATCCTCGGTATCCTGAGGGAGGCCTTGTTTCATCTTATTCTTGATCCAACCAAACACCTCCTCAATTGGATTCAGGAATGGGGAATATGACAGGAGAAAAAGAAGTCTCATTGGGCAGTCAGCTAGGCAGTAGTTGGCCAAATGGCTATTTTTATTGATTGGCAGGAACTCAGACACAACCAGATCCACTTTGTGGAGCCTGAAATTATCCAGCACAACAATGTTGGTTGTACTGTAGTAGTTGATCCAGAGATACTCCTTGAAAACTCAGAGAAAATCAAGAAAAGTCCTGCTTTTGTGGGAACCATTGATCATTTGATATTGATCCAACCTGCAAGGACCAAGAAGTGCAACCATAGAATAGGTCTGGAAACAGACAGCTGCAAAATGGGCTACGCCGTCCTTGGACCCCTTCTCAACCCACCCATGCCTAGACCTGAGTGAGGAGGAAAACAACAATTTGTTGATGTAGAAGAACTGGACATTCCCAGTCTCCTTTAGTGCCAGATATGTCTTAGCATAAATGCTTTGATCCTTGATGGTCTTCTCATTGTTTCTGTTGTACGGCAGAACTCCCAGTACTTTCCAGGAGAAGCCCAAATCAACCATTGTTTTGTAAACAAGGGTTTTGGAAACAGAAAGCCCAAACTCTGTGGAGAGCATTGATTGGACAGCAAGTGAGTCCAGGTGGCAATCCTTGGCTACCCATTATTTTATTGCGTCAATATGCACAGGCTGCAGGAGTTTTGGCTGCTGCTTAGCCTTGGTGGATTTGGCAATTTTCCCAGTGTTGCCATACTTGGTGTTGATGTTGGCAATGTATCTGGCTGTGACACCAAATTGGGACGCAATATCCAAAACTGCCATTCCTCTGTTCAAGCATTTGAGGAGAGCTTCACACTCACTTTCTTTCAACTGATGCTGGCCCTTGGCAGGTACCACAGCATCCTGGCTAGCAGGCTCAACACAGGGGACAGGGACCTTTGTGTAGAAGGTGGGATCACGCTTCCTTGCAGTGGCGCTGTCAATGGTTGAATACACACTATGTGCAGATGGTTCCTCAGTTGTGGCCAATGGCTGATAGAAGGTGTCAAAGCAGCAGGGCAGGAAGTAGCAACTCTTGGATTAAGAGTGCAGGGCTTGGTGACAACTGGGTACACAGTGGAGGTGTATGTAACCTTGTTATTTCCAATGACCCTTGTGTAAGAGACTTTGGTTGCAGGCCTTGAGAGCGGTTTCTGTCTGGGATTAAGGCTGTGTGATCTGGCTATGGATACAGGAGGTGTTTGACTGGCGCTGATGCCTTGGGAGGCCTGTGTATTGGCATGACTCCCTTCAATTTGTGTTCTGGGTCTGTTCTTGGACCCTCTGGGACACCCTTGTGAACGGACTGCCCCGCAGGCTGGTGCAGGAGCTGGTTGTGAATGCAACTGACGGTCCATAAAAATAAAATAAAAAATATATTTTAGATTAAATAGTATTTATTTGGATTTATTGGTTTAGTTGTGAGTAGTTGTTTTCTCTTGGTTTAGCCTTGAATAGTAGCAGAGTTTCTATATCTGCAATTTGAACTGTATAATATTGTATCCCTTCTAGTTTTGGATGATTTTAAAGTTTAATCACTTTTTATGTCTAAACATGGGTATTGAGATTGAATTTTCATTTGATTTTAGTTGTGGTGGAGCTTTTTTTATTTTGGTTGATGTTTCCTAGTGTGCTTACTGTACATTTAATTTGGATTCCAGTTCCTGCAATTGATATCTGAGTTTACTAGTGCCATTCAAAAGTGATTTGAAATTCAGTTCTTGAATTTGACAATCCTGCAATTTCAAAAAACATAGTAAACTTAATGAAAATGGCTGATGGATTTGAATGCTTCAAATCCGATTCCAGTTAATTCATTTTTCCATTGGAAATATGCAGTTTGACTTGAGCTTTGAAAAGTGTCTATGAGTTTCCTGCATTTTTAAAAATTCAAATAAAAACACAAAGAATTAAATTTAATTAAAAAAGGCCATTCCGCAAAAGTGATTCAAAATTTGGACCAAGGATTTGACAATCCTGCATTTTTACGTTCAGGTTCTGAATTCACAGTACATTGGTATTGACAAGTTCTTTGGTAAAAAAAGGGAAACATCATCAACTGGCTAGACCACTCAGCCGCTAAACTCCGCACCAGCTGCATCCCCCACAAAAAATGGGGCAGGAAGCCAGCAAATGCCTGTACAAGGTTGCAGCTAACTGGTTTGCCACCTGGATTGGCTCACAAGCTGACAACCAGCTCTCAACTGGAAAGAGTTCAAAGAAGACATCACGCAAAATTACTGCATCATCAAATCCCTCCAAGACATTACAATACAGCTCAACAATCTTCCTCAGAAGACCACTATCAAAGCTTATGCCAATGAATTTGAGGAAATACACAGAAAAATCTAAAAACCAGCGCAAGCTGTCAAAGTACACACCAGAGCCTGATTTATTAACAGAATTAAACCCCCTGTTGCTACCCTCATCCTTCCAGAGGCCAACACCTCCATGCCCACGCTTATTACAGAAGCCAAGCTTGTGGAAAAACGCGCAAACATGGAATATACTGCACAAAACAGCAACCGCTCTGCAAACAGCAATGGCAGAGAAAAATCCAATGGTCACAAACGCCAAAACACCAATCATAGCAACAGCAACTCTAATTGCAACAATGGCAATTGCAGCCAGAGCGCAAACTGCTCCCGTCCCAAGAAAGAGGATACTGCCAAAGTAAACAATTCTGAAAAAACCCGCTATGAATCTGACCCCACATTCTCTGAACTCAAAGGTCTTAAAGCAAAGGAACAGGGAAAAGAGGAGGGGGGACAGCCTTAAGTACCCCTGTCTCCCCCCAAACCAACAAGAAAGTTTACCAAGGCACAAACCTTGCTGCCTGCATCCCACTTGTCCCGCAATACTCCATTTTTATGAATGTAAAAATTAAAGATCACTCACAACTTCTTTTCTACCCATTCACTTATAAATCACATACACACAAAATTTTATTTGACTCTGGTGAACAACAGACCATGGTTAGCAAACCATTTTTAACCAAGTACAAAATACCAGTTGTCAAATCTAACTTCAATTACACCAGAATGGCAGACAAATCAAAAGATCTACTTGAAGGCAAAACAACTCCCTTCAGAATTGACCTTAAAGGCATACAAAAGTCCATCAAAGGACTTGTCATAACAAAATAAACTACAAAATTGTATCAGGCATGGACTGGTTCACCCAACTTAACCCCAGTGTATGTTGGAAAACAAAAACCTGACCATCTTATGCAACAGAGTCAATTTTAATATCCTCAAAGAACCCAACAACCTCATTCTAAGAGACACAGTATTTGTCCAGGTCATAAACCAAGACAACTCAGAACGTCTAACCAAAGACAGTACCCTCCACATAATGAGATACACCAAATTCAATAATATACAGACAACCAAAATCCAGTGCTTAGAACTTATGGCACTCCTAAACAAATCACTCATGTATTCAAGGAAGAGCTCACAGAGTTACCGCCCAAACAGGAGGTCAAGCATGATATCAACCTGTGTAAAGACATTCCCAAACCTGCACCTATCTAAAGACTCTCCCCCATGGAGACCCAAACCCTCAAAACCTATATTGAGGACAACCTAGCCAAAGGATTCATTCACCCATTTGAATCCCTGTGGAGGGGGGAAGTGTTCTTTGTAAAGAAAAAAGGCACTCTTTGCCTAGTAACTGACTACAGATGTCAGGATTGACAATTCTTCCTCTCTAGAAACCCAGGCCCAGGATCAGGAATCAAACCTTGACCCTGGATTCCTTTGGGCTGCTGGGCCTGTGGACCACCTGCCTGCGTTTTTCTGGGATCAAGCCCCCACAAGCTGATACCAAGAATGTTGACCCATACAGTAAAAAGAGCCATACCAAAGAAATCATCACACCAAATGGAAGATTAATCACAGCACCTAATGGAGGTACTGATTTGGCAACTATTATCTTCATAAATTTGAAGTCTACACCAGCAACCAATCAGGAGCCAACCCAGGAAAGAGGCACAGGCCCGCAACCTGGTCCCATGACCTCAACGCTAAAGCAAGATAATCAGGCAGCCAAATTGAGATTCTTGACCAATGAAAGAACTCCCATCCAAGTGCCATTTTGCTGCCTTTGAACCCAAGCACCCAGTTCCCCCAGCCCTGGCCTTCCCAATGCCCTGATGAACCCCCCATGGAAAATGTTAAGTTTGGAGGGGGGTACTATATAGACCCAAGGACCCCGCGCTCCAAACTTATCTCCATTTTTGAATAAATTTTATGTTAATTTGGCTCATACAGCTATTAACTTATTTTTCATTTGCTGTCTACCAATTCAGTTTGAGATCTCCTGGCCCACCTGCCCCACTGCCTGCTGTTTTCTGTCCTCCTGGTGTTCTATTTGGACCCATCCATTTTACTGACTACCCTCTGAAGTCTGAATACAAGGAATACACCCAAGAAAAGATACTTGAACTTGATCCCCTGGCCTGCATACAATCCACATTTAGATACAACCCTCAAGGCCTGTGGATATTTTCAACACCCAAGTTGTTCAGAGGGAAATTCAACTATCTCCCTGCTTACAACCTGTCCATGGAACTGCCCGTGACCCCAAAACCTATGCCTTCTTCTTTGCTCAACCTCCCAACCAACCATTCTGGCAAGCTGGTTGGGATTGTGTACATCACCCTCACAGGGGTGATTGACACTATAATCCCGGCCGCCGGCTTGTGGTCTTGGGTGGGGAAGTCTGCCTCCTACCTTTTAAAGTTAGCTCCCCTCTTGTGGTGGGCATTGCCTGCAAAAAACCCAGCCCAAGTTACCCCTGAAAACAACAGGCCAGTTGCCCAAGACTGGATCCCTGACAATAGAGCACTAAATGCAAGCACAGTAAAAAATAAATATCCCCTTCCACTCATAGAGGATCTGTTTGCAAGACTCTCTGGAGCCAAATTTTCTCTAAAATTGACCTCACCTCAGTTTATAACTAAGTTGAAGGAGAAAGACATACCAAAAACTGTGTTCTGTACACAATTTGGATCTTTTGGGTGTAGGGTAATGAACTTTGGGATGACCAACGCTCCGCAACTTTTGTCACCATGATGAACCAAGCGCTAAATGGCCTCTCAAATACATTATGCTACCTCAACAATATCATTATATTCTCAAAAACAAAAGAGGAGCACCTCACGCATATCTGCAAGACACTCAATTGACTTGCAAAGCACAAACTCTACGCCAAGCCTAGTAAGTGCCATTTTATGGAAAATGAACTCCTGTTCTTAGGCCACATTGTCTCTGACAGTGGCATCAAAGCAGATCCAGACAAAGTAAAAGCCATAAATAACATGCAACACCCCACCTCTGTCAAACAGTTAGATGCTTTCTCAGAATGATAGCTTACCTAAGGAAATATATCAAAGACTGCAGAAAACTCACTGCATCAATCAATGACTTAACCGAGGATAATGCCAAAAGGAAATTCATCTGGACACCAGAAGCAATAAGAATTTCCAACTATTAAAACAAGCTTTGATCAAAGCATCAATCTTGCAATACACTAATAACAATGAGTGCTACAAGCTTGAGTTGGATGCCAGTGACACTGCCATTGGTGAAGTCCTACGCATCTGCCAGCCAGTGCAGCAAGACTTCCTGCCAGTATTTTACAAAAGTAGAAAGCTAACCAACACTGAACAGAGGTACCCAATACACAATGAGGAATTGCTAGCAATATATCATTTATGCAAGAAATGGATATGTTACTTAGAAAGACATTTAAACGTTTGAGTACTAACTGACCATAAATCCTTAATCTATTTCAAAACTCAGAACACACTCACACAGCAACAAGCCAAATAGATGTCCTTGTTTGAGCAGCTCAATTTGGACATCTAATACAAAAAGGGGCAGAGATGGTCACAACTGATGCTCTCTCTGAGCTATTTCAGCCAAGAGAGGACCATCCTGACCACCTGGACCCTGACTGGCCAAACTATATAATACCAAGTATAAAACCAAAAGGAAAGACCCCTCAACACATCAGCTAACCCATAATACATTAGTAAGGAATAAAAAATATTTCCAATTATCAAATTGCACTGTATACCAAATCATTAATGACAAACATGTTCCCTACATCCCACTTGCACAAAGAGTTGACACCATATTAAGACATCACTGCCTACTAGGACATACAAAAGCTAACAACCTATACCTCACTTTAAAAGAGATAGTATGGTGACCCAATCTTAAACAAGATATAATTGATGTTATGAAAAAGTGCACAGTGTGAAAGAAATACACTAGCACAAAGGCTCCCCAGCCAACAGTCAACCCAGTACCTGACCCTGAACCATTCAAGGTTTGGGGACTGGACGTAGTGGGCCCCTTCCCAGAAACAAAGACAAAACAACGTTTCCTAATTGTAGCCATGAACTTTGCCACACGCTGGCTATTTGCTGGGCAAAAAAGGACCACAAAGCAGAAAACATAAACTGATTCATTAATAAAGCAATCATAGCCAACTACAACACCCCAGACTACATCATAACTGATGGAGCAACTGAGTTATCAGATCATGTAGTAAACAACAACTTAAAATCCAAAAACAAAAAACATTCCACAACCTTGCCTTACAGGCCACAGGCCAACGGCATAGTTGAAAGCCTAAACAACAGCCTTATCAAGACCCTAGAAAAAATAATGGATGGCAAAGCCAAAGACACATGGCCACTATATGTGAAACATGCATTACTAGTATCCCGGGTCCACACTAATCAAGGGACAGGCTACTCACTGTTTGAACTAACATACAGATAAAAACCAGAAATAATTACCCACAACAAGCAGCCATACATAAAGATATCCCCAGGGAAACCCCCCAAAGTAGAACAAGTACCAACTCTACAACACATATACCTCAAAGCCAAAATAGCAGAAATAAAAAGGCTCAAAACACAAAAGGTAACCTCTACAGAGGAACCACTTCCCATCAACTCCCCTGTCTGGGTCCTAGCTGGAAACAGAAAGAAGCTAGACTCAGTACACAGAGGACCAGGAAGAATCATCAAGTACAGACCAGACCAAAACACCTATCTAGTGAAATTCTAAGGTGCTAAAACCCCTGTTGACAAGAAATACCACATAACCTGTCTCTGCCTTAGCAAAGGAGAACACTTGACCAGACTGGTACCAACTAGAAAACAACTCCAGGAACATCAGGCAACAGCTGTTAAGACAAAGCCCCCTCCTGATGTACCAGAGTAGCCCCTTAAGGGGGTGTCAAGGATCTGGATGTACAAGCATTCTGGTTTTGCCAGCATACTTAACATCCAGTCATTGCCCAATTTGGTGCCCTCCCATATACAGTTCAACATACCAGGAATGGCAAACAAGCAATATCACATGACAATCCAAGTATCTGGTGGCTTGAACCCATCCCACACATGACCAACCCCTAGGTTCAATCCAACTAAATCTCCACCACAGCCAAAGCTATATAAGTCTAAAGTATTATCTAATAAATTATACTTCCCTTCTTTCTCAATTTCATATTTGAAGCTTTCCCAAAAGGTGCTGCTCATTACTAGTTTAAACTTTGAAAGGAAAAAATGTCAAGGGAGAAAGACTAAGGTAAGGTATCATATATCAGATGTTAAGAAGACATCCTGAGGTGCTCATGTTGAACAGTCTTGAAAGATCACATATCTGGACATAAAATCTTGGGTGCAAACATGCCTTTGACATAAGACTTGAAGAGCTCTATCTGAATCAAATTTTAAAGCATCTGGTGGCTTCATAAGACATTCTTAAAGGTGTAGATGGTCAAGAGAAGTGCAAAATGATCACAGAAGAAGCCTTCTTAGGGGGTCTTTTTCAGTTGAATAAAGGCTTTACAATTCCTAAACACCCACAAGAATTTTGATCATTAAATCCCTTTCATGCATCTACTAAAATATTTTAGGCAAGAGGATCAATAAAAGCAGCAATGTAGAAAGTTTGCAGGACCTAGACAAATGGTAATGGATGGACAAGATTAGTAAAGGGCCTCAATTCACAGCAAGAGGACAGGTGTCCCTTACAGTGAGTTACAGCACTCTTCCAGGATCCATACACTTTCAATGAGAGACAAACTCAGGCAGATTTTGTGATGCATAGTTCTGATGCTAGAATGTCAGTTCAATAGATCATGTATGTTGTGAATGCTGCCATTCACCATGTTTTGATTTTGCTGTTGTTGGGTAATTTCAAGGACAATCCCTCTCTTTTAATTTTGCCCTTTGAAATGAGGCTGGTTCTGAATTGGGAAATGCAATTGTTTGGTTTCCTGATTCTGTGCAACTCACTTGCCCCGCTCATGCTTGTGGTGAGTGATCCTACCATCCATGTACTGTTTTGTGGTAAAGCTACACAGTATATAATCCCAATATTTATACCCAATAAAATTTAAGTTCTATTCACATTTTTGTCTTTGTGTCTCCACGTAATTTGTTGCCTCTCTAGCCACATCTAGCAGATATTATTCAATCAGGGCCACAAGGTAATCACATAGCCTTCCCTGCCATTCTAACCAAGACTTAGTAAAAATCCAATCCCAAGGTTAGGAGCTCCTGTTGTGACTCTGTGCTGCGCTTCAGATCACAACAAAAATGGTGCTCACTACAGGGTCTGTAAGCCCCTTGGTTATCTCTTTTGCAACCATGTTTTCAGGACCTTTGCCTCCTCCCATACAAGAGCCAACTTTGCCTTAAATTACCAGTCCTCCTATTGAGGAAGACATTGACAACCTTCCTATTGCCCCTACTGTGCTGAACCTTGGGAGTGATCCCTGCCTAGTGGCCTACCCTTTGTGTACCCCTGACTTGTAACAAGTCATGGCAGTAGCCCTTGGGATAGCCTGTGACAGAGCCATCCCTTGCTCCAGCTTCAGTTCAGCTGAGCAGAATACTACAAATTGATTGTAGCTCTATAATTTCCACAGCATCTCCTCTCAGCAGCTGGCTCCGCTGAACACTTATTGACATCCTTTGTAAAACCTGCTTTAGCCCATCATCAAATGGTATTAGGGCTCAACGTTCAGGAGATTTCATTGCTACAAGCCGCTGCTACTCATCACTGGGATCAGTTTGTGGCCTACCAGCAGTGGATTTACTCCCTGTTTTCCTTAGTGTCAGACAATCAGCGTAACTCTATCACCTCCTAATCCTGCCTGGTCAATTCTATCAAACAATTGCGCCAGTTTATCCCCAAGTATATCAGAGAGCGTTTTCATGAGTTCCACTAGTTGAAACAGCCCTGACGCGCCCAAGTAGATTCCACTCTAAACGCCTATCTCACCACCTTTGAACAACTTGTACAACAAATCAACAAGTTCAGTGCTTACTACTTCAACCAATTACAGTAAGTAGCAGTCCATGCTGCAAAAGGCCTCCATGAACTTGGCAAGGAATTCAATCAAGAAAGGGCTGCTACTGCTACTACCATTACCAAACTTCAGACTCAAGTAAATGAACTATCTACCTCCAAATCAGATGCCCTGCCTTCTCCTCCATCTGATTAGTTAGTGGATAGAGAACAGAGGCTAATGTATGCCATTTGAGAGTTAAGAGCATTCAACTGCAGTCAGGATTGCTTTACCAAAGCCCCCATCCTGATCCTCAAGTACTTGCTCTGATGACTCAAGTTGCTGACTTACAACAAGAGGTTGCTACCTTGCGTGAGATGATAGCGTCTGCTGTTAGTCTACCTGAGGTTACTGATTAGGATGGCTATTGTCCTGGATTTTCAAGAGCTCCCTGCATTCACTGTGCTAGAGAGTTGATAGCTCTAGCTAATGAGGTGGACCATCTGAAGCAAGACCATTCTGAGCTTTATAAAGACATACAGAAAATGAGTGAGTTAATCAATTCAGTGAATGGCAGGTTTGCCCCTTGCCTTTTGGTGGGTCCGTCTCTTACATCCTGACTGGCTGAACTGTCCTCAGTAGTAACAGCACTGGGTCAGCGCCTGGATTTTACTGAGCGGCAGACCACCCTAGCTAATAATACAGTCACCCGCACTGCTGAAATCTTGACTACCCTCAAAGAAAGTGTTTTCCAGCTGTGAGCCAAACAGCCCCCCACCAAATTCAAAGCATAATTCTCCCCACGCATAAATGTACTCAATAATAACAATGGTGGCCCAATTTCAGAAGCACACTTCAAGCCTAACTTTAAGCAAATCTTTGACCCCAAAACCTTGACCATTGCAGCTTTCCTAACTTTCTATGAAACTGCCATGAGAAGAGCCTTGGATGAGGTTAAGAAGGAACACATTCTAACCTGTCCACACCCAACCTGTCTAGAGGCAGTTGTGCCAGAGCTGCCCATCATTGAAACCTGGGAAGATATGAAGCAGCTTCTGATTGACAAGTTCAGTGGTGACCTTAGTTTGGAAGTGAAGAAGGACGCCTTCATGCACATTGACTTCAAACCAAAGGAGACCCTAGCTGAATTTGCAGATAGATTCTATATGGAAGGACAACAACTAATCACAAGCTGCCAGTTGACCGCTCATGAAGCATACATGGCTTGCGCTCAAGCCCTCAAGGTTAACCAGCTACTATTTCTTCACTTCAAGGCCCATAAATATATGCTTTCTTCCATGAAGAGCATAAAGACACCGTTGCAGGATATGCACCTTACCCATTCTGGGGAAGTTGTGAGGGAGAATCATACCACCTCTAACTCTGCTTTGTCTTCCTGTGGCCTACATATCCTCACCATGAACTCACAGAATCCTCCTCAATGCCAGGGTTGCAATAACTGTGGACAGATAGGTCAACATTCCCAAGTCTGCATCAATCCTTGAGTTGAAGGAACTGATTCCAAAGAGCAGGCGGGAAAAGAAAAGTCAGTCTAGAGGTGGAGACACTCTTGGTTGACAATACTTACCAGTCTTCTTCAATTCCCCCCTCTGTTGCTGACTCTGAGCTGCTGACACTGAGGCTCCTCCCATTCTTCTGCTATTCCACAATATGTCTGATGACTCTGACATAAATGATTCTGATATATAAGATCACAACAACTATGGGTATTCAGTCCTGGCTGTCCCTGAAACTATTGCAGTCCCGTATAAGCTATGTTCTGGGAAAACTACAATAACTGCTAAGCCTCTGCCTGAAGCCAAGGTGGTTGTCTCTTGCCCATAACTCACTCAAGCCAAGAGATCTCCTGTTCTTGTCAAATCTTCTGAGAGAGCTGCTGAGGTTGCTGATGCTGTGTTTAAAAATTTCTCAGTCTTGCTTCCTCTCCAGAAGGTCTTCAAGGAGTTCTCAGGCCTAAGATGCATGATTAAAAAATGGGACAAAGAGCTGGAAGAAGCCCAAGACATTCTGGCTGTCCTCCCTCCCTTTGGTTGTACTATCACTTGTGTGGAAATATCCATCCAAAAAGTGAAAATTAAGGCTGTCTTAGACACAGGCTCTCCTTTTAATGTTGTCTCCTTGAAGCTTGTCAAGAAGCTAAAACTTGCCCCCACCCTTAACTATCACCAGTTTTATGGCACAGCTGGGCTATCCATGACTTGCGCTATAGGAGCTTTCTCTTCTCTGCCCATGCAATTTGGCAAGCTGCTCTTGGCTGCGCCTGCTGTTGTCTTGGAGAATGAGAGTTATAATTTCTTAGTTGTTACTCAGTTCCTTAGGGAATATAATGGTATCATCAACTTAAAGGATGGCTACCTCTCTATCTTAGGATACAAGGTCCCCTTAATCTTTGAAGAGCCAGTTAAAGTTCCTGGGAAGCGCCTCAAGACATGTTCCTTGGAATATCCCACTGGTGTTTTCACTTTAGAATACTGTACCTATTCCTCTAACATTAAGTGCCCTTCTATGGCTTCTCCTGCGTCTGAAGGGATACCTCTTTTGGCCACTTATGCTGTGACTATTCCCCTGGGGTCTCAGGCTATTCTAGACTTCCAAATATTATATGAGCTACTTGAGTGTATGTTCCTAGAGTTATACTCTCCTCCCTTGCTAAGACGCAACAAACCCTATCTCTGTCTAGGAATCTTGGATGTCTCTCATAAAAACCCTGTTCAACTGCTGGTTGCCAACTTAACTGCTCCCCCCATACATGTGTCTAGAAGGCAGGTTGTTGGCTATGGAAAGTTGTTGAATACTCCTGACTTTCTATCACTTCATCCCTTTGGTACGTTCCAGGACTTTAACTTACCTGAGGACAAGCTCCAAGTCCTATTATTGTTCACTGCTCAAGACTTCCTGCAGCTATCCCTGGTATAAAAGAAATAGGTGCTTGACCTACTGGATCAGTTTCTGGATATCTTTGCTATGGATAGCACTGATTATAGTTTAGCCAAAGGTGTCATTTGCCAGATTGATACTGGTGATGCTCCCTCTTTTGCGCTAAACCCTATTGCCGCAGTTGTGTAGAGGATGCTCAGGTGTCTAAAGAGCTCAAAAAGCTTTTAGACACTGGACTGCTTGCTCCTTCCCAAAGTCCATGGGCCTTGCCTTGCTCATATTATAAAGAAGGATGAAGGTCATTGTTTTGTGATGGACTACCAATAATTGAACTCTTTAATCAAAAAGGATACCTACCCTTCACCACACATTAATGATGCTCTCTGCTGCCTTAGGGGCTCCAAGCTCTTCTCTGGTATGAACCTAGCCTCTGAATACTGGCAAGTTGCTCTCTCTCCCAAAGATAGACAGAAGGCTGCGCTCATCACTTCCAAAGGATTGTTTGAGCCTACACAAATGCTGCAAGGACTCTGCAATACTCCAGCTACTTTCCACCAAGCCATGGACTCCATCCTCTGAAATTTGAAGCTCTCATTTGTCCTAGTGTACTTATATGATATAACTGTCTTTAGTGCTACTTTTAATGACCACCTGGCCCATCTTAAGGAAGTGTTCATAAAGATTTGAGAAGCTGGACTCAAGTTAAAGCCATCTAAGTGTGCCTTCTTCAAGGAACAACTTGAATTCTTGGACATGAGGTGACTCAGACAGGAATTTTCCCCATGACTAAGAAAGTTGAGGCCATTGACAAAATGCTTCTGCCCACCAATCTGAAAGAAGTTCAAGTCTTTCTGGGCATGATGGGATACTACAGATAATTCATTCCCAATTTTTCTGGTACTAGTAAGCCCTTGGTCCAGCTGCTATTTAATGTCCTTTTCAAATGGACTGCCAGCCAGCAACAAGCCTTTGAGACTCTAAAACAGAAGTGAAAGAGGCCCCCATCCTAGTATATCCTGACTACAATAAGGAATCCATTCTATATACTGATACTAGTGACCTGGCCATTAGATCTATCTTGGTGCAATTAGATGATGAAGGTGTGGATCACCCTGTGGCTTATACCATTTGTGTCCTGAATAAACATGAGAAGAATTACAGTGTAACAGAGAAAGAGTGCCTTGCTGTGCTGCATGCCGTCAAGCAGTTCTGCCATTACGTGTATGGCACCCATTTCACTGTGATTACTGACCACACTTTGCTCAAATGGCTACAAAAACTCAAGGAACCAGAAGGACAACTAGCCAGATGGGCTTATGCTTGCAAGAATATG
The DNA here is from genome assembly GCA_014839935.2 of Entomophthora muscae. Lineage (NCBI taxonomy): Eukaryota > Fungi > Entomophthoromycota > Entomophthoromycetes > Entomophthorales > Entomophthoraceae > Entomophthora > Entomophthora muscae. Next base: position 103,674 of record QTSX02004457.1, read on the forward strand.
GCTTCACTGTGCTGCATTACCCCAGGATTCAACATCAAGATGCTAATGGACTGTCCATAATGCCCATTCTCTCTCTACACCCTGCTGAGGCTGACAGGTTGTATAAACTAATTGAATATCCTTCCTCAATGGAAAACAAGACAAAAGAAGTCCAAGTTGCCCTTTCTAAGTTATCTGAAGACACACTCATACATGATAATCAACTCTTCAAGAAAGTACAGGATCACTACCTGCCTTATGTAAGGCCTAGTCTTTTCCTTTTGTTGGTGCTTCAAGCTCATAAGGAGACAGGGCACAGGGGTGTTGCCAAGACCCATGCCTGGCTCAAGAAGAATTACTTCTGGGAAAATCTTTGCTTGCTGGTCCCTAATGTTATTGCTAGTTGCCATGATTGCTAACTCCAAGGACCTAAACCTGCTGATCATGAGTTCAAGCTAGTCCCCTCTCAACACACATTTCACACTGTCAGTATTGATGCTGTAGGACCTCTCCCTTGCTCTTGCTCTTGTTGCCGCTTTATCCTAATTGCTGTTGATCATTTTAGGAGGTGGGTAGAAGCTTGTCCTACTACAGACATCACTGCCAAGACAACCACTGCCTTTCTGCTGCAAGATGTATTCTTTTACCACGGTTGCCCTCAAGTGTTGTTGTCTGACAATATGACTAACTTCAACGCCAAGTTAGCAACCTCTGTTGTTTAAGCCCTAGGATCTCACCAGTTTTTTCTGCCCCCTATAATCCTTTCACCAGTGGGGCAGTTAAGCGTACAAATTCAACTTTGTTTTCTTCATGAGGAAACTCTCTTACTCTGACACTACCAACTGGGATCTATACTTACCTGCTTCTCTCTTTGCCTATTGACTTTGCAAACATTGTGTCACCGGGTATTCCCCTTTTGCTATGTTGTATGGTTGTGAAGCCACTACTCTGTTGTCATGAGGGGCCCCCTACTCTCCTCTGATAAGGTCATGAATCCTGATGACCATATCAAAGATCTAGTCAATCAAATCATTGCTATTCAGGTCTCTGCCTATACAACTGGCTATAAGACCAAGCTGCTTGAGCTCTCCCCTGACAATGCTGGAAGATCTCCCCTGCCCATAGTTCAACATTGGGGACATGTTCTTTATTATCAACATAGAGTAGGAGGACGTGCTCACAAGCTAGACTTGTTGTGGATTGGGCCCTTGGAAGTGACTTTCAAACGAGAGTCAGAGTATAGTGTAAAACTCTTCTCTAGTGGTCAACTGTTTGCTTGTGTGCATGCCAAGTATCTCCGCAAGTACCACTCCCCTAAGGCCAATCTAGAGGGGGGCAATGTTGTGAATGCTGCCTTTCACTGTGTTTTGATTTTGCCTTCATTGGGTTATTTTGAGGATGAATCTCTCTCTTTTGCTTTTGCCCTTCAAAATGAGGCTGGCTCTGAATTGGGAAATTCAATTGTTCAGTTTCCTGATTCTGTGCAACTCACTTGCCCCACTCATGCTTGTGGTGAGTGATCTACTGTCCATGTACTGTTTTATGGTAAAGCTACACAGTATATATAATCCCAATCTTTATACCCAATAAAATTTAAGTTCTATTCACATTTTTGTCTTTGTGTCTCCACATACTTTGGCTCCTTTCTAGCCACATCTAGCAGATATTATTCATTCAGGGCCACAAGGTAACTGCATAGCCTTCCCTGTCATTCTAACCAAGACTTAGGACAAATCCAATCCTAAGGTTAGGATTTCTCATTGTGACTCTGTGCCACGCCTCAGATCACAACAATGTAGGAGCTTGCAGTGTCAAAACCACAGGCTTGACCCACCAGCAAGGTTCCAACTAAGCAAGTTTGTGACCTGCAATCCAATTACCTGGTCACTCAAAGCCAGACTAGGAAGTCAACTCAAATTACCAAATCCAAAAATATGAACAGATGATGATCCTTTATGGTGGATACCTTGTTTTGGTGCTTGACTCATTACCAGGATCAAGCCACCCCCTTCTGCCATCCAACCGTGTGATCAACAATCATGTTCCTGTTATCCTTGATTCACATTGACTATATAATCACTATCTCACAATAAAGATTATTAGCTAGCTTCTAAATATTTTTCCCCTTGTAACTCTGCTAAAACAGAACAGTTACAACAGAAGGACTTCAGAATATATATGCCACCCAGAGATTAGAGCTTGGTCACTTGAAAATTCCCATCCAACCCAGTTGATACCTGGATTTGATCCAAGGCACACCTTGGTTCCCCTTGAGAAATAGCAAGAGCGCCACAAGAGCCCATACCCAAGGTTTTTGTGATAACTCCATGCTTTATCAGCGTATTTTTTGCAGGCAGGACTGTTGCAACAGAACTTATTATAGTTCAGTGCTGAGATTAGGAAAGAAATAAGTCCAATAAAGAGGACAAATAATAGGGACAAGATGCAGCTTTATTTGAAGATGATATTTAATATATCAAGAGAAAAAGACATTTATCCACCAAGGGTAAGCATTGTGGTGGGATCCAAGTATGATGTGAGGTCAAATATCTAATCAAGATTAGGAGCTATTGCCCGTACTTTGAACTTGGCAGTGGGACATCCAACATCATTAGATACATCATGTGGCCCCTTTATGAATACCTCCTGTGTATTTTAATATACATTATTGACCAGGGAGTTAATCTTGATTGCAATAACTGCTTTCCCCCTGTTTGGTGTCCAGAACAAGAATTGGGGTCTGAAGAAGATCCAGGAAGTTGTGTACAAAATTTTTTTGGGCAGATACAGCGCAACAGGGTTGTAATTGGTGGTGATGGAGTTTCTACTGTTTCATTCAGACGTCTTCAAGCTGGTAAGCATGGTTGTTGTAGACGGCTGACACTATGAAGGTCCCAATGTGATTAGGTTCAAGCTTTGTAGAGGTGGTAACTGTCACAAGTGAAAAACTCCTGTTGAGCATGCTCACAGGAAAGCCTCAACTACAGAATTCAAACCACAATACCCTGCAGGCTGCTAGCCTGCAGGACCAGCTGCCTGGCTGCCTGCAGATTTCCAGACTTGAACCAGAGCGGGATTTGACTTTGGGAAATCTTCTAAGGCTTGATGAACTAAAAATACATGCATCAAGATTCCCCACGCCAAGGGTTCCTGTTAATTCAACCAATGAGAGGGCGGGCTAAGCCAAAGATCCCGGAATAACCTGGGCCTCCACAGAAGAAGAAACAAAAAACTTCCTGTAGAATGTGGGCCACCCAGAGATGACCAACCCCACAACCTGACAAGAAATTTTGGGTATTCTCAGTTCAAATCAGCCAATGAATTAACTCCTGCAACAGGTGCCAAAAAGGACTGGAAACCCCTGGTAGACAGTAGCACCAGTCCCAAAGGAATTTGTAAAAGTTTACCCACAGCAGATGAGCATACTTATACCCTGGACCGCCAGGAAGTTGCCCATTTTCATTCTTGCAATAAAGTAACATGAACCTTTGGCGCAACCAGGTTATTTTATACAGTAGTTTTAAAATCTATGGCAACAAACAAAATGAACTCAGATTTAAACAAAATGAATTCATATTTAATCAAAATTAGAATGAACACAAATCTATTATAAATCAATATAAATTTATTTATTTTAATTTTGTTTAAATCTGAGTTCATTTTATTTAAATCTGGATTGTTTTTGCTTGTTACCATAGCTTTTAAAACTACTGTATTTGATTTTAATTCTATTTTATTTGCAGTCCACCTCCTGCGGCTCTGCATCTTCTGCTTACCCAATCTGAGAAACCTCAGACCAGCTGCCCAAACTCTATTGTCCACCAGGAGCTCCTTTTGACTTGGTACATTTCACTGAATACCCATCCAACCTGGCATATTTGAAGTTCACCCTAGAGAAAATCCTAATTTACAACCCAGAGGCTAGAACTAAAGAGACAGAGACCATTTACAGAGAAGGCACCAAAATCACCAGACCTCCTCTGTTATTCCGCAACAAGTACAACAATCTGCCTGTGTATTTGGTTCCAATGACGCTGCCTCTCACCCTGCAGCCTAACTGCCCACAATAATATGTTGCGGCCAATAAATCCACTACCACTTAGATATTTAGAGTGATGTATATCACTCTCACCGGCTTAATTGATTCAATGGTATCTGCAAGCAGACCTTGGGCCCTCCTGGGCAAATTTTTATCTTATATTGTGAAGTTATCACCAATCTTGTGGTGGGCCCTTCCTTCTGGGCCCGCAGGCCGTCTGCCTGCAAGTTCCCAAGAACCCCCCACAGGCTGGGTCCCTGACAGCAAGCCCCATAAACAGTAGCTTAGAATGTAGAGATCTACATTTAAATGGTTTAGCATTTTTCTGATGCTTGCAAAGAGTGTTGAAGACAGCACAGAAGTAATAAAGGTCTGTTTCTTGGTCCTGACCAAATACAACAATGTCATCCAGGTAAATCAAAACACATTTTTCAGCAAGGTTCTCAAAGGTCTTGTTCATGAGCATTTTAAAGATGAATGGTGTATTAGTCATATTAAAGTTCATTATACAACACTCAAATAACCTGTAGCATGTGTTGCAACATCTCTAATTACTCCCTCTTGGAAAAATAATTCCCTAAGAAACTCTCTGAACAATTTCACAACTAATCATTAAGTTAGTGGCACTCTTATCATTTGCCTATCTATTACAGGGATCTATCATTTTGAGTTCTACAAAAAATACTACTTGTATAAGCCCCATAACTGCCATGATATACATAGACAGTATGAGGCTTCCCATGATATTATAGAAATACCCTAAACTTATATCAAATAAAGTATCTTTTTATTAATTTCTCCTGTATCTTGTTTATTATATTTTACAGAAGTATATACTTGATACATGTTTGAAAGGCTTTTTTTACCTCATTCCCAGGAGCAATCCAGATCTGATTGTACCCTACGTTGAAAGCAATCTTACTAAAGACCTTTGCACCTGTGAGCGTGTCAAACAGGTTGTCAATCAGAAGCAGGGGTACTTATTCTGGTGGGATACACTATCTAGAAAGACGTTATCTAGAAAACCCTATCTAGAAAACACCATCTAGAAAGATGTCATCTAGATAATGTGTCCTAAAACGCCATCTAGAAAGATGCCATCTAGAAACCCTATGTCAAATTTCTGACAGAACTGTGCCAAATAACTTAAAAATTAATAGAAACCCAAAAAATTTCAAAACAATAAGAAAAACATATGGCTGGACTCAAATAATCCAAAGATTCCAAATCTGCAATAAATATGTGGTATCAGCTAGTACTAACTAAAGTGTACCAAGTTCCAAAGTCAACACACCCCAAAACTGTGATATTTTCATATTGAAATTTGCTCCTATGTTTGTATCAATGTAATAAAAATCAAGTAAAAATTAAACGTTTGAAAGTAAAGTATTTAATGAAAGAGTAACTTGATCAGGCTTCAGTCCCAAGAGTCTTTACAATGCCTTTGAGATGGTTAAGGTGGCCTTCTCTGGTGTAATATGTCAAAACCTCCTTAGTAACACTTGCAAACTTGACCTGCTGATCTACATGCTTGGATAAAACGGTTTTTCTTTTGATGGTCTGAGGGTAAAGCTGGTCCCCATGGATAGACCCCAGATCTTTAGCTTGTTGATAATCACAATGAATCTGGGCTTCTTTATCTTAACCAGGCAATAAAATTGTTTTAACAATCTTCAAGTGATGAAGTGATCTTAGCTACACTGTCCTTAACCTTATTATTACAGTACCAGTTAATGGAGACACTACCCTTGCATATATAAAATCATTAATGAAACATTTTATAGCTGAAAATCAAATATTACAAATCCTTTTATGATAAGGAATAAAATCAGCATATCAAAAGTGGTTTTTAATGGCTGTGTTACAGGAAGATAGTACTATCAAAGGTGAGTTAATTTGAGTTGATATACTATATGTGGTCATAAATTAATATCATACTTTATTCCCAGCTAATAAGGAAAAGGCTTGGATTTATCACATGAAAGTATAATTTATTATTTGATTCTAGATGCTGTCTTTCTAGATGCTGTATTTCTAGATGGCGTATTTTAGGGTATTTATTAAGTGTTTTTATATTCAAAAAATATTATTTGGATAACACTCTTTTTATTTCAATCTGTGATAGTGTTTTCTAGATGCCATTTTTCTAGATGACATATTAGAGACCAATATGTAAAAAATAACTATTTAATAATTTTTTAATTTTTTTAATTTTGCTGATGTAAATCCTGACTCTATTGCAAATTTTTTTCTAGATGACGTCCTTCTATATGGCTTTTTCTAGATGGCGTATTGCACCCTTATTCTTTACTTTGTCTCTTTTTTAGAGTACAGTAATCTGTAACCAAACAGTGTGATCCATTTTTTTAGCTACAAAAAAGACTGTAGTTTTGTACAGGAAAAGAAAAAGGCAGATGAATTCCTTGTTCAAGGCATCCACAAGGTGCTGTTAGATTGTTTTGTCCTTCTTGGGCGTTAGACAGTAAAATGTGTGGGCTTTTGGTAGAGACCCTTGTAACTGTATATTGTGTTGTATTTCTTAAGGAGAAAATAGTTGGTCTAGTGTTTTGCTAAAAAGATCCTTAAAATTTTTAGGAGCTTTTGCAATGCTAGTAAAGACATCTTGATCAGAGGAGGGAGCAAAGCAGGTTCATAGCAGATGACCTTGACCAAACATTAATTGAAATCTTAATTTTCCTCTTTAAATTTTTAGGTACTCTCCCGTGTTATCCGTACAAATACAGTGTCATGTAGAAGTTTAATAACCTTAATAGGGTATATCTGAAAGCTCACCCTGTTTTTTAAGAATAATAACCAAGATATCACATTTAATATAGGGGAAAGTGTGGTACAACCAGCCTAGACCTGCTATTATGTTATGGCTGAGTGTCAGAAAACACCCTAAAATATCTTGTGTTACAAAAATGCCTTGGTAAAACTCTACTGCTCTCCACAATCACAATTTTAGCTTAATGACTCTCCTAGCTGCTCTAGAAAATAATTTATGGCTTCCTAAAGTTTGGCTGCCAGCCAAACTTCTTAACCAGTGCAAAATGACAAAAATATGTGACCAAGGCACAAGAAATGATGTGAATCTTAATTTGAGCATAACTCAGCAACCACTGGAAAGATTTGGACATTAAAACACTAATTTTGAAGCCAAACATCAGGGGAATCAATATGAGCTATTTTTAGACAAAACATTAATTTTAAGCCCAATGTGATGAATTTTACAAAGAAACATGGGTCATGCTGTTCAGAAGATGCCCCAAAACCTCAGCCTGTTGCCACCAGCAGAGTCCCTAAGACTGTCCAGAAGATTTAGAAAGATTCTAAAGAATCTAATATAATGGTATATAAAGATGCTGCTCACAATGATCCCCTTGTGATCATTCTAAGTTTAGCCCAATAAAATAAAGTTGATTTTAGTTGATTTTTGAAAAGTTTATATTAAATCTGCGTAAGTTATTTCCTATGGAGACCTGTCAAGACCTACCAGGCTCTGATACTGAGCCCAGCCATGATAAGTCCAGAGAGCCTGACCTAGATATTATACATCATTAATGGGAAGGGTATTGTCTCATGGGTGATGCTTACCCTGATGGATTCTGCTATGTGTGCCAGGGCCCAGAATGGGCCAGACAAAACCCTATGTTGCATAGGGTCATTGCCTGCAATGAAGCAATTGCACAACTGAACAATTGTGTTGTCAATCACGCAGATTAACCCAAAGAAAACTTTAATTCTAAGTGGGGAATTGAGACCTGGTCAATGCCAAGCCTGGGAGATAATTGAAAACCCTCCCAAAGCCAAGTGGAAAAGATTTTAATTGGCCCACATCCTCTGAAACCCAGAATTGGGGACTGGGGTTGCCAAATGGCCCAAAATTCCCCTTCCAGCTTCCCCAGGGCAAAAATAATGAAAGGATCCATCTAACTGACAAATCAGGAGTCACCAATGGAACCCAGCTTAAGAATAATCCATTGACAACCAATAAGAAGTTTCCAGTAAGCCAAATTGCAGTTTCCCAGCAGGATATAGCTGGGAACACTGATATCCTCTTTTCTTTGTTGACATCTTAAAATTAAACATCTTTATGCTCAGGATTCCTTATTTTCTTGCAAGATCTCTATACTTTTGCACCATTATAGCTATTCTTTTTGCATTTATTTAAAACTCCACAACACTTTACAACCTCGCATATTTGCTCCTCCTGGCCACCAAGAGTGACCATTTTGCCCTCCATGCTGGAGATTCCTCCTACTCCTTCCTTACCAACTGTGCCTCCTGCTAAGGACTTTAGTAAGTTGGGTTTTGTCTATATCACAGTATTGGGGCTGGCCAACTAGGTTGTGCCCCATACTGGGAATTGATAATCCCTAGCTACTGTAGTCAACTATCTGGCCAGGATTGCACCTATTGTGTACTTGGCCTTCCAGGCCCAGCCCGCCTTCCCACCAGAAGTCCAGCCGGATTCTGGTATGGGCCACAACAACGTGCACTGCTTTGAAGCAGCTGGAGACTTGGTCTAACTGTTAAGAGACTGCACTTTCTTGATTGACCATGGTGTGATTGGCCCCAGTATCTATCAGAAATCTGTGAGTGTTTTCAAAAAAGCAAAAGAGATAGGCCAAGCAAGTGATTTTATTTGATTTATGACTAGCTTAGATGACAGGGTTGTTGCTATGTACTTGGAATACATCTAAAATTTCTATCTTATGCACGTTATAATTACAGGGGCTTTTAGCAAGAAAAAATTGAAAATATAGATCAAGAGAGGTTGCAGAGTATCTAGCATTTACAACTTTCAAACTTTACCAAAACCTCTATTTTTTATAGCTGAAGCTCCTCCTCACAAAGGCGCTGGCTGTCATTTTTCTGCTGGAAGAACTGCTGGCGCCTTGCTTGATTGTGAGCACTGCCAGGAGCAGGACAAGGTTAAGGGGGTGAATCATTGGATCTTCAAAGCACATTGTGGCTTGGTTTTTTGCTTGTACAATGGCTTTGTAGAAGTTATTGATGGAGGTCCTACGCCTTATAGGCAGCCATTTACAGATATGAGGCTTAAGTTCATTGATGATAAGGGTGAAAAACATGGTATTCATATCAGTAATCACTTCTGGAAATGTGGCAAGCGCTTATTTTCAAGCAACAAGGTATTAAGGGACACTTTTTTGGTTACTTTTAAGCAGAGAGGCTTCCATTACAATAGGTGAAAATATTTCACTGTAACAGAACTTGATGGTTTCTCTGAGGCCGCCCAGGTAACTTTATGTTATTGACTAGCCCAGTTGATTAATCATATGACAGCAGGTCCTGTGAGGCGTTCTAATGTGATGGCAACACACATAGGTTCAGGTACTTGAAAAATATGGAGGCATAGTTTTGTTAGGTTAGAAAGCTTACTATGTTGGCTTCTTCCACACCACTCATAAAGAATTCTAGTTGAAAGTAAATCATGCGCTATAACAGATCAGACTAAGGCAGGATGACACTAACATTGCATTGTCTCAGGCGGAGTAAGTTGTAGACATGATGAGAACTAGTTGATCCTGGTACATGATGTGATTCTCAGGATGTTCTCATTAGAGATAAAAAAGAAGGTTTCTAAATGAGGTGTAGCCATACAGCCAGCACTTTGTTTTTTCTTAAAAGAATTTTTGTATAGGTTGGTTGTCAATTAAACTTACTGCTGCTATCACTATTGCAACTGAACTAATAATAGTTTAGTAGTTATATTGGGAAAACAACAGTTCAAATAAAAAGGATAAGAATGAAAATAAGATGTGTTTATTTTAAGAATAATATAGCTAATATACTATACTTGAGAGCTACAAGTTGCCAGAAAGTGACATAATAATGTGTTTTATGTAAGATTCTGGTTAAAATAACTTAAGAAAGATCAGTGTGTCAAAACAACAATGATCCTTGTGTAACGTGAGATATGTTGTTACTGTAAATTCAGAACCTGAACGTAAAAATGCAGGATTGTCAAATCCTTGGTCCAAATTTTGAATCACTTTTGCGGAATGGCCTTTTTTAATTAAATTTAATTCTTTGTGTTTTTATTTGAATTTTTAAAAATGCAGGAAACTCATAGACACTTTTCAAAGCTCAAGTTAAACTGCATATTTCCAATGGACAAAATGAATTAACTGGAATCAGATTTGAAGCATTCAAATCCATCAGCCATTTTCATTAAGTTTACTATGTTTTTTGAAATTGCAGGATTGTCAAATTCAAGAACCAAATTTCAAATCACTTTTGGATGCCACCAGTAAACTCAGATATTAATTGCGGGAACTGGAAGCCAAATTTAATGTACAGTAAGCAACTAGGAAACACCAACCCAAATAAAGAAGATTCACTCTGGATAAAATCAAATGAAAAATTCAATCTCAACAACCATGTTTAGACATAAAAAGTGATTAAACTTTAAAATCATCCAAAACTAGAAGGGATACAATATTATACACTTCAAATTGTGGATATAGAAACTCTACTACTATTCAAGGCTAAATCAAGAGAAAACAACTACTCACAACTAAACCAATAAATCCAAATAAATACATATTTAATCTAAAATATATTTTTTATTTTATTTTTATGGACTGTCAATTGCATTCCCAACCAGCTCTTGCACCAGCCCGCAGGGCAGCCTGTCCATGAGGGCGTCCCAGAGGGTCCAAGAACAGACCCAGACCACAAATTGAAGGGAGTCATGCCAATACACAGGCCTCCTAAGGCATCAGTGCCAGCCAACCACCTCCCACATCCCAATCCTGATCAACCAGCCTGAATCCCAGACAGAAGCCACTCTCAAGGCCTGGCACAAAAGTCTCCTACACTAGGGTCACTGGGAACACTGAGTTACTTACCCCTCCACTGTATACCCAGTTGTCACCTGGCCCCGCACTCTTGACCCAAGAGTTGCTACTTCCTGCCCCTGTGTTTTTGATACCTCCTATCAGCCATTGGCCACAACTGAGGAACCATCTGCGCATATTGTGTATTCAACCATTGACAGTGCCACTGCAAGCAAGCGTGATCCCACCTTCTACACAAAGGTCCCTGTCCCCTGTGTTGAGCCTGGTAGCCAGGATGCTGTGATACCTGCCAAGGGCTGGCGTTGGTTGACGGATAGTGAGCGTGAAGCTCTCCTCAACTGCTTGAACAGGGGAATGGCAGTTCAGGATATTGCGTCCCAATTTGGTGTCACAGCCAGACACATTGCTGATATCAACACCAAGTATGACAATACTGGGCAAATTGCCAAATCCACCAAGGCAAAAAGACAGCCCAAACTCTTTCAGCCTATTCACATTGACGCAATCAAGCAGTGGGTAGCCAAGGATCGCCACCTGGACACACTTGCTGTCCAATCAATGCTTGCCATGGAGTTCAGGCTTTCTGTTTCCAAAACCCTTTTTTACAAAACAATGGTTGATTTGGGCTTCTCCTGGAAAGTACTGGGAGTTTTGCTGTATAATAGGAATAGTGAAAAGACCATCAAGGATTGACGCATTTATGCCAAGACATATCTGGCACTAAAGGAGACTGGGAATGCCCAGTTCTTCTATATCAACAAATTGTTGTTTTCCTCCTCACTCAGGTCTAGGCATGGGTGGGTCAATAAGGGGACCAAGGACAGCGTAGCCCATTGTGCAGCTGTCTGTTCCCAGACCTATTCAATGGTTGCACTTATTGGTCCTTGCAGGTTAGACCAATACCAAATGACCAAGGGTTCCCATAATAGCAAGACCTTTCTCAATTTTCTCCAAGCTGTCAAGGAGTACCTTTGGATAAATTACAGCGGCACAACCAATGTTGTTGTTCTTGATAATTTTGGGCACCATAAAGTGGATCTGGTTGTGTCCAAGTTCCCCCCCATTGACAAAAACAGCCACACCTCCAGCCACTGGCTTACCAATTGTCCAATGAGATTTCTCTTTCTCCCACCATATTCCCCATTTCTGAATCCAATTGAAGAGGTGTTTGGTTGTATCAAGAATAAGGTGAAACAAGGCCTCCCTCTGTGACAGAAATCACTGGATAATATGAAGCTGTTTCTAAGTGATGGGGAATTACCACCCAAATCCACATAGAATTGATGACTAACCACCAACGCGGCTTCAGATATTTTTTTGTGAAATTTCCAATTGTAACTCCAGGATTAAGTAGAACAATTAGTCCTAACCAAAGTAGTCTAAGATAAATGACCTGGGAAAGCATCAATGCATCTTCAGCGTAGAATTCTGGGCATTGAGAATTGACATAATTTTCATTTCCAAGAATTGGGGGAGGAGCTGCAAAATTGGCTGGCATTAAATTGACATTGGGAGGTACCAACAACAAAGTTCCTGTTGCAGGGCCCCATCTTCCAGAAATGATTTGGTTCAGAATCAGATTGTACAGAATATACTGCAATAACCCAATCACAGGATGCATTTTTAAAATCAAAAATTATAAATTGGGATAAATGGTTTTTATTGAGTAAATTTAGGAGGACTCAACTCTTAGAGTTGAAACAGGGAAAATTATTCAATATATATCAGAAAAATTGACTAAGCAATACCACCTGAGTCTTGACCTCCTATTCCTTCCACATTGTCAAGTAAGTATCTGGTCCAGGTTGCAAAGAACCCTTATGTGACTAGTTTCTGACAACCATACTGATTAACAAGCTCATATTGGGTGACACTCATATTACGTCAATTAGCAACGTCAGTTTGAAAGGGGGAGCTGGTTTCAGCTGGCAGACTGGAGCAGCCATGACCCATTTTTGATCAACTGTTTGGTTTAAATCTGTTAACTTGGTCAATTTTGATACAGGTTTTCCGGCCTTCTGAGGCTTCTTACTTGGACAGACAATACCCAGCATTATGGAATCTACTGTGACACCCTCAGGAAACTGAGGATCTCTTCAACATTCTTGAGATCAGCCAATTTTGCAATACCACCCAATGTGGTGGTGGCTTTCTATGAGCACTTGGAATCCTTTCTCCCTAAAGCCCTGGCCTCCAAACCAATCAGATAAATGGGCGCCCTGGGTTTTATTTGTTTTTATTTTTATTTAGTTTGTTTTTATTAGGACTCAAAAATTATTATTTTTTATAATAATGTGATGTTTGATTGTACTATAGACATATAAAAATATGTAGAAAAGGTAAGTAAAATTAATTATACTAGGTAAGATGGATATATTTTTATTATAATGCACTGAATATTGTTATTGGCTTTTGCACTAACAAATAAATAAATTAAAAAAGATAGAAATAAATTAGTTGTTTAAAATAATTGTGAATCCTTGATGGTACTTTGGCTTTTCTAAGCCACAAATCAGACCTTGTAGGTCATCATCTGATCATTTTTATTTCAGTGCCACTATAGCCACACAACATGGAAGCCAATGATTTTCATATATTGCTTACTAATTAGTACTTATGACGCAGGTCTGTATATAAAATATGTTTATCAAATCATATTACAAGGGAAAGGTAATTTAAGTTCTAAACAATCATTTGTTTAGAATATAAGTGGAGTGGGCCGCATGATGTGGATAAATTCAATTCTTGTTGTTTGTTTATGTAATAAATGAACCCGTACTTGACGCGCTAGTAAATAAACAAATTTATAAATCATATTTTATTATTACACATGTTCACTTTATTAAACTGTCCCTTTATTATTATCAACCTAATTATATATTACTATTATAATTTAAAAATTAAAATTAAAATTAAAATATTAAAAGTAAAATTATAATTATAAAGCTTAAAATTTAAATATTAAAGTTTAAATATTTGAAATTTAACTATTTTTATTAAATTGTGATTTATTCATTATTGAAATATTTGATATTAAAAGTTTTAGTATTATAATATGTATTATTAAAATTCTAATATTAACTTTTAAAAACTAAAATTTTAATATTGAAATATGTAATATTAAAATTTCACTATAAAAATTTTAATATTAAAATTTTAGTATTAAATATAAAAAGTAAAAAAAATTTAATTTGCAAGGGGAAAATATTTATTGGGAGGATGCTAATTGCAAAGGGAATGTGATTATTCTGGGGAATTATACCCCAAAATTAAATTTTCAGCTAATGCGTCTAATTGGATCCATGTACTCTTCTGTACGTGGTGGACAACCCTGGATGCAATTGCTAGAGGGGTGGCGCCCTGTACCCCGGTGGTTGTTGGACGTTTAATAAAAGGAAGGCGGGTGAGTGAATTGACTAGTAGGTTTTTTTCAGGGGGCACATAGTACCTGTACAACGTTGCCAATGCAAATGAGTCATACAGGACGTGCTCAACTGTCCTATATCCCCGTAGTGTCTTCTGGCAGTCAAGGGCTATGCGGCAAATATCCATCTGAATAGGTACATCCTCCAACTTTTTGACGTTGGTTTTTAATATGCAGTGGAGAAGGATTCCCAGGTATACCGCAACGTGGATTCTTTGTGAGGTATACTTTTCTGAGAACATGCATAATTTTTTGAATATTTGCACTAACCTATTAATTTAGGATGTTTGGTTGAACTTGAAGAGGGTTCTGGGGGCGCCTGACTTAAATCAGCCCCCCAGGCCTTGGAAAACAATATAAATAAAGGTTTAAAATTATTCACAAGGACTGCATCCCCAACTTTATTTGACAGTGCCTAAAATACTTCATTAAAAATTTCAGTTTTTAGATATTCAGCTCCTATTTGAAAATCAGTTTTTATTAAATTCTTTTCATATTTGTTGATGTTTGTGAAGGGGATCTTTGAATGCTTTTGTATATATATTAATCAAAGTTTAGTTTGATATCCCCACAAATTTCATTCATTTCTTTGAAGTTGATACTTGGTCCTATTTCATATGCTTCCCTCAACCACAGCAAGCACCCCGCAGGTGGTAAATATTCCCTATTTTTAGCTTCAATACTTGCAAAATTATTCATATTCTGTTGAATTATTTTATTTATTTGGTTTTTATTTATTTGTTTTACCGGGGCCACCAGTGACTAGTAACCCCCGTAAAACCAACTCAGCATATAAGCTGCTACTTCTGCGACCTTGTCCCCATTCCTGGTGATGACTAAAATAAATATAAGTAAAACATAAAAAGACTTAATAATTGTTTCCCCTGTGGCCCCCTCAGCCACAGGCGCCACCTCAGCAAATTTCATGAGTGTGAGTGCTCTTCATTAATTTTTTCTAGGCTTAATTTTTTCTTATATTTCTTGCAACTTGTATTTCTTGTTGGTTTTCATTTGATAAAATTTCTGTACTTCTTGAAGTGCTCCTGCTTCCTGACTGGGCTTTGTTTTTGTCTGTTTCTATTTGGTAGGTTTCCTCTTCATTTGTGTTGATTTCATTTGAAATTTCATTTCCTTCAATTAGTTTGATTATTTGAGTATTCTTTCTATTGGTTTTTGCAAATTCCCATAAGTTGTAATTTTTGCTTTTGAAATCTTACTGCTTGAGTATTTCTTTTTGAAGATTTAAAATTATTTACTTGTGTTCTTTGTTGACCATTGTTCCCACGCTATTTTTTGTGGTTTCATTTTACTAGACCAAGGCCCTTCCCTCATTCTCCCAGTTGATTTACCACAATTTCCCTTATGTTATGTTAAAGCTTGACCACCTTTTGGAGGGCTGACTCTAATTTGTTGATTAGGCTGTAGATATTTGACATTTTGTTTGAATTCCATAAAAAGCCTGGTTTTTATAGCACTACCTTTAACACATGAATATTTTACATCATCATCAATAAATTAAAGACAATATACGAAACTATTGCATTAGAATATAGCAATTAGACGTTAACTCTTGATATTTAGAAATTATGTGCATAACTCAATGAATTTTGATTAATAAAATACATTGTAAACTTGGCATTTTCCATTATAATTTAATGAAATGAACTGTGTTTATATTAGAGAGCCATTAACACTTAATACAAATATTGATACATAGTGCATTTAACAGCCTGTATATTTACCTATTGATAATAATTCTATAAAATTTTAGTTGGATTTTTTGAGGTAATGACAATGAACAGTAATTTATTAACATGTTACATTATTATTACCTCAAAAAATCCAACTAAAAAGTTTACAGAATTATTATCAATAGGTAAATATACAGGCTGTAAAATGCACTATGTATCAATATTATACTAAGTGTTAATGGCTCTCTACTATAAACACAGTTCATTTCAATAAATTACAATGAAAAAGGCCTTGTTTACAATGAATTTTATTAAACAAAATGAATCAGTTATGCATATAATATCAAAATATCAAGAGTTGACATCTAATTGCAATATCCTAATGCAATATTTACATTTATGGTCTTTAATTTATTAATGATGATGAAAATATCCATGGAAATAATTATATATTACCACATCAAATTTACAACATTCTTTACATATGGGAAATGTTGATAATGTAAAAAGAAAATATTATTAATTATGAATTGAAAGAGAGATATTAATTTTAATAAGCTATCATAAAGAAAAGATTTATTCACTTGTTAAAGGACAAATAGGGGAGGGAATTGGCAGAAAGAACATTGTCTTCATCTGTGCATGTGAAAGGGGCGACATCAGAGATAGTGAAGAGGGAATGAGTGTTGGCTTGAGAGTCAGGGTTGGAAGGCAGGTGGCTTGATGGGGGGTTGGGGAGGCAGGGTTTGTTGACTGGGAAGGGGCAGCAAGAGCTGATTGCTTCAATTGCTCAAATTTGTCTTCTGTCACATATGTGGGCTTGGTGAAATGGATGGATTGGAGTGGGGGATGCAAGAGTTCTTTCTGGACTTATCAATATCACTTGTATAGAAAATGACAAGATCTGATAGGTCCTGGACAAACACAGAAGGGAAAAGCTAATAACCCTTATCAATTTGGGTGCACAGTTTATTGTATGTGGCAGGCTTTAAGCGCCTGAGAGCAAAACCAAAATTATAGAGACATACATCTGCAAGATGCATGTTGGCGTGGTTGATGGGGTAGGACCAACAGATATGCTCCACAGCCCTGATTTCTTGGGTTTCCCATTCCTGCTCCTCCATCTCGGCACTCATTACAACTGTGTACGTGGCGTTTTGGGAGCCCACTCCTCCAGCATGACCTTGAGCTGTGTCTGGTAGGCATACCCATCTGCCGTGTTTGACAACGCGGAGTAATGATTACCCCCAATGGGGAAACTGCCAACACAACCCCAGTAAATTGATGCAGGATTGGCCTGCGCTTGTATACGTCAGACTGGATACACTTTTCTCCATAGTCTTGAATACTTGCAGATATATTGGCATAAAAAAGGAAGATTACATCATTACGGGCCCTCATTACCCTTCCTTTGATAAAATTGATGATTTTATAATCATATGGGTCAGTGTCCATCAAACTGGGGCCACTGAGAACCTGATTAGATAAGAGTCTGATGGCAACCACAACTCTGTGCATCCACAAATTCACTGTTCTCTTATTGGTGAAAATGCTGTGGAGCCCCAGTTAGAGACAGACCTGGACCAAGGGCATCCTGGGTCACACTCCATAATAGCCATCATGAGAGGGTGGGCTTTTTCACCTTCAGTTGAAGAACGGGCACCAGTTGGGGTCTTCTTGATAGGGGGCTACAGTTGGCGTGGGCTCGCAGGGTTGCAGCCACAGTGGACTTTGCAAACCCCATTGCAGCCGCAATTTCCCCAAGGGACATAAGCATCCCTTGCTTTTCAACCATTTTGAGAACAATCTCTGGAGTGATCAATTTTCTTCTGCATCTTTCAGGCTGATTGGCTGGGGGAGGAATATGTCTATCTTGTGAACTGGTCAATGCCATCTGATTGGCTGTTTTGGTAGTCTGGGCTCTTTGGGTGACTCCATGGCTCAAATGGCTGGTTTCAGATGCCATTGTTGATACAGGATTTTGGTTGGCAGCTTCCTGTGCATGATGGGCAAACAGGGCCATGCTGGAAGTTTCAGGAGAAAGAACACACTCCTGGGTGATGCTTGCAGAGAGGCCTGCAGGTTGGGAGTGTCCATAGAGGAAGGCTTCACCGTTAAGAGATCTAGTGTCACCCTGCATGATTTTGTCAAGGCCAGGGAGCAGCTTGTTGACTTGGCTGTTATTGAAAGAAGATATAATAAAATTTTACTAAAATTTTAAACTCAAAAAGAGGTAGTATATTTTATTCAATTTAATTGTTATATATGTTAATTTTGTGAATAGTAGGATCTAAATTTTAGCTGTCTTAAAATGAAATAGGGTGATTTTTGAGAATGCTTATGATTCCTAAAAATATTAGCACAAATCCACTCTAGATCCTTTAACATCCTTTTTGAGATACCCATAAATTATATTTATTTCAAATTCCTTGTAATTATGATTTAAATCTTGGTTCTTGGATTTGACAATCCCGCAATTTCAGATTTGTTAAGTTTTACATGATGTCTATGATTTGTTTGAAATACAGGAAATCTCAAATTGTAAATTAGAATCCTGAATTTCTGATTCATGTATCCTGCATTTGTTTGTTATGTTTTGTCTTTTGTTAGTTGAGTTATCTGCTCAAGAGATTCAAAATCTGCCAATTTAAATAAACCAAAAAAGTCAAATTAAATGGTTAATTTTATTTAATATTTTACTTTTCACTCAGCTGAGTTACCTGCAAAAGTGATTCAAAATTTGGACCAAGGATTTGACAATCCTGAATTTTTACATTTAGGTTATGAATTTACAGTATGGGGCTTAATTCCATTGATAATAAGGGTGAAAAACATGGCATTCTTATCAGTAATCACTTCTGAAAAGGTGGTGCCATGGCCTGGGTGACTCCCAGGGGAACCTTTGGTTGAGGGGAAGGGTTGAGCCTGGAAGGCCCAGTAGATGACAGGGGCCACCTGCATCACATAATTGGCAGCAGTAGCCCAAGGTTTCCACACTCCCATGTGGGGTATCACTTGCTCAGTGAGCCCCAGCATGGTCAAATAGGAAAATCCAAGCTTACTGTAGTCATATGATGAAGCAGAAGGAATGAGAGGAAGTTTTCCTGTGGCGGCGCTCATGGTCAGGCTTGGCTGGGCAAGTTGTTGGAGCAGAGGAACACCAGGAAAGAAGGGGTGCGGTGCAGGAGCAGGAATTGATTCTTGGTCCAGCACTCTAGGAGATAGGGTAAAAGCTGGCAGTGGTTGGTTGGACGCAGCTAGAAGTTGCTCTGTTTCCTAGCGCTGGCGTTAGTACTGGAGGTACTCTCTGTTTGAAAGCACCAGCAGTATAAAATTTGTAATAATTTAATAAACCCCTGCAAAGTATAAATTCTCAGTGTACATTAACCAACAAAGTTTATTAGATGAAGATGTCAACAAAGAAAGGGGATGCCAGTGTTCCCAGCTATATTCTGCTGGGAAACTGAAATTGGACTTACTGGTAACTTCTTATTGGTTGTCAATGGGTTATTCTCAAGCTGGGCCTCATTAGTGACTCCTGATTTGTCAGTTAGATGGATCCTTTCATTATTTTTGCCCTGGGGAAGCTGGTAGGGGAATTTTGGGCCATTTGGCAACCCAAGTCCCCAATTCTGGGTTTCAGAGGGTGTGGGCCAATTGAAATCTTTTTTGAATGGCTTTAGGACGGTTTCCAATTGCTCCCAAGCTTGGCCTTGACCAGGGTTTGATTCCCCACTTGGAATTAAAGTTTTCTTTGGGTAAATCTGCGTAATCAACAACGCAATCAATCAGTCGTGTGATTGCTCAATTGCAGGTGTTGAACCTATGTAACATAGGGTTTTGTCTGGCCCATTATGGGCCCTGACATCATCCCCCACCATAGTTGGGCTCTTATAGCTTAACTCTGGATGCCCAGTCTTGTACGTAGTCAGGAGGACACTAGCATTGGCAAGGTTATCTTCAGGTTCCAGGTATTCTCTTTGGATGGGTAACCTTTCCTTTTGATTAAGTAGTGTAGTCGTCAATATCTCATCTTGTGGTCTAGAATCTGTTCAACCTCATGCTCTAGAAAGCTTCCTACTTTGAGTGGGGGAGGGGCAGTGTGAATAACTTGATGAGGGTGTGAGGTACCTTTCTTCTTGGACAATAGTGATTGGTGAAAGACATCATGGATCTTCCAGTTAGACGGGAGCTCTAATCTGTAAGCTACTTCTCCTATGTGTTGCAAAACTTTGTATGGTCCTGTTTTCCTAGGGCTGAGGCTTGCACATGGCGCTGTAGTCTTGATATTCCTGGCACTGAGGTAAACCATGTCCCCAACTTATATCAACGGTCCAGGGCTTCTCCTCTTGTTGGCAAAGTCTTTGTAGGTCTGTACAGCTTGCTTCAGGTTTTGGGCACACTCTTCTTGGGTGGTATGGATGGTAGCCATCCAATCTTGTCCCTTGGGGTTGCTTTACTCTTCTGTGGGAAGTTGGTCCCAAGTAGGAACAAATCTGTAGTTGGCCTTGAATGGAGACATTTCTGTAGAACTGTGGTCTTGATTATTGTATGCAAATTGCGCCATGGGTAAGTGTTTGGTCCAGTTGTCTTGTTCTGTATTAACGTAGCATTGGATGTACTGTTCCAATACTTGGTTAACTCTTTCAGTTTTTCTGTCACTTTTGGGGTGGTACGCTGTGGATAGTGATCTCTTGATTCCCAGGTCTTGTAAGATTTTGGCCCAGAATTTGGATGTAAACTGGGGGCCACAGTCAGAGATAACTTCCTTGGGTAAGCCATGATTCATGAAAATGTGGTCCCTAAAAAGGGTGGTGGTCTCCTTGGCTTTCACATGAGTGGTGGTAGGAATAAAGTAACCCATCTTTGTGAATCTGTCAACAATCACAAGTATGGTGTTGTAGCCTTTTGACTCTAGGAGCTCTACTATATAGTCCATAGATACTGACTTCCAAGGGCCTACTGCAATTTGGAGGGGTTGGAGCAAGCCTTCAGGTTTTCCTTGCTTGGGTTTAGAGCAGCCATGTGTTTCACAACCATTAATGTATGTCTCTATCTCCAGCTTCATTCTATGCCACATGTACACTCTTTGGATACCCTTTAAGGTCTTGGTGCAGCCTGGGTGTCCAGCCATGGGGGAGTTGTGGTACTCCTTCAGAATCTCCAATCTCAGTGAACCTTCAGGTATGTAGGTTTGTCCATTTAGTTTTAGGAATCTTCTGTGTAGTGAATAACTTGCTCTGTAATATTTGCTTTGAATGTTCTCAGCTAAGTCTTTCACAACAGTAATACAGTGCTTGTCCAGGGTCTGAGCATGTTGGATTTCTTCTTTCCTACTAGTCAGGCCTAGGAATAAGAGCATGGGTTCCAGCATGTGTGGATATAATAGTGATTGGGTGTTGAAC
This sequence comes from Entomophthora muscae, assembly GCA_014839935.2. Taxonomy (NCBI): domain Eukaryota; kingdom Fungi; phylum Entomophthoromycota; class Entomophthoromycetes; order Entomophthorales; family Entomophthoraceae; genus Entomophthora; species Entomophthora muscae. The sequence continues at coordinate 125,039 of QTSX02004457.1, forward strand.
TCCTCTATCTCTTTGGAACTGGGGAAAAATCAGCTCTTTGAATCAAGGTGTTGGGTACAATGTTTGTCTTCCCAGGTTTGTAATTGATCTGCAGGTTGTAGTTGGCTAGGAATAGTGCCCATCTGGCCTGAAGTTGGTTGAGTTGTTGTGGTTTGAAGAAGTAAGTCAGATTCTTGTGGTCTCTCATGATTTTCACTGGGTGAGCAGTGTCATAAAGGTATCTTCTCCAATGTTTCAGGGATTTGATAATTTCCAGCATCTCTTTGTCATATATTGGGTAGTTCAGTTCTGGTGCAGTGAACTTCCTGGAGTAGTAATCTACAGGGTGAAGCTTACTATCATGCCCCTCCTGAAGCAACACCCCCCCCCTCCAAGGCAAAGTCTGAGGTATCAGTTTCTACCACAAAGGGTTTAGCGTAGTTGAGCATAGCAAGGACTGGTGCAGAAACAAAGGCTTTCTTGAGTGTATTGAAGGCTTTGCATGCTGTATTGTCTCACATAAAGGCGTGCTTTTCAGAGGTCAGGTGGGTCAAAGGAAGGCAGATGGAAGAAAAATTTTGGACAAATTCTCTGCAAAAGTTTGCCAGACTCAAGAAGCTCTGTACTTCCTTATGGTTAGTGGGCTCTGGCCATGATGTGACAGCCTCAATTTTGTCTGGTGACATGGCAAAACCTCCTTTCAGGACATGGTAGCCAAGGAATTCTACTTTGTCTTGAAATAATTCACACTTAGGTAGCTTTACAAATAATCCATGATCCTGGAGTCTCTGCATTACCATTTTTAGGTGTTTTGTGTGTTCCTCAGGAGTTTGGCTATAGATGAGGATGTTGTCTAGGTAGGCTACACAGAACTGGTCCTTGAGGTCACCAAGCACTACGTCTACTATGGTTTGAAAGGTGCAGGTAGCATTGCAGAGGCCAAACGGCATAACAAAGTATTCAAATAGCCCTTGTCTTGTTTTGAAAGTTGTTTTTCATTTGTCACCAGGCTTGATACATATCTGATTGAAGGCGTCCCTTAAGTCAACTTTGGAAAAAAAATTTGCTCCAGAGAGCTGATCTGAAAGGTCTTCAGCGTTTGGAAAAGGGTAGCGGTTTTTTACAGTAATCTTGTTGAGGTTTTGGTAGTTTACACAAGGCCTCAATTCTCTGCCCTTTTTCTTGACAAACAGCAGGGGAGACAAAAAGGGTATTTGGATACGCAGATGTAGCCTTTCTTCAACATGGTGTCTAGGTATTCCCTGAGAGCCCCCTGCTCTTTCATGTTGCATCCATATATAGGGCAGTGTTTGGGCTGGGTTCCAGGGATCAAGTCAATAGCGTGGTCAAACCTGGTGTGCTTGGGAAGAGCTGTGGCCATGGTCTCAGAGAACATTGATTTCCATCTCTCTAAGCAGGAAGATATTTCTCCTTTGCAAGGCGCCACCACCATGCTGTTCAATAAGGGAGATGTTTGGGTGGTCACATAGGGTAGCTTCCAGGTTGTGCCTGCATGTACAAATTACACCTGTTGGCTGGCATAGTCAAGATTAAACTCATGCTCTACCCACCAATCAAACCCCAACACCACAGGTCGGGGCAACTTGTCCATTAACAAGAATTTGACCTTGATCTGGGCAAGACCCAGCTTCATAATAACACTTCCTTCACTCTCAAAGGAGGTGTCAGTAGACTTATTTCCTAGGGTGACCAAGGTGGTTTTATCTTCCAATTCTAGTCCTAATTTTTCAACTAAGCCTTGTTCAATATAATTGTGGGTGGCTCCACTGTCCATGAGAGCTGATATCTTCAACTCCTGGTCTGAATACAACAAGGTGGCTTGAATAATAGGGTAAGACTGATAAGAGCTGTTTATTGCAAAAATAGTGGGCTTCTGGAAAGTGGAGCTTCTTGTAGGGCAGTCTTTGGACAGGTGGCCATTCTGATGGCAGTAGAAACATAAACCTGCTTGTACATAGCGCTGGTATTCTTCCGGAGCCATGTTTAGACAAGGGCATGCAGCAGTTTGGTTTCCTTGTGGCTGGTAGTTTCTAGGGGGGCCCCATACTGTTGGGGCTGGCTGAAATCCATCCCGCAGGCAATGGCTAGGAGTTTGTCCTTGGGGAGGTTGCAGCAGTGATGGCGCATCAGGTTGGCGTGATGATTATTCAGGCCATTTCTGAAGTGCAGGCCAGAGATGTCGTCAGGTACTTCAGCAGCTGCAGCAAGTCTCAAGAATCTCTGAATGTAAGCTTTCAGGTCATCTCTACCTTGGCTCAGGCAAAGAAGGCCCATATATGCTTGTACTTTTGCTCCTGCAGGGGTGGTGACGCTATTCATACGTTTCAGGAAGGCCTCATACAACAAGATCAAGTCAGGGTCCTCCTTCAGCAAGTTGAGGAAAACCTCTCTGGTGTCATCTTTCAACTGTGCTGCCATCATCATCACCTTTTGGGTGTTGTCACAACAGTTCTCAGGGGGGCCCTGAACAGGGCGTTAATCATGACCATGCCTTTCTTGAAGCTGGCTAGGTCTATCTTGGGTAGGTCAGGGAAACTGGTGGGTGCGTAGGCGTCTTGGTTCAAGGTAGATATGTTGACTTTCTGTACTTGTGCAGTACTTGGGTGGGATTCAGGTCTAGGTTTGTCATGAGCAACTATGCAGCAGGTGCAAAACTGGTAGCTGTAGTAAGCTGTGATCATAAAAACAAATATACAAAGTGCCCCTATTATCAATTGAATATAGGGGCTCAGGCTTATGAGTTTGGATAAGGTTGACATACTGTCATTGCCTGGGTGACTCCCAGGGAAACCTTTGGTTGAGGGGAAGGGTCAAGCCTGGAAGGCCCAGTAGATGACAGAGGCCATCCACATCACATAATTAGCAGCAGTAGCCCAAGGACAACACACTCCCATATGGGATATCACTTGCTCAGTGAGCCCCAGCATGGTCAAATAGGAAAATCCAAGCTTACTGTAGTCATATGATGAAGCAGAAGGAATGAGAGGAAGTTTTCCTGTGGCGGCGCTCATGATCAGGCTTGGCTGGGCAAGTTGTTGGAGCAGAGGAACACCAGAAAAGAAGAGGTGCGGTGCAGGAGCAGGAATTGATTCTTGGTTCAGCACTCTAGGAGATGGGGTAAAGGCTGGCAGTGGTTGATTTGATGCAGCTAGAAGTTGATCTGTTTCCTAGCGCTGGCGTTGGTACTGGAGGTACTCTCTGTTTGAAAACACCAGCAGTATAAAATTTGTAATAATGTAATAAACCCCTGCAAATTATATATGCTCAGTGTACATTAACCAACAAAGTTTATTAGATGAAGATGTCAAAAAAAGGAATGCCAGTGTTTCCAGCTATATCCTACTAGAAAACTGCAATTGGACTTACTGGCAACTTCTTATTGGTTGTTAATAAATTATTCTCAAGCTGGGCCCCATTGGTGACTCCTGATTTGTCAGTTAGATGGATTCTTTCATTATTTTTGCCCTGGGAAAGCTGGTAGGAGAATTTCGGGCCATTTGGCAACCCAAGTCCCCAATTCTGGGTTTCAGAGGGTGTGGGCCAATTAAAATCTTTTTGAATGGCTTTAGAACGGTTTTCAATTGCCCCCAGGAGTTGGCCTTGATCAGGGTTTGATTTCTCACTTGGAATTAAAGTTTTCTTTGGATAAATCTGCGTAATTGACAACACAATTGATTGGTTGCGTGATTTCTCAATTGCGGGTGTTAAACCTATGTAACATAGGGTTTTGTCTGGCCCATTATGGGCCCTGGCAGGTGGCAAGCACTTGTTGCCAAGCAACAAGGTATTCAGGGACACTTTTTTGGTTACTTTTAAGCAGAGAGGCTTCCACTACAATAGATGAAAATATTTCACTGTAACAGAACTTGATGGTTTTTCTGAGGCCACCCAGATAACTTTATGTTATTGACTAGCCCAGTTGATTAATCATATGACAGCAGGTCCTGTGAGGCGTTCTAATGTGATGGCAACACACATAGGTTCAGGCACTTGACAAATATGAAGGCAGAGTTTTTTAGGTTAGACAACTTACTATGTTGGCCTCTTCCACACCACTTATAAAGAATTCTATTTGTAAGTCCACCATGTGCTATAACAGATCAGACTAAGGCAAGATGACACTAACATTGTGTTATCTCAGGCGGAGTAAGTTGTAGACATGATGAGAACTAGTTGATCCTGGTACATGATGTGATTTTCAGAATGTTCTCATTAGAGATAAAAAAGAAGGTTTCTTAATAAGGTGTAGCCATACAGCCAGCACTTTGTTTTTTCTTAAAAGAATTTTTGTATAAGTTGGTTGTCAATTAAACTTACTGCTGCTATCACTATTGCAACTGAACTAATAATAGTTTAGTAGTGATATTAGGAAAACAACAGTTCAAATAAAAAGGATAAAAATGAAAATAAGATGTGTTTATTTTAAGAATAATATAGCTAATATACTATACTTGAGAGCTACAAGTTGCCAGAAAGTGACATAATAATGTGTTTTATGTAAGATTCTGGTTAAAAATAACTTAATTAAAATCAGTGTGTCAAAACAACAATGATCCTTGTGTAACATGAGATATGTTGGTAGACAAAAGAATAAGTCAGCTGCAAAAGTTTGTATTGTATGATTTTTTTAAAATTAAATTTTATAGTATGATTAGCCTGTTTGTTAGAGCAGGTGTTTTTTTTGGGTTGAGCACTTTTCTTGTCTGATTATCAGGTGTAAAATGTTAGATAGTTTGAGTGCAAATTTTTTTCTTAGAAAGTTTTCAAGTTTATTACACTTGCCTAGATTAAACTGCTACATAATGTGCATCAAAAGCTCATTGTAGCAGCCTAATTGAGTTAAAAAAACCATTGTAGTCTATTTTACTAGGTGGTTGATCTCAAATGTTTGTGTATGTAATAACATATTCATTAATGATTTTCATCATCTTGAGTTTTCTGAGCTTTGTGGCTTTTAGGACATCAGTGTTCCTAAGTGAAACCTTTTTAAAAAGACTATTTTGAACACCTTCTAATTTTTACTCTGGGTAAAATTGTTTTTGAACCATCCACATACAAATTAAAAGGCTATTTCTGTAACTTGAAGGGTGATTTTGCATCCTCACAGTCTTTGAAAAAAACCAACCTGTGTAAAGTTGTTGTGTGTGCTTTAAATTCAGAAAGTAATGTTTTTTGGCAATATCCTATGGATGTCTTGATCTTGGCAGAATGAAGGCACTAAAACACTATGTTTGGTAGCTTGGGATGGCTGTTGCTGGAGACAGGGTCAGAATTTCATGTGTGCTGAGGAAGTTGAACTGTTTGATGAGTACAGGTATGTTGTTGAAGATGAAGTATCCTGCAAGATGTCTTGTCTCTCTTTGCCTTATTTAGCCAGTAAAGAGTAGCATTTTCTAGGTTTTTTTTCCTCAAAGGGATTTTTCTTAAGGTAATTAGGTGTGAATAAACTACTTTGCTATCACTGTCAAGTATATACTTCTTGAAAGTATATAAACTAAGATAAAGGAGGAAATTAAAAAGAGAATAATACTTTATTTGATATGAAGATTTGAGTTATATAGTATTATGAAAGCCCACATATTGTCCATGTATATTATTACAGTCATGAGGCTTGTCTGAGTAGTGTTTCTTATAAGATTTGAAATGTCTGATCCTCATATAACATGGCAGTGTGGCAATAGTGCTACCAACCATTAAGTAGCCAGGTCATTTCTCATGGAATTGATTTCCCAAGAGAGTAATTGAAGATGTTGCAGCAAGATTGTATTTTAGATAACAGGTCAAAACTTGTCAATAAAACCATCCTAATTAATCACAATTAAATTGTCTGTATTATTAATAAGATTTGACTTTTTCAATCTATAAAAGAGACTTGAAATTTATAGTACATGTAGGTTTCTTGATTTTCAGATAAAGCTGTTCATTGTCAAAATCAAATTTTAGATTAGGGTAAAACCAAGTTCTAATTACAAGGTAGTTAACTTAAATTAAGTGCCTAAGAACCAATACTAAAATATCAGTAGTTACAAAACTAAAATCTAAAAGAATCTATAAGAAAAGCTTGAATTAAAAAACATTTTACTGTTGTGATCTTTATTATCAAAACTCTGAAATCCTGCAAAAAAGTTATATAGTGGTATAGAAATAATTCCTGTTTTGGTACCAATGCAGAAAAATAATTGTCACTGGACCAGACATCAGGCGAGTATTTGTCATTCAACATTGGTGCTCACTACAGGGGATAAAGCCTAAACCACTATCTCAAAGGACAAGCCAGATAAGCAGTAACCATGATTAAGCCTTCCATGGATATGCTGCAGCATGGTAATTGCAACAATATAGAAGTTGATTCATAGTAAAGCCTTAGCGCTAAAAGAATTAGCCATTCACATGAAACAGGGAGATGAGAAATCACAGCAGGACAGTGACACCTGCGTTGCGGACCAATTATTGACCAACGTACCAAAGTAGGGCTTACAGGAAAGAAAGGTACTTGATCTGAGCAAAGAGGAATGTTATTTAAACCAATCTTGCAAAAGTTTGATTCGACTTTCGTCTCAGATAGAAGCTGGTTATTTGTGATGGATTCGAATTCATCACACCAACGCTTTATGCTCAAGCATCCCAGCTTAAAGCTTGGGTTTGGTGATTAGTGCTTCTCTTGGTGCTGTAATGACGATTCAAAAGATCCGTCATATATTCAATACACGTAATCATGATTCACACTATCTAAGTCCCAACATCTAGAAATAAAGAATATCTTATTTTTGTAATTCGTCATCACAGCGCCTAATCCATTTGCGCTGCAATCTTTACGTCGTTAAATGTCGGCTCTTGATTGGACTAATTTCATAACACAAACAATTTACAATCACCCTTGTTTCAATTAAAGCGCTTTTAGCCACAACTCAATATTATCAAACGTCATTATATCATAGATAGCACTATCATCAATATATATTATCATAACGTTATCGTTAGTCGCTTGATTTCAGATACTAGATAACATCATGTTTTTCCCCTGAAGACGAGTGTTTTTACAAAAGCTATACTCTTTATATTTGTTACATATTGCAGTTCACAGCTACAACATTTTATTGGTAAAAAAGTTTGATTTGTAGATAGTACAACCACTTAATTGTGGCAAGAATCAAGGATCCTTAAACCCAGCAAGGTATTGTAAAGTCAAGCTTAGGGCTTCACAATTTTTGCCAAATCTAATCTAAATTTAGCCCAACTCCCACTTTTTGAATCAATGTTAAAATTATGAGATTTGCCCAAAATCTGGTTTTTAGTACAGTAGTTTTCAGCTGTGAGGATAAATAAATCACTTTGGCCTAAAGTGAAATCCACCAAAGCATAAACAAAATAAGTTGAGCTTAGAACAAAAAAGTAGAAGATCCAAATATATTGTTAATCGATACAAATTCCTTAGCTTTTAATTTTTTTATGTCAAGTTGGTTTGCTTTAAGTTGAGTTGATTTATCCTTATAGCTCTTAAAACTACTGTACTGTACTTATCTATCAATAATTCGAGCTATTAAGATAGTAATCATGCCAACAGAAATGGATTAGTCAAATTATATGACTAAGCATTTGATATAAGGACTTTACTTTAGAATTTAAATTTTTAGGTATGAATCAAAAGTCCTGATAATCAAGGTTTAAATCACTATTTAGTCCAAATAATATTTTCCATGTCATTCAAGATACATGATATGCTATAAATATATAGTAAACTTGGCCAAACCAAACTCATACAAATTAAAGATGATCAAATCAAACAACAGAAAGCAAAAAAATTGAAATCAAATTACATAATATTATTTTATTAAATCACTTTATTTTAGCAAAAAAAACTTCTTACTAAAAATAGTTAAAGAATTTGGCTCTAATGTTTATATATTATTAAACAACTAGATATTATTATGTTTGAATTCTTAATATAGGTATAAGAATATTTTGAAGAGTAAAACCAGTCTAAATAATATATTAGAATCAAATTGCATAAAAATAATAAACATTGTCAAGGAAGCGGATTTTAAACCTCTCATCTTTCATTTAGTTGTTCTTATTCTCTAATTGTCAATAAGATAGCTTAGCTATATGACAGTATGTCATTTTATCTTTCCCACTTGGACTTGACTTTTAAATGCTAGCAGGATCAAGTGTTGCAACTGAACTAATTATAGTTCAGTATCTGTGATAGGAAAGATATCAGTCCAGGCGAAGAACATAAATTTGAAATAAGCTAATATATTTATTGAAAGATGAAGGATGTTATGCTAGAAGAGGCAGCCATAGAGCCACAAGAGAATGGCACAGTTGTGTGATCCAAATAGGGTTTTTGGGTTTTAATACCTGAGCAGGAGATTTTGGCTGAGATTGGCTTATCTCTTTATAAAAAGATATTGTCTGCATCTCAACATTCAAACTGAAAAGAGAAATGTTATTAGATACATTATAGGGCAACCTTTCAAGCGCCTCATGTGTATTGTAAGAAACATTGTCAGACAAGTTAATAAACTTGCTTCCAACACAAGCCACACTATTTTTAGCTTAAAAACCAAATCTATATCTTAATAAAATATTTTTCCTGCATTCACTTCTCACTTTTCCCCATAGATTGCCTTGATGTCACTGGTAGCAGCTGTTTCTGACCATATCCAAATAAAATGCTAAAACTCCTTGGCATCCCATTATTATACAGGTTCTGAACCAAGCCACAGCTGCAAATTCTTAAAAGAATACCTTCCGCCCTTAAAATGTTGATGGTAATATTCTCACATTGCAAACAGTGTTTAAATATCATGTCATTTCTAAAGAATGTGTTTAGATTATCTAACAAAGTTGTATCTTAAGCTTTAATGTGCGCCTCTCACAAGTGAGCTTTTTTACCAAGCAAATTAACATAGACAATTTTTTTGGTAAAACCAAAAAAATATAAATTGACTGCCATTAGTTAAACTGTGTGTTATTAATCGTGGTATTGTAGTTAATTTTCTATTGTAAACCTCACACTATATCCTTTATCATAATAATGCACAATGATTTAATACAGAAAAATATTTGATAGTGTAAAACTGGTCTTTAGTTTGCAACCAAGATTGACTCCTGCTCACCAATGTTGAGCTGCGGGCAATATCTTTTAAATAGAAGTGCTGCCAATTTTGCAACTGAACCAATGAAGTTCAGTATTTGAATTGGGGAAGACAACAGTCCAATAAAAAAGACAATAATGAATAGAATAAGATATTATTTATTGTAGAATATTGTGCTCAATATACTATATAGGGTAAGCCACAAGGCCACAGGGGATGGCATAGTAGCATGTTTCATGTAAGGTTCAAAGCCAAGGAATAACTTGTGCAGAAATCAGCAGGTCAAATTGACAGCACTCCTAATTAGGAGAAAGTACCCATGGTTTGACCTTTCCATCAGACTGGTTCATGTTTTTAGATACATCAAGGGGTAGCTCTTTGAGCGCCTCCTGTGTATCGTAAGATACATTGGCAGGCAAGGCAGAAAGCTTGGCTGCAGCACCAATTCTACTTACTGATACTCAACTGAAATATTTATCACTCACATCATACTTGAATTCTGCTACAGTACCACTTCTGGTAAACTAGTAGCCTTTTCTTTTAGTATATTAATTATAATATCCTGAATAAAACTATACTTTATTTGTATTTTTTGTTCTTTTTATTAGACTTTTGTCTTTTTCAATCTTAATACTAAGCTATAATTAGTTCAGTTGCAACAGTGATAGCAGCAGTAGGTTTGATTAACAACCTGCCTTTAAGAAAATTTCCTTCAAGAAAAAAGAACTACTTGGCTGTATGACTACACCTCACATCAAGACTTTGATGTCCATCCCTGATGAAGCCATCTCAGAGAGTTACATAGTTTATCATGACTAACTAGTGCTTTTTAGCGTTTTATTCAACTTTTCTTGAAACAGTGCAACGTCAGTACCACTTAATTTTATTCAGATCTGTCACAAAAAATGCTGAACTTATGGTTGAGACCCTTCACAAGAGGTGTGAAAGGCGTCAACATGATAAGTTAGCTGTATTTCACAGAAACCCACTTTCATACAGCATGTTTAAAAGCTAGGACACCAAGCAAAAATACTTCATATTTAAACAAAATAGACTTAGATTTAAAAAAATTTCACCTATCAGTGTAAATATACACTCTTTTAACAGAGATTTTTGGCGTTAATAGACAAAATAGATCATCACAACAAAGTACTCATATTACAAACAAAAATACTCTAAATATGAACCAAAATACATGGATTTACAAACAAAATGGGTTGATTTGACCTTCAGTCTACATATTTTTACTATGTGAATTAGTCACAAAATACACTCAAGCGTGATAAATCAAAACCAAAAACAAAACACAATATCAACTCAACATGTAAACAAAACTTCACAGTTGTTGTGTAAAATGAATTTTAATCAAGAGTTGTCAGGTATTTTTTCCCTGACTACGTCAATTATTTGGATATTTTTTACAAGACATCACAACCAAGGGAACTAGCAATCAAATTTTAGACACCATTTTTAACTTGGACGTCAATCTTGATGGAAATCAAACCCAGAACCTTACAGACAATCCAAATGTTAGTGTATACTCTACAGATCAATTTATATTACTTTTTTATATTGATTTCTGTCTTTTAAACTTCTTTTTCAACTTTGGTTCTGCTTCTGCCATTTAAATAAGCCACTGATACACATCACTATATGCTCAAAACATGATTGGCTGCCTTTTTCTACCTTGCTGCTCTCAAATTCAATGACTCTACATAAGTATATGGCTCTGTACTTGAATTTTCTTAGCATTAAGCCTTTAAACTGCTTAATTATCTCCAATCTTGTGGCTTGCTCTTGTCTTCTATATTGTAGCTATGAAGTTATACAAACCATTCAGTCCCAAATTAAGGCAGACATTCAACAGGTATTACTTTTAAACATTATCCTCATGAAAATCACTGTCAAATCCCCTCCTATCATAAGGTCTTCTTAAATGGCACAGCCTCATCCTTTTGATATTTAAGAGATTCATATCTATCATTTTCACTTGTTTCAACAATAAATACTTATTTCTATTCCACATCTGCCAACACTTATCTTCTGATTTCTTATTTTGGAACCATGAAAGAAATTCTATTCCTGTTCTGGTTTCTAGCTTTTTTCTTGCCTGTGGTGTTAGCCTTAGAGAACCCAACACCAACTACTGACTGACACAACTCCTCTTTCACAATCCTCATCAGAAGAAATACCTAGCCCATGGTTGGTTTAAGTACCCCTCCAGCCACTGGGGTTGCAAATTTCACTATGGTTGCTCTTTCACTTCTTCTCCTCCAGCAGAGCCTTTGTTGGTTAGACCCTATGCCTCTTTCTACCTGTTAACATACATGATGGGATATTATCTGCTGGGTTGCTTCAGCTCTATGTTGGGAAGATTTGTATACCTGGGCCACTTAGGCCATCTTGCCATGATCATGGTACTCACTGGATCAGTAATAGCAGGGCTCAAATTAGGGGCTTTGGTCCACCAGATAGGGAACTTGTTTCCTGTCAAGTAGGTCTCTGACAAGAATGATACCAAGGTATATAAAATAAGGCATGAGATCTGAAACATAAATTATAAAAATATTGTGCTGGGTGTTTAAATATGGCTTAAAATCTGGGAGAAATTGGTGAAAACCCTTTCAGTGATTCTAAAATGGGCTTTGTAAAACCAAAAACAACCAATTAAGAAACAAAAATCTATAAACTGGGGTTTGGGTGGTGTGACAGTCTACATGTTTGGTGGTTTGTAGGCAGGGCTAATGCTGGCCACATAAAAGTTTGGTTGTTTGTTGAAGGTAGAGGCCTAGTAGGGAATAATAACTACTAGATAAGATAAGGCCTAGCTAGTAGGTTTAAAGACTACTAGAGGCAGATGGTGTCTCCACCCGGCAGAAGATATTGGCTGCTGTGGACTAGAGGTCTTCATCTAGCAGGGAACCTTAGCTGCTTGGGATGAGAAGTGATCTGGACTGATAGGTAGAGTTTTCTACTCAGGCTGGAAGATGTTTAGACCCTGACGGGTAACGCAGGCTGCCAGGGTAAAAGTGTATGCCAGCATGATAGGGGATTTGCCTACTAGGACTGTGAGTTTTGGACCCCTGGCAGGTAGCGCAGGCTACCAGGGAGGGGAAGAGCTCTGAAGGCTCTACATACCCTGATACACTTACAAGAGGTCTGCAATCAAGCATCCTACTTAATGGACTGGTAGGATGTCCTTGTTTATGCCCTCATGAGAGCTTTGGGGAGAACCCAAAGTGAGCACTGGAGGGCATAGATTTGCTCAGAGGTGTTACCAAGGCGGGTTGCTTGGGGAAGCAAGCTGCAAAAATTGGTGTGATCAGGTCTCTGAGAAGTAAAGCTGATTACTTTGCAACTGAAAGCCCAGACTTAATCACCTGGGTGAGTAAAAACAATGCATAGATTTTGATCTATGGTTGAATGGCCTAAGTGGAGTACCACTTGCAAGGGCCCAGTCAAACGCCAGTTCAATATAGACTCAAGCCTGAGTCTACAGGTTCTGGTAACAGGGACTGAGATAAAAACCAAGGTAGTTCACAGGATCAGCAGAGAAGACTAGTAAGAAGGACTGTTTGATCACAGTGAAGACTAGTTGAGAGACTGTTGGTTCATATTGAAGTTTGGAACCAAAAGGGTTCATTGCGCAGGTGAAACCAAGGTGGTTCCTAGTGAGAATAAGCTGAAGGACTTGAAGATCATGATACAGGATTAACTGATCATGGTGCAAGAGCAGCCAGAGGATTAGAAAATCAGGATTCAGGAGTAGCTGTAGGTCTGATGGATGAAGGGAGCTACTTGGAGACTGGAATGAGCTGTTTGGAGCCTGGAATAGACTGTTTGTTGACTGAGATGGACTGATTTGCCAAGGTTAGATAAAGTGGTATGTTTTCCTTGGATTTTACAATATTTGGAATTATATGGGGAAAACGTTGAAGAGGTCCAAAAAGAACAGTTTAAATATTATTTTACTATTTAAATTGGTTTAGGTTGAATGCAGGGTAGACTGGTGCTGGAATAGTGAACCAATTAATGTTTTGGTGCACAAAAAGTTGTTGATTTAAGCAGTTTGAGCAATGGAAATTGATTTCTTAGTTAGATCCCAGTGGAACTTCAGAAATGGTCTATTTCTGTTCTCCACATTTATTGGTTGAGTTCTGGCATGTTTCCTGATGAAAAATGATTGGTTGGAAGCCAAAAGCTTAAAGTATAAGCAAGGAAATAGTGAATTAATACTTTAAGCTTTTGAGAAAGTAAGTATGTAAGCTTAAGTTATTATAGGAAAAGTGAGCGGCAATGGTTTAAGCTTATGAAGAAATCCATTTTAAAGGCAGAAAAGTTGGGAAAAGGACACTATAAGAAGGTAGCTAGCTGGAAAGTTACAGGGTCTTTCTGAGTCTTTCTGGGTCTTTGACAGAGTATTTTCTGGGTCTTTTAAGTTTATGTCAAAAGGTTTTTGGAAATTTATTGATTACCAGCAGGAGCTTGGTTGGACTTATACAAGTGGAATAACAAGGCCACTAGGGCTATAAATAGAGATGAAGCCCAAGATAACGGAGCAGGAGCATAAAAATAAGGAGCTGGATCCTAAGTGCGGCGCAGGAGTCTAATTCTAAGGTGCAGAAGTCTAAGTTTTAGGAGTAGAAGTCCAAGTCTAAGGAGCAGAAGTCCAAGCCTAAGGTGCAGGAGTCCAAGACCAAGTACAAGGAGTCCAAGATATTGGTGGAGGACGCCAAGTATTGGCAAACCCATATTTTTCTCTGACCCCCCTGGGCCATATACCAGAAGGCTTCTAAGGGGATCTTTCTTCTGAGTGTCAGGATACCAAGAGTACTGTGGAGCTCCAGCAGGTGAGGGAGGAGTCAAAGCAGGTACTGGAATAGCCCACCAGATGATGGGACTTAACTTTATCAGGTAGTAAAGGGCCTTCCTGTCACAACCCATACCAGAGTCCGGCTGGACTCCCACAGGGGAGGCAGGCTGGGCCTGAAAGGCCATGTACACAATAGGCGCTATGCAAACCAGGTAGTTTAGAGCAGTGGCTAGGGGGCGCCAACTCCCAGTATGGGGCACGACTTGGTCGGCCAGCCCCAATACTGTGATATAGACAAACCTCAGCTTGCTAAAGTCCTGGGTGGGAGGCGCGTTGGGGAGAGGAGGGGCAGTTGGAATATCCTTCATTGCTGGTGGCAGGTCCAGGTGATGGGGATGAAAATACTCCAGGTCAAGGGCGCGGGGCGGTTTGGTAAGGACAACAGGAGTATAGCCGGGAAGATATGGGTATGCAAGTTTGTATTGAGTAGTGGATTCACAAATGGATGCAAAGAGAATAATTAAATTTGAGAAAAAATAGACAATTCCTTCAATAAAAAAATAATTTCTAGGCATAAACTCGCTTTATTAAGATGTCAACAGTGAGAAGGGCCTCTCTCTCTTACCACTTATACTTACTGAAAGTTCTATGGCCTTTTGTGCCACCAGAGAACTGATGGTATCATTTGGAGTTGGATTTACAATTTTACCCTGAATTTGCGTGCTTGGCCAAGAGGGTGAGATCTCATTGGCTGCTATAACATGAACCTTTTGAAATTTGCAGCATGGCAGGTTACTACAGTTATTTTTAGCTCCCACAATGAATCAATTGCCCAATTGCGCAATCAAACAATTGTGCTCCTGATGTGCCATTTCCTGATAGGTAGGTGGCTCAAATTTGATAACAGGCTCAATGCCAGTGATTCAAGGCTTGTGTGCCTCTCAAATCCTGGGCCATTTGCTAGTCAAAAGGGGGGGTATTTTGCCCTGGAAGGTGCTTTGTGGGGGTTTCCAAGCTGCATGTTTAATCACCTCTAAAGAGGCCAGCTGACTATCCAGGGCAATCTGGGCCCTAACAGTGATCCAAGCTTTGACTGCGTCCACTTTATCTTGGGCCATGGAAAATCCACCAGTTTATACTACATAACCCAAGAATTCTACCTCAGGTTGGAAGAACTCACACTTATTGAGTTTGACGTGAAGGTTGGCTGCTGCTAGTCTCTCCAATATGAGGTCCAGGTGGCGGAGGTGGTCTTCATGTGTTTTGCTATATATCAGAATGTTGTCAATATATGCCACACAGAATTGGTCAAGGTATTCTCCAAGGACCAAGTTAATCATCTTCTGGAAAGTGCTAGGGGCGTTGCATAGCCCAAAAGGCATGGCCAGGTATTCATAGAGTCTATATCAAGTTTTGAAAGCTGTTTTATATTCATTGCCTTCTTTGATTCAGATTTGGTTAAAAGTGTCTCTGAGGTCAATCTTAGAGTATAATTGTGCTCCAGTCAAGACATCACATAGGTCATCAGCATTAGGTATGGGGTATTGGTTTTTTACTGTGATTTTGTTCAGCTTCTGGTATTTTACACAAGGTCTCATTCCCCCATCTTTCTTCCAACAAATAGTAGGGGGGAAGAGAACGGGGTATTTGAGACTCAGATGAATCCTTTCTTGATCATGTCTTCAATGTACGCTTTCAAGGCCACCTGTTCTTTGTGGTTGCAACTATAGATGGGGTTGTGGCCGGGTTGCATATCAGGGAGTAAGTCAATGGCATGATTGTAGATAGAGTTTTCAGGTAGTTGAGTTACTGCCTCTTTGCTGAAAACACTGGCCCATATCTTGAGGGCTGAGGACAGCTTCCCTGAGCAAGGATCCAATTGCAAGGTCATGAGTTTGGTGGGGAGTACTATGTGTGGGCTTGGCTGAATGGGTACAGTGCCAGGGTTAGGTCCTTTTCCAAGGGTTACAGTTTGGTCACAATAGTTCAGGATTGCACCATGCATGTCAGCCCAGGAGTCTCCAAGTATCAATGGGTGTGATAATCCTTTCAACAAGATAACAGACAAGGGGTAGGTGTTTTGCCCAATCTTCAGCTCAAGGTGTTGGTTACATTATTGGCCAATGTCAGTTGAACTGTTTCCCATAGTGACTTGGAATTGAGTATCTGAGGGGGTGAGTCCCAGCTTGAACGCTAATGCAGGGTCAATGAAACTTTCATCAGCCCCTGTGTCTAAGAAAGCCTTTTTGTGAAATACTTTATCTTCCACTTCTAGGGTCACTATGATATACTTATAAGACTGAGAGCTAGTGTTTAATTGGGCAAGGAAGCCTGAAGTTTGGTTTCTTCTGGGACAGGCCCTGGTCTGGTGCCCTGCTTCATGGCAGTAGAAACACAACCCGTCTCTGTAATGTTGTTGCAACTCCTTGGGTGTCATGGCTGGTCTGGCCGCAGTGGGGCTTCTGGCCATCTGGGGTCCATGAGGGGCAGCGCTGTGGGTTTCTTGGTTTAAGCTTAGCCCTTGACAGAGCACAATCAGTTCTTCTAACCCAATTGTGGGGGGTGGTGCTTGAGGAGGTCCTTTAACCCTGGGTTCACGCCTTTTCTGAATAGGATGGCGGCCAATTTGTTGTCCAGCATAGCACAGGTCTGTAGTTTGGTGAACTCTTCTACATAGGCCTGAAGTGGGCAGCTGTTTTGCTTGAATTCTAACAGGGTAATGAAGGCAAAGTGAAAGGTATTCTGGTTGTTGTAAATTGCACAATTAATACTATTTTGATATGGCCTTCAAATATTGATAGCTGCAAAGATTTGTCTGGGTTTGCTTTCAAGTTTGAAAATTCCTTGCCTTCTGCAAATGAGTCTGGTTCAATATCCACCCATTCTAGATTATTGTACCTGTCTGTGATTGATCCTGGTATGACCTCATCCCAGCGTGACCCCCTCAGCCACTCTGTCTTCCTAATGAGTGATCACTGTTCCTTGTCTACTATTTAAGTAGAATCATTTCTCCTAATAAAGACAAGTTTATCCACATTTGCGTTGGCTTTTACAATCTTCAAGCTTTTTCCTGTCCTTCCTGCCAAAAGGACTTTTACATCTTGTTTTCCAGGAAATTAAGGTATGTGCCCTTAATTTTGCCCTGAAGGCTAACCCAAGGTTAGCTCCAAACTTCAAATCTTTTGTTATAAATATTTCCTGCCGTGTCCTCCTGGATGTTATCCCCAGGAGCCAAACACAACAAAATGGTGCTCACTACAGGGGCTGTAAGCCCCTTGGTTATCCTGTTCCCACGCGCATTCTCTAGTCCTTCTCCCTTTGTTTCTGAAGTACCCAATCAACCTAAAGTTTCTAGTCCCCCTCTAGAAGAAGACATCACCAATGCCCCCTCAAATCCTATGGTATTGGTTATGTCTCCCAGGCCTGTGTGGGCCCCCCTTCCCCCTTTCTCTCTCAACTATGAGCAAGCTTGTGCTGCTGCCTGCTCCCTTCTCTATTCTGGCACTGTGGCAATGCATTCTATCCCTGGCCTCTGTCCCAGGTACACTTCTGAAGACCTGTTTCCTTCCTTTTGGACTTTGGTCTCCCCCCTGCGTTGATGGAATCCATGGATACAATTGGTGTGTTAGTCAACCAATTCATACAACCTGCCCTAGTTCACCACCAACTTGCCTTGGGATCCCAGAATAAACTACTAGATACTGTAGCCACTGCTGTCTCAAATAACCATGCTCAAAATATGGCCTATCAAGAATGGTCCCACAGTCTCTTTACATGTATTTCCAACAACCAGCGCAACTCACTGGCGTCACATAAGTACTTAACTGCCTCTCTGAACTCCCTTTGTTCCTCGCTCCCTGGATACATAAATGTCTAACTATGCAAATTGGATGAACATCAGGCAGCGTGGCGTGAGCAAATCAAGGCCTTTCTGCTAAACCATTGCCAGGATTTGAAACTCTAGTTAATGAGCTTAATCAATTCAGGGAGCATGTCAACTCACAACTTGAATTGATAGGAGCTCATGTTGATACTTGGGGCTGCCATCTGCAGTGTCAATACAGTCTGGATAAGGCTGCACTAGGCAACACTCTATACCAGGTGCAAAATTATGTGGATGACAGGGTAGTGTCTATTGAGGTGACTCCTCCTGCTCCTCCTGTTGAGACCCCATCTGATTTTGAAACCAAGGTATGAGAGGCAATCTCCAAACTCAAGGCTACCAATTGACGTCAAGCTTCTGTTCAGAACCCCCCTCCAGTTGAACCAATGCCTGATCCTCATATTGCCTCCCTCACTGATCAGGTGGCTACATTACAAGGTGAAATTGAGTACTTAAGACAGCACCTCTCTAATTCTGAGGGTTCTTCATCTGAATCTGAAGATGAAGAGGAAGGTGAAGTTGTTAATACTCCCACTAATGACAATCATGGTTGTTGCCCTGGTCTGGAAGGTCAACCCCAGGTCAACTGTGCGTGTGCATTAGATCAACTTGAAGAAGTGACAAATGATGTAGCTGATAGGCAAGACACATTGGAAAGAGAGGTACAAAACCTCTCCCGCTTTACCAAGACCCCAAATGGACAAGCTGTCCCCTTGGTTGCTCAGACCACTTCTCTGGCTAATCATGTCAATGGGATTTTTGGCACCCTGGTAGTACAACAAATCAAGATTGATGAATTTGGGACTGCTGCTGCCACTGCTAGGGACATTAGTGGGCAGAACAGCTCTACCTTGGAAACTCTAGAGGAAAGCCTTCAACTCCTCTGGGCTAGACAACCTGCTGCTGTATCTGAGTTTGAAGGCAACCCTCATATTAACGTCCTCACCCCTGGTGAAAACAGTGAGTCCTTGTCCTTGTCTATCAACCCAAACTACAAACCAACCTTTAAGCAGATATTTGATCCAAAAACCTCTACCATTGCCGCATTTCTAACCATTTACAAAACTGCAATGAGTAGGGCTACTGACAAGCTCAAGAAGGAACACATCCTCACCTGTCTCCATCCCACTTTCCAAGAAGTGGTAGTCCCCAAGCTCCCCTCCATTGTCACTTGGGAGGACATGAAGCGCCTCCTTATTGAAGAGTTTGGGGGAGATCTAAGCTTGGAGGTTAAAAAGGATGCATTCATGCACATCACCTTTAAGACCAAGGAAACCCTGACTGAGTTTGCAGATTGTTTCTACATTGAAGACCAGCAGTTAATCACTAGTTGCCAGTTAACTCCTCAGGAAGCATACAAGGCTTTTTCAAATGCTTTGAAGGTGAACCAGCTTCTATGCCTACACTTTAAGGCACACAAGGCTTTGCTCACTTCCATGAAGAGTATTAAGATACTCTTACAAGACATGCATTTGACCCATGGAGGTACAGTGGTACATGAAAATAAATCCAGCAATGCTGGGACTACCTCTTGTACGCCGCGCATAGTGGCCCTGGTGCTGGTGGACAGGCTAAGAGGCAAGGCTGCCATAACTGTGGCCAAATCAGGCACCACTTGCGTACTTGCACTAATCCTTGAGTGGAAGGTTGTGATCCCAAGGAACAGGCAGGAAAAGAGAGGTCAGCTTAGAAACAGAGACACTCTATGCTGACCAATCTCCCCTGTCTCCCCCTGATCCTCTGTCTGATGAGGAAACTCCTTCTTCCTCTGGCCCAACTATCCTTCATCTATTTCATAATCTCTCCAGTGATTCAGAACTAGAAAATTCTGATAGTAAAGACTCTGATAGTTATGGATATTATGTTCTGGTTGTCCCAGAAACCATCCCTGTACCATACAAACTTTGCTCCAGGAAACCACCACCACTTCCCAAGTACCTGCAGGGGAAGCTAAGTCCATGGTGGCTTGCCCTTACCTATCTCAAGCCCATCAACCTCCCGTCTTGGTTGATTCTTCCAAGGAAGCAGCCAAGTTAGCCAAAGCTCTCTTCCAAAACGTAACTGTATCTCTCCCACTAAAGACTGTATATAAGGAGATTCCTGCATTACAGTGCATGCTAGCTAAATGAGAAAAGGAGCTAGAAGCTATGCAAGATGTGTTGGCAGTCTTGCCCCCCTTTGGAAAAGATACAACTTTTGTGGAAGTATCAATCCAAAAGGTTGATATCAAGGCCATCTTTGACACTGGTTCTCCAGTCAACGTGGTCTCCTCAAAGCTAATGAGGAAACTAAAGTTTGCTCCTGACCTCAACTACACGCAGTCATATGGCACAGCTGGCATGGCACAAACACAGGCCATTAGTGCCTACTCTGCTTTACCCATGAGGTTTGGGAAACTCCTCATTGCGTCCCCCGCTGGAGTCCTCAAGAACAAAAGCTATGGCCTCTTGGTTAGTACTCAATTCCTCTGAGAATATAACGGGATTATAAACTTATGAGATGGATACCTTTTGCTCTTAGGATATGAGGTTCCTTTGATTTTTGAGGAACCTCCACGTCTCCCAGGAAAATGTCTTAAAACTTGAGTACTTGAATACCCTACAGGTATTTTCTCTCTCAAGTATAGGACTCACTCCTCTAACATGCGCACCCCTCCTCCTTCCTGCCCTGAAGAAGAAGGGGTACCTCTTCTTGCCCCAGCAGTTATCATCATTTCCCCAGGCTCTCAAGTGGTGATTGATTCCCAGATTTCTTATGAGCCACCTGAAATGTTGTTCTTGGAACTTTACTTACCTGAATCTCTAAGCCGTACAGAGCCCCGCCTGTGCCCTGGGATTCTAGATTGAACCCACAAAGAGCCTGTACAATTATTGCTTATCAACCTGACAGCTCTGCCCATGCAGGTGACCCGAGGCCAGGTAGTAGGGCATGGTTGTATACTGGGGGCAGAACAAGTGGCCTCCCTCTACCCTTTTGGAACTTTCAGTGATTTTAATCTACCTGAAGACAATTCTCAAGTTCTCTCCTTATTCACCGCTGCTGATTTCCCCCAACTGTCTCCTGTTCAACAAAAAGACATGTTGGACTTGCTCAATCAGTTCAGCAACATATTTTCCTATGGACCTACAGACTATGGCCTAGCTAAAGGATTCATCCATCCTATTGATACTGGGGATGCGCCCCCCTTTTGTGCCAAACCATACTGCCGTAGTAGGATGGAGGATGCTCAGGTGTCTAAAAAACTCAAGCAACTTCTGGACGCTGGGTTACTGGCTCCTTCCCAAAGTTCTTGGGCTTCCCTGTTACTGATTCTCAAGAAGAAATAAGGCAGACATTGCATTATAATGGACTATTGTTGCCTGAACTCTCTCACTAAGAAAGACTCATACCCTTTGCCTAGAATTGATGATGCACTTAGACGGCTGGGTGGTTCCAAGTTTTTCTCTGCCATGGATCTAGCCTCTGGATACTGGCAAGTTGACTTATCTCCTGAAGATCAAGAAAAGGCTGCGCTTATCACTTCAGAAGGCCTTTTTGAACCCACTTGTATGCCCCAGAGACTCTTCAATGCCCCTGCCACATTTAAATGGGCTATGGACTCTATCCTACAAGACCTAAAGCTCTCCTGTATCCTTGTGTACCTTGATGACATCACCGTATTCAGTGCTACTTTTACCAATCACTTGGAACATCTCAAGGCTGTCTTCATCAAGATTTGCAAAGCTGGCTTGAAACTAAAACCCTCCAAGTGCTCCTTATTTAAGGAACATCTTGAATTCTTAGGTCATGAGGTCACTTGAACTGGAATCTGCCCCATGAATAACAAGGTGGAAGCCATTGACAAGATGCTACCTCCCACAAATCTTTGAGAGGTTCAAGTATTCCTTGGTATAATGGGCTACTACCAACAGTTCATACCTGACTTTACTGAACTGAGTGAACCCCTTGTCCAACTGCTTTGCAACGTCCCCTTTGAATGGACTGACAGCCAACAACAAGCATTTGAAGTGTTGAAGGCCAAGCTTAAAGAGGCTCCTATCTTAGTCTATCCTGATTATGATAAAGAGTTCATCTTGTATACTGACGCTAGTGAAGTAGTTGTGGGTGCCATCCTTGCCCAACTTGACAATGAAGGCGTGGATTGACCTGTAGCCTACTCATCAAGGGTCCTCAATAAGCACAAGAAGAACTACAGCGTCACTGAGAAAAAATGTGTGGCAGTGCTGCATGCAGTGAAACAGTTTTGGCACTACATTTATGGGACCCACTTTATGGTGGTCACAGATCACTCCTCCCTCAAATGGCTGCAACAGCTAAAGGAGCCTGAAGGTCAACTAGCGTGTTGGGATCTGCGTCTACAAGGGTATGATTTCACTGTGATACACCGTCCTGGGGCCCAACATCAGAATGCTGATGGCCTGTCAAGAATGCCAATCCTAGCTATCCATCCTGCTGACGCTGATGTCTGTACAAGTTAATAGGGTATCCTGACTCTTGGACCACTGAACCAGAAGACATTTGCTTGGCGTTACAGACCCTATCCAAGGACAGTGTAATTTGTGATAGACAGCTCTTCAAAACGGTTAACAATGCCTACCTACCCTATGTCCGCCCTAGCATGAGGATAGCCATTATACTCCAAGCACATGTTGACACTGACCATGGGGGCATAGCAAAGACTCATGACTGGTTGTGCAAAAACTTCAATTGGGAAAACATACACCTTCTGATCCCTGATGTCCTTGCCTCCTGCCATTCCTGTCAGCTCTAACGCCCTTGCCTGTCTCAACACCAGTTCAAACTCATCCCTCCAAAACATGCCTTTCACATAGTGAGTATTGATGCTGTTGGGCCTTTCCCTTGGTCTAGGTCAGGATGTTGGTTTATCTTGGTTGCCGTAGACCACTTTAGCAAGTGGGTTGAAGCCAGAGCAACAAAAGATATAACTGCTAAGACCACGGCTACTTTCTTGCTGTAAGACATTTTCTATTGACATGGTTGCCCTCAAGTCCTGCTTTCTGACAATGGTACCAACTTTAATGCTTGCCTCATAACTTCTCCCTTTTGCCATGCTATATGGACGTGAGGCCACTATCCCTTCAATCTTGGGACCCCCTTGATCAAATTTGATGTGTCTGCAAATCCTGAGGCTCATGTTAAAGACTTAACCAATCATATCATTGAAATCCAAGCAACAGCCTATTACACTGCTTATAAGGTCAATGCTTTGGAGCTCTCCCTGTAAAATGCTGCTAGAGCCCCCCTCCCCAAGTATCAAGTAGGTGATCTATTTCTCTACTAGCAGAATTGTACAGGTAGTAGAGCCCATAAGCTGGACTCTCTCTGGGTTAGGCCCTGTGAGGTCACCTTTAAAAAGGGTGTTGATTATACCGTGAAACTACTGTCTTCTGGACATCCTTTTGCCCGTGTTCACTCCAAATTTCTCCGCAAATATCAACTCACTGTGTCCAATCTTGAGTTGGGTAGGTATGAATTTTCAGAAATTGCGCCATTAATGCTATTTCAATATGGCCTTTGAATATTGATAGCTGCAAAGATTTGGCTGGTTTTGTTTTCAAGTTCAGAAATTCCTTGCCTTCTGTAAATGGGTCTGGTTCAATATCCACCCATTCCGGATTATTATACCTGTCTGTGATTGATACTGGTATGACCACATCCCAATGTAACCCCCTCAGCCACTCTGTCTTCCTAATGAGTGATCACCGTTCCTTGTCTACTATTTAAGTAGAATCATTTATCCTAATAAAGACAAGTTTATCCACATTTGCGTTGGCTTTTACAATCTTCAAGCTTTTTCCTGTCCTTCCTGCCAAAAGGACTTTTACATCTTGTTTTCCAGGAAATTAAGGTATGTGCCCTTAATTTTGCCCAGAAGGCTAACCCAAGGCTAGCTCCAAACCTCAAATCTGTTGTTATTAAGATTTCCTGCCATGTCTTCCTGGATGTTGTCCCCAGGAGCCAAAAACAACACTGGTCCTCTCCTGTGGCCATTGTTCAGACTCAAATTGAGCATAGTCTAAGCAAAACTCTACGTTGTTGGCAGTGGCTTTGCCAAACCAGTCTAGGGCGTCCCCTGTTAGCATGGATGCTACTCCCAAGACTTTGACTGTGTTGTTGGGATAGACAGCAGCATTGGCTAGGAAGTGCAGTGTAGTACCGGCATGGCTCTTCTAGCTTTCTCTAGGCTGAGCTTGCCCATCTGGGGCATGGTCACATTGGAGGTGGTTTGGTTCACAATGATGTTCTGTACTTGGCAGGAGTTTTTGCGGTTGGGTCTTTGCTCTCTGGAGCATCCTTAGAATCATCCAAGGTCCAGGTTGTTTTCTTCCACATGTAAGAGATTTGGTATGATAGCTACAAATAACAGTAATAAGTGACAATCATAAAAAAACCATACAAGTAGCCCCAAGTGCTAATAACATATTGGGGCCCAGGTTACCAAGTTTGGGGTGGATTGTCATAATGTCAAGATATCAAGAGTACCTTGGAGCTCCAGAAGGTGAGCAGGGGTCAAAGCAGGTACTGGCATGGCCCACCAGATGATGGGGACTAACTTTACCAGGTAGTAAAGGGCCTTCCCAGCCAAAGCCCAAGGTCCAGCTGCTAGCAAGGCAGAGTCAATCAATCCTGTGAGCGCCAGGTAAAGCACTCCCAGGAATCAACTACTTTAGCCAGTGGCATCAGAAGTGGGGGGGTTGAGATGATTGGTTTGGGTGTTGGGGGTGTTTCCATGGGGACCAAGTAAGCAGCAGGATTGCTGTACTTCCCTTTGAAGATCAAAGGGTAGATGGTGATTGATTTGCCATCACGGACAATTTGGCAGGGTTCCTTGGGTGCGTTTAGGCGTGTGCAACACTGCAAGTCTTCCAATGTCTAAGGTTTGTGGTCAGGATTGGCAGGATACTCAGTGAAATGCACAGGGCCAAATGGAGTGTTGGGTGGACAGTAGTAGTCAAAGGCTTTGTTTTTGTCAACTGGAGTCTGACTATCTATTCCAGTGGATGGGTACTGACGCTTGGGTGTATGCAGATGAAAGAGTATCAAAAAAGGTATGGAAACAGATTGGTGAACCAAAGGTTCATAACAACTTTATTTGGTAAGGATGACAATACAGAAATTTTTCAAGTGCTTCTGATTTATATACTTACTCACATGCAGGTGCCTCTGGGCATTCTTCTGGTGCTATCTGTGTGGCAAGGCTTGGCATCTCAGGTTCTGCTGTTTGGTTGGCTGCTTCATGGTCATTTTTGGGGTTTTCATGAAAAGTTGTTTGGCTTTTTGATGGTCCATCTTGGCTTGGCTGGTCATTGATTTTGACAGGTTTGCTTCTGGGGTTTTGGGGTTTTTCCCAATTATATCACCATTTTTGGACTGGCTTGACAGGCTCTCTTGAGCCCAAATAACTTGATTAAAAAAGGGGTCCCCAATTGGAGACCCCAAATTACTTAATGGAGGGTGGGCTTAATCTGGGTTTACTGGGCAGCTAAAAATAGCCTGCCCAGGCCCAGCCAAACCCACCAAGGCTTGGGCGTAGCTTTTGGGGCCCAAAACGGGCCCCTCAGCTGCCACCAGGGCAGGAATGATTCCTGCACATGGATTTGCTTTAAAAAGCAAAAATCCAGGTGCAGGAAAATCTCCCACGCCTGCTAGCCCACCTGGTGGCTAGGAGCAGGTTCAATTCCGCCCAGGGCTTTGAAACTGTTACTTTTGTAACACTGAGAGTGAATAAAAGCCCATTTTGACTACTATACATATTTTTGAGATAAATTTTCCCTTACTAGAGAATGATAACCCCTTCCAGCCAGGCCCTGGCTATGACCCAGGACACACTTTGGGGACTGGTGGACAGGAACCCCAAAAGTGGGGTAAATTCTAATTAACTAATCACATACAGATAAAATAAAAAATAAAAACCAGGGTGTAACTTAATTGAGTTTTATTTAGTATTTTGTTACATTTTAAATTAAAAAAAACAAAACAACAAAGTGGCAGTGCAACTGGTGTGCACTGTGGTTGGGAGTGTTCCTGTGGGTCAAAAAATTAAGTTAGTGTAACACAAGTGCTAACTCAGGAAAGACACAAGAGAGTAGAAAATATCAGTGAGGTTTCACTTACACAATCAGTTCAGGTTGCACTGGGTGAAAGGGAACAGAACATAAATCCAAGGGTTTCAAAGCTATTCAGAAAGCACATCAAGGTTGTCACGTCTAAAAGAGTTAAAAACAAGAAATTTGAGCTTACTTTTTTATATTTGATTTTGTTTACCTCCAGGATTCATTCCTAATAGTCATGATAAAGAAGTTTAAGCCAGTTCTTGACACAAGCTACAAGCTCTATATAAATGGCAGTGACCAAAAAGACGTTAAAAAGCCTGAGTTTTATAGAACTGTGGAGGTACAGCCTTTGTTAAAGAAGGTTGAAGCCTTCTACAACAAGGTGCATATGTCTTGCATGCCAGTTATTAATCAGGATCCTGATTTAACTGTACCTAAAAATCAATTTAGAAGGCTTTCCCCAACATAAAGTGTATTATTTTTATCAAGCTGATACAGGAAACAGGTGACTTCAAGCAGGCTGTGGCCCTCATTGGAGTGAATTTCAAATACATAAGTTGAATTCTCAATAAATTTATCAATACTGAGCAAGTTCTAAAAAGTAAAGAAATCCACATGCCTGTTGACCCTGATTACCAAGGAGCACAGAAGAGCCATATGCCAGTGGATTAACCAATACTATCACATTCAACTAGAAAACATACAGTTGATGGTCAAGTCCACTTTTGGGGTTGAGGCTTCAATTTTCTTTTGCTATCATGTGATTAAGGGTCTGCGGTTCTGGTGAGGAAAAACTTGGGGTATCTCCCTATAACATCAATAGCCCTGACAATATTGAGACCCAGAAAAACTACACCAAGGTGTACACTGCGCTGAAAGAAAAAGGAACCATCAAATTCTATTATATTGACAAATCAGCATTTGCCTCATCTATGTGAGATAACTATGGCTATATCCCCAAAAATTCAAATGACAGAGTAGCTTGGTGTGCTGCAGTCCATGACACAGTCTATTCCATGGTGTCTCACCCAATTCCAAAGGGGATTGAGATATACCAAGTAATATTGGGATCTCACAACAGCAGCACTTTTTTTATCATTTTTCCAATTGGTCCATGGGCACCTGAGACGCACAAGCCTGGGCTTAATCAATGTTATTGTGCTGGATAATGTTGGTCCTCATAAGGTGGCAGATATTCTCAAAGAATCTCCAACAACCAAGACAGACATGGCAGTTGGCCCACAACAATTGGCCACATCAAATTTGCGCCTTTTATTTCTGCCTGCCTATTCCTCATTCCTAAACCCAATTGAACAAGTCTTTGGGTAGCTCAAGCAAGTTGTCAAGCAGAAGACACCAACAGGGACAGAGAACATGTTTGATTTGCTGCAGGCTGGGATTCACACCCTTCCAGCAGAGCCTGTGGCCAATTTTTATGGCCCCACTAATTTGTTTATTCCTGTGTGCCTTTTTAAACACCCAATTAACTACTATAGATTCAAGACCTATTGGGAAAAATGTGGGATTGCCAAATTATTTTGCGTAAACTCATCAACTTACTAGAATATTTTTCATTATTTTATATAAAAAATCAGTTGTTCTGGAATAAAAATTACTCCATTAAGTTGGTGAGTTCATGCAAAAGAATTTGGCAATCCCACATTTTCCCCAAAAGGTTCTGAATCTACAGTAAAGGGCATATATATTCCAATTTTTTTCTTCTTTAATTTATTTTATTTTATACATTTATATTTTAACTATGTTTTTAATCTATAGTTGATCATTTATATTTATATGTTTCCAAGTCCACAATCACATAAAGCGGCACCATTGATGCAGATGCTTAATTTTTGTATTGAAAATTAATTTATTTTATTGTATCCTGTGATGAAAATCCCAAACACTTAATACCAAATTATAATCATTATATGAAAATGTCACTCCTGTAAAAAAATTAAATTAAAAAATTTAAATTTAAAGCTCTTGAGATATTTGTGATTTTTATTAACAGATAGTATTTTGCAAGTATAAAGACCTTCAAAAAGTTTTTTTGGCTTAGTAATAGTTTGCTAAAATGAAAGTTATTTATAAAAATATTTATTAAGAGGAGTGTAAAAATAAAAAATATAGTATATATTAAGAGAGAAAATGTTTATTTGGTTACACCTATAGTGGGCATGCTTATATGAAATCACCTGGCAATGTAGATGGTGCACAAACTTTACTGCCATACCGTAAACAGTGGATACGCTTTGATTAAAATAGCCCAGAATAATTGTAAATGGGAGTATTGTGAGGTGGGAATGAAGGAGCAGCTTTTCTGTAAGGTCTGCAAACTTTTAAATACCAGCCAGGACCAGGGCGTCCTGAATCACATGGTCAACCAAGTTGTAGCCCAGGGGGACCTTCCTCCCGTCCAGGGGTAGCCTGACCTTGTAAATTCCAAGAAAACCCCCATCTAAGTCCTTGACATTTGCTCCCAAACCAAATTTTAACAGGTACACCAGTTAAAACACCAGGTGAAGACTTTGCCCAGAAAAGGCTTCAGTAAACTTGAACAGTTTTTTAAACACCAAACTAATTTTCTTCTTGTGTTTTGTTTTAGCAAACATTGTCTTCATTGCCAGAGGGACTGCCAACTTGTCATCTCTCCAGGCCAGCCCAAAATTGGCCAGGAGGATCTTTGTCTTTTTGACAGCTGTTGTGTTAGCAAAAGTCAATTTAGACATTGTACCCATGAAGTTCTCCAGCAGGTAGGAGAGAGTGTGCTCTACTAGGGAGAAGAAGCAAGCGCCTGCATGGGCCTGGCCCATCTCCAGAATATTTTTTAATGAGGGTATTGCCAGGACGTCCCAAAAAAGCTTAATAAAGTTTACACAGTAAACTCTACCAAGGGGAATCAGGTCCAGGAAGATCAGTTGGGCATTTGTGTAGGCTGTAACTGCGCACTTGGATGCCCCATCAGCATGTGTTAGTCTCATAAGTGCAGCCCAGGACATTGAGAAAGTTCTGTGCACACAATTCTCTGGATAGCACACAACAGGGGTTAACAAGACCAGCTACCTGACCACATGGCTGGCAAAGTTGACATAGAACGTGACAGAAACATAGGGG
This sequence comes from Entomophthora muscae, assembly GCA_014839935.2. Classification (NCBI taxonomy): domain Eukaryota; kingdom Fungi; phylum Entomophthoromycota; class Entomophthoromycetes; order Entomophthorales; family Entomophthoraceae; genus Entomophthora; species Entomophthora muscae. Next base: position 154,025 of record QTSX02004457.1, read on the forward strand.
ATCTGGACTTTTCTTACAACACCATCAGTTATTTCTAAAAAAAAATAGGTAAGCATTTGTGATTTTAATTAGTTTTTAGTGTTATCTTTCTTGCAAGCTTTTTTACCAGCTGCTTTGACTGGCCAGGTCATATCTTGCACAAGCAGCTGTTCAGACATCTAAGTATTTTCTTTTTTGGCGCTCTTGGCAGGTTTAAAATGATCATACATCTTGGGGTTGTCAGCCTAGACAAACAATGTGGAAAGGGTAAACACCGTGAACTGCAGGCCCTCAACCACAGTTTTTTTGAGAGTTAGAATACACTCAATTGTTTTTCAGTGGTGTCTGGTATCTTAGCCATAAGTTCCTTGGCAGACACCTTGTTAATTTTTTCCCCAGTGAGGACGGTGGCCTTGACTTTTTCCTTGACCTTGTGGTCAATTTATTTGATCTCTGCAATTGCATAGTCAAGGTCTTTGAGCAATTTTTCCAATTCTCTCATTGATTTTTCAATAACCTTTCCATATGTTTTTACATCTTTCACCCCAATAAAATATGTATTATTCTGATACTATTGCCTCTTTGTTTATCCCTGTTTGTTTTCACATTACTCCAATATCCCATTTCCCCCCATTCTGTATATGTTTTATGCTCATCTCAATATGTGTTGCTTGCTTTGTGTTGGCATTTTTTCCCTTAATTGCCATATTATTTTTGGCGCTTTGCACAGCCCCTTGTGAAAATATTAACAACAGTTTGGTGATCAGCTAAATTTAATTTAGAAAATTATAGGTTAACTATTTTTAGATAAAGTTAGAACTGATCTGAATTCAAAACCTTAATGATAAACTTTAAGCCAATCAGGAGCCAAGTGATAAAGTGATTATTGTGACATAAAGGGTCATTCAATAGTTCTTTGATGAATGTGCGCTAGTTAATATGATTGGCTAGATCTTTTGCCATTGTGTGCCATTACTGCTGTGGCAAGTTGTTGGTGGACTAGTGCTAACCCAGCAGCTGATTGGGCACTAGTCCACCAACAACTTGCCACAGCAGTAATGGCACACAATGGCAAAAGATCTAGCCAATCATATTAACTAGCGCACATGCATCAAAGAATTATTGAATGATCCTTTATGTCACAACAATCACTTTATCACTTGGCTTCTGATTGGCTTAAAGTTTATCATTAAGGTTTTGAATTTGGATCAATAACAACTTTACCTAAAAACAGTTAACCTATAATTTTCTAATTCAAATTTAGCTGATCACCAAATTATTGTTAATATTTTTTAAGGGGCTGTGCAAAATGCTAAAAATAACTGTGCTATGGATCTAGATACACACCATAGTAAATATATGATTTTATAGAAATAAGCTGAACATAAAGAATAAAACCAACTATAAACAAAGAGAACATGAACAATTTAAATTAAAAAAAAGACTTATAAATAGAAAATGTTTGGTGACAGGAGGTTTATTGGGGCAGGGAAGATTGATGCCTATTAGGCAGAATAGTGCAGGAAGGAAGACGTAGAGGCAGTGCTGGCCTGGGGGTCTGGGATTGGGTGGGTGGGGCTGGAAGTTGGGGGGGTGGCAGAAGTAGGGATAGAAGGATTGCACGTGATAGCCACCATATAACACTTGTTGATATTCTCATTGATCATTGGCTGGATGGGCTGGTAAGTGGCAGTGGCCCAAGGTGGAAGGCGCTTATCCTTAGGTGATTGGTTGCCCATGTTCACATGGAAAACCATTTGCACAAATAAGTCAGCCACCATTTGGCAGCCAAAGAGAAAATTGTGGTCAAGGACCCCAAGATAGAGGTTGTTGTAAGCCTGAGGGTGGCGCTCCTGTAGTGTATCTCCAATATTAAAGAACACAACATCTGCCAGATGGACGTTGGCGTGAACAGCTGGGTAGACTGAGGCCTGGTGCCCACGTTCCTGGATGGCCTCAAGGGCGCTGGAGCTATTCTCTATCTGATGGCTCAAGAAAACCCAGTGCTTGGAATTTGAGCCATCCCAGGAGTTGAGTTATCCACCAAGGATGTGGCTGTACAAGTAGCCATCAGTGAAATCTGGGTTTTTCTGATAGTAGACAAAACCCTTGGCTGAAACAGCCAGAAATGCACCAATAAATGTCCCCTTCTTGACCTTCTTCCTTTCATTCTTGGCAGTGGCTTTTCTTTGCTCATCAAAATTATCAAACACAATCAATCATTTGTAGTACAAGACAAACATGATATCATCTGTTAGACTAGTCAGGCATTGGACCAGGGTTGATTTGATGGTGGTGTCATACGGGGAATCCTCAGTGCCATCCCATTGGTTGCAGGCAAAATTGGTAAGAACCCATATCAAAGCCACCTTCTCATACATCCAGAGCTACACCATGCGCTCAGACACACAAATGCCATAGTGTACAAGTTACTTACAGACCTGGGTCAAGGGAAGCTTGGGATCCTGCTGGAGGAGGTCAAGCATGATTGGGTATGCCTCAGATATTTGTGACTCAGGGGCCTTCTTGGACTTCTTGGATGTCCCAATCAGATACCCCTGTTCATCAGGTTATTGAATTCCCGCATGGCAGTAGCTCGGGTAAATTGCAACTGGGCAGCAATCTGTTCCCAGGACAGACCCTGTAGTTTCAGTGCCACAATTTCCTGAAGAATTTGGGTGGTGATGTTTTGTCACTTGGGGCACTTGGCTGCAGAAGCTGAAGCTTTAATGGCTGTAGGGGGGCAGGTTGGCTGGTGGCAGGAAGTTGTTCCAAATCAAGGTTGCCATCCTGATTGGTTGGTTGGCGGGCAGCTTGTGCGGGGGTGGGTACAGGAGCAGGGGCAGAGCTAGACACTACATGACTACTGAACAAGTCAAAGCCATATGGGGTGGGGGTCAGGTACAGCTCAGCTTCCTTGTTACCCACCTCAAAGGCTTAGGTGTAAACAGGTGCCTCCACGTTCTGAGCCTTGCCTCCATTGAAGCTGGCTTGGCTTCTGCTGGCTTGACTGCTGGCGCTGTCAAAAATGTTGCTGTTGAAAACCATAT
>QTSX02004458.1:0-156103 GCA_014839935.2 Entomophthora muscae
CAGGGGGTTTATTAGGGCGGGGGAGAGTGATGCCTAGGAGGCAGAATAACACAGGAAGGAAGAAGTAGAGGCGGTGCTGGCCTGGGGGGTCTGGGATTGGGTGGGTTGGGCTTGTGGGTTAGGGGTGTTGGTGGTGGGGTGGAGGCATGAGGATTGATTGTGATGGCCGCCATGTACCGCTTATTGTACTCCTTGTTGGTCATTGGATAGATGGGCTGATAGGTGGCAGTGGCCTGAGGTGGAAGGCGCTTATCCTTACGTGATTGGTTGCCCATGTTCACATGGAAAACCATTTGTGCAAACAAGTCAGCCACCATATGGCTGCTAAAGAGAAAATTGTGGTCAAGGACCCCAAGATAGAGGTTGTTGAAAGCCTGAGGGCAGCGCTCCTGTAATATGGATCCCATGTTGAAGAAGATAACATCTGCCAGATGGACGTCTGCATGGCCGGCAGGGTAGACTGAGGCCTGGTGCCTGAATCCCTGGATGGCCTCAAGGGTGGTGGAGCTACCCTTCATCTGGTGGCTCAAGAAAACCTGGTACTTGGAATTTGAGCCATCCCAGGAGTTGAGTAATCCACCAAGGATATGGCTGTATGAGTACTAATCAATGAAATCAGGGTTTGTCCAATAGTAGACAAAAACCTTGGCTGAAACAGCCAGAAATGCACCAATGAATGTCCCCTTTTTGACCTTCTTCCTTCCTTTTTGAGTGGCGGCTCTTCCTTGCTTGCCAAAATCATCAAAAGCTATTGATAGCTTGTAATAAGAAATGAACATGACATCATCTGACAGACTAGTCAAGCATCAGACCAGGGTTTATTCAATGGTGGTATCATACGGGGAATCCTCAGCGCCATCCCATTGGTCACCAGCAAAATTGGTAAGAATCCGTATTGAGGCCACCTTCTCATACATCCAGAGCTGTATCATGCACTCAGACACCCAAATGCCATGGTGCGCAAGTTGCTTCTGGACCTGGGTGAAGGGAAGCTTGGGGTCCTGCTGGAGGAGGTCAAGCATTATTGGGTAGGCCTTGCTGATTTGGGACCCAGGGGCCTTCTTGGGCTTCTTGGCTGTCCCAATCAAATTCCCCTTATTCATTAAGTTATTGAATTCTTGCATTATTGTGGCTCAGGTGAATTGAAATTGGGTTGCAATCTGTTCCCAGGACAGATCCTGCAGGTTCAGTGCCACAATTTCTTGGAGAAATTGTGTAGTAATTATTCTGCGTTTGGAGCGCTGGGCTGGGAGAGCTGAAGCCTGATTGGCTGTAGGGGGGCAGGTTGGCTGGCGGCAGGAAGTTGTTCCAAATCAAGGTTGCCATCCTGATTGGTTGGTTGGTTGGCAGCTTGTGCAGGGTGGGTACAGGAGAAGGGGCAGAGCTAGACACTGCGTGACTACTGAACAAGTCAAAGGCATAGGGGTTGGTGGTCAGGTACAGGTCAGCTTCCTTGTTACCCACCTCAAAGGCTTGGGTGTAAACAGGTGCCTCTGCGTTCTGGGCCTTGCCTCCATTGAAGCTGGCTTGGCTGCTGCTGGCTTGGCTGCTTGTGCCGTTGAAGATGTTGCTGTTGAAAACCATATTAAAAAAACCTAGGATAAAATCACTAAAAGTAGAAATTTTTAAAATTAATGATTTATTTTTATTGTAATCTTGAGTCCATATTCAGAAGGTTCTCAAAACCATTCCATACAAATCTGGAGCCATGAAAATGAATAAAATACCTCTGTTCCTAAATTAGATAGCTGTTGATTGGCTGTTAAACTGTTATATTTCTATTTTAGGCTACTCACACTACACATCTTGTGTGATTTCATTTTGTTTTGAGCTTGTGTAATCTTGCTTCTAGATTGCTCAAGTTTTGTTTTGTTTTAGTTCTTCTGTTGGTGCCTCATATGAATCCTGATTGGATTATAATATACTCTGGAACAGCATCCATTCATTTCACTTGTTGCATCAGTTCATTTTGTTTGTGGTTTGAAATACACTGCTTGATTTTTGATATAATTTCTTATAGTAGGCTAGTGAAATTTTGTTTTTTGTTTGACAGTCCATTTATTAACTGAAATTTTATAAATTAATTGAATCCTGAATCTTGCGCAACTTGGATTTTGTTTAAATCTGAAATCAATTTGTTTAAATCTGAGGTATTTTTGGTTGTTGCCATAAATTTTAAAACTACTGTAAGGCGTCCACACAATCTTGACCTGGCCTGGGAGTACTCATAGACAAGTATTTTGCTACCAGCCTTGTCAGTAGGATAAAAGCAACAAGCGCCCTTAAGAGGGAGAGCTGCAGTTGGCAAAGATTGAGGGATTGGAAAATCCTGGGGGTTGTAGAAATTAGAGGCTCTGCAACCCCGCTTGACCCACACTCCCAATATCTCCTCATTAAGAACCCATGTGATCACAATGTGCACGAGGTCAAAACCTAGACATATTCCAAATGCACAGTGACAACCCCATTCTCCAATCTTTTCATTCATTAAATAAAATCATTTGTTCAACTTTACCCTCTTGCTTCTGTTTAAATAATCAAAGGCTTCTGGTAGATGCTGGGGCCAATCACACCATGGTCAACCAGGAAATCACAGACTCCCAAAAATAAGACCAAGTTCCCAGTTGCTTTAAGTCAGTACATGTAGTAGAATCCCACAGAGTAGCCATCACCCATAAAACAGCACCCTTCTCAGTAAGAATGGGCAATGCTCAGGTCAAGATATCTGGACCCATCATGAATGGCCTCAGTCACAATGTGGCTACAAGTTTGGACTGGGTATACCACAACTTTCCTTAAATTGAACAGGACAAGCCTGTCATCACCCTTAATAGAAATGGTGTTGGCTTCTAAATCTACCCTATTGAGATGAACAAGTATTGTATGTCACTATCTTTGTACAGATAACAGAGGAGGGCTCCTAAAAATTCAAAGGTGGAAGTTGTATTTCAACCAATACTCATTTGAGGTGATCAGGTCTAAACCCCCATTATACTCCCCTCTAAACAATCCACCATCAGTGTTACAGGAACTACTTGACAAGTTTAAGAATGTATTTAGCAAAGCTATAGACCAGTTACCTCCACCTCAAGAGATCTAGCACACTGTTCAGTTACAAGGGTCCTCACCAAAGGCCCATCCATTATACTGTCTTACTTAAAAGGAAGACAAAACCCTCTGTCAACACCTTGTGGGCACCTTAGACAAGGGCTTTATCTGCCCTTCTCTCCCTGTACAGAACTTCAGTATCCTTTGTGGCCAAGAAGGAAGACTCATTCTGTCTAGTCACAGATTACTGTGCTCTAAACAAAGTCACTGTAAAGAATAATTAACCCTATCACTAATGAACATTTTGTTTGATACACTTACAGATGTGAAGATCTTTAGCAATATTGATCTCACTGTGGGGTACAGCCAGGTCAGGATTTCTCCCAGGGATGAGGCAAAAACAGCCTATCAAACAAGCTATGGGTTGTTTGAGTGCTGTTTCATGAAATTTTGCATGACTAATGTGCTATTCCCTTTGCAATGCTCATGGACAAGGCCTTCAAGAACCTGTTAGGAAAGTGTGTCATGGTTTAACTAGACCCCATCATCATATACAGGCAGGGCCAAACTATCCATCTCCACCATCTCTGCTCCGTCCTTAATACCCTTCAAAAACATCAGCTGATGGCCAAAACCCCCCCAGTGTGAATTTCTACAGTCAGAGTTGATATTTCTTGGGCACAACATCTCTGCCCAAGGGATAAAACCTGACACTGCCAAAACCAAGGAATCCACCAACATTCCACCCTCACTGATGTGGGCCAGGTGTGTACATTACTAGGAATGATTGTGTATGTGCGCAAATTCATTCCCAATTGCAGGGAACTAATTGCTGGCCTCACTGAGATGCTAAATACTAAGCAATGCTTCTAATGGACCCCTGTGCAATACTAGCCTTTGAGACACTCAAGCAGAAACTTACCACTTTACCTATTCTACAATTTTCTAACCAAAACTGCCAGTATGAACTTGAAACTGGCACTCCAGACCAGGCCATAGGGGCTGTGCTGCAGGTAGAAACTGACAAAGGCGCCTTCTAGCCAGTAACTTATAAGTACAGGAAACTTAATGACATTGAAAAATGCTACCTCATTCATGATAAGGAGCTAGCTATGATTGTTCATTGTGTTAAGAAGTGATATTGCTACTTGGAAGGCACCACCTTCCCAGCTTGGGTCCTCACAGACCATAAGCCCCTCCAATACTTTGACACACAGTCACATCTGAAAAGATGCCAGAAATAATGGGCTGAACTTCTTCCCCTTTATCACTCTGCATAGAGTACAATCCTGAAAAAGAGCTTGTTGCACCCACACACTCTCTATATTGTATGTAGACTCCATCACTAGAAAACAGCCTAGACCTGGAATAGCCCATGCTTAATCTTTTCCCTGAGGCCACCCAGTACAAAGGACTCAACTTCTAAACAATCTCCAAATTAAAAGACAGCAAAATCCAGTTTATAATAGAAGCTGGTAGTGTCTGCTGCTGAGCAAAGACATGTAAAAAGATGCCTTACAATCCCACCACACAACAAGGAGATACTATTTTGCATTACCACTGTATCTTAGGTCATATCAGAGGGTGTAACCTCTATGTGATTATGAAGCAAAAAGGTTGGTGTGCCTGCATGCACCAGGAAATTCAGGACAATCTCAAAACTTGTATGTTATGCAAAAAGAATACAACCAAACCTGCTCCACCCAAGTCAGTCCTACCAATCAAAGCCATGAAACACTTCAAAAAATGGGCCCTTGACATTGTTAGACCTCTACCTGAGGACAAGTTGGGCAAGAAGTAAATCATCACAGCTATTGACTCCTTTGCCCTCTGGCCAGTGGCATGGGCAACAACTAATCACACTGCCACAACCATTACATGCTTCATTGGCAAGTAAATTGTGGCACACTTTGGCTGTCCCAAACAGATTATCACTGACAGGAGGCCTGAGCTCTTAGGCAACACCATGAAGGCATAATGTGTTAAAAATGCCCTCAAGCAAATAGTCACTACCCCATACCACCCTCAAGCCAAGGGGCATTTAGAACGCCTAAATGGCTCCCTTGTACAGTTAATTGCCAAGCTCTCTCAGGAAAATCCTAACACCGCCTGGATCAAGCACCTTCCCACTGCCCTGCTCATACTGCAAGCTAGAGTCAACCGTGATACAGGCTTTAGTCCAAGCACCTTAGCCTTTGGGACCCCTGATTGTGAGAATTGGGGAGAAGGTTAGTAGGAAATAAAACCAAGCTCTCAACCACAATAAAAATTGTGGTTTCAGCAGCAACCAAAAGATTGTTGCCAACAATTACTGGAAGGCCAAAGGGGGGGAAGGAATCAACTGAACACCAAAAGCAACAGAAAAAAACCAAACTGCCAGATTCCACTAAAAAATCTCAAACTTTATTAGAGTAGAGAATGATGAAGTAAGGCCTTTTACAACTCTTGCATTCATTTAAGGGATGGGATAGAATTGAGGTGGTAGATTGAATGTCACAAACCAATTGACCAATTATACAAGCGGATACAAATGCATTTCTTGAGGCAGGAAGATCTTGCCAAATTTTGAATGGACATAGTCAAAAAGAAAAACTGAACCAACCAACATCAGGAATATTCTTTGGATGCAATTACCACTGCTTCTGGCCGCTCTTGCACATGATATTCAACCAGAGGTGTCTCTTGGGTGTGTTAGATGGGAGCATCTTCAGAATAATTCCAAAATATTAAATTGATGGCCTTTTTTGAGCTTTTTCAGTAACCTTTTAGATAAATACTCAAAAATAATTTGGTAGAAATTCCCAAGCATTTGGCAGGAATAGAAGTGGAGGCCTAAGGGGGAGGTGTAACTTTACACTGATGGCTTGGCTGGATTAGAGGGGGAAAAGTTAAAGTCTATTTTTCTAATGAAGCCTTCCCTTAACACCACCCTTTGTTAAACCAGTGGTGTACCAAGGCCCGCAACATTGAACAAGAGCAGATCAAGGGGGCAACTAAGCACCTCTAAGAAAGGTAAACCGTAGGTGACCCATCTTTGCCCTCAATCCCAACTCCACCAAACTAAATCCCAACCACCTTGAACCCTTCAAGATAGCTGTGTTCTATGACAATCACAACTATTGGATTGAAGACATCCAAGGAAACACCAAAAGAATCCACCATGATTGCTTGTGTTCCTGCCACACTGTCCCTGCACAAAATCCATTTATGCATTCCTTCCCAGACCTTCCACAGGTTCCAATTCTAGTGTCTGACAACAAACAGGGGACAAGGGGGGTGTTGCAACCAAGATTTCTCCCCCTGACTGCTAACATATCTCACAATACACAGAGGGCTCTCAATGAATTGTCTCATGCCGTGAGAAACAGTATGGACCAAGCTGAGCACAATATTGAATTGCAGGCACTATCTCCTAATTAGGAGCATTTATAAATTGACACACTGATCCCTTCTCAAGTTATTCCTGGCTTGAACCTTATGCCATACCTGCCACTGTGCCACCCCCTGGTGGACCTGTGGCTTCCCACTATGGTATATTAATTACAATATTATCCAATAAACAACATCTTATTCCTATTATTGTCCTTTACAATTGGACTTTTGTCTTCCCCAATCTAAATACTGAACTATAATTGATTCAGTTCTAACAGCATAGTTGTAAATCCACTGCCACCCTTGGCCTTGGATCAAACTGTTTCCCCCCGCTGCACCAAAAAAGGGCCAAAAATAAAAGCCAAGCCACTAAATTCTCTAGAAGATTTAGCTCATACTGTTGATGAGAGATTTGTCCTGGCCTACCCTGCAGATCCCCCGGCTTTGGTTATCCCGGCCTGTGAAGAAACGCTGATCAATTTGGATTGTTTGTTGTCATGATGTTGTCCTCTCTTAAAAATTATCAGAAACACCCAATCAAATGAAGCCACATCAACAACCAGAAAATTAAGTGAATCCCAAATGCCTGGGATGGTTGCTAGCCAATCAGGTGGAGCCGCAGAAATTAACTTGAAACCTTCCAGTGTCCCTGGTCTTGTCCAGAAAAATTACTCTTCCTGCCAATCAGATGGTAGCCAAAGTGGTCATGTGGTCATTTCTTAACAATTCCCCCCTTTTAACAATGCCAGGGGACTTTGTGTCCCCTGCTTGTCAATTTTCAAAAATTATTAAACTTGGAAACAGTTGCTTTCAAACTTTTCTATTATTTTTTAGACTCTTTTGGAGTCTGCTTTAATTTCTGAACAAAGTGTTAGTCATTTCCCTCCCCAAACCCTACCTTTACAATGTCTGTTCATATCTGGTCATTTTTTCAAAGCCTTGTAACTTAGGCCTTTTGCTTAATTGTTGCGCCTGTAGTTTATGCTTTCAAAATTACAGTGCAAACTCAAGAATTCAACCTGAAATCTCTTATAAATTCTATTTTTATTTGGAGTTTTTCTTTAATTTCATTGTTTTTGAGCCTGCTTTTGCTTTTACGCTCACCCAAGCCATCCAATACCATTGCCAAGCCTTTCTGACACTGCCTGCTGCTCCCTGCTGGTTTCTTCTTGTGGCCACCCATACAGCACCCAAATTTACCAATTTTTAGACCAAAAATTGCACCTAAAAATTTAGAATCTTCTGTGGATTGCCATTATGATTCTCCCTATTTTTAAATTTGTGGTGTTTACTTTGGCCCCTTTTGTGTTTCTTCTCTGGACAACTGATCCTGACCTATGGTTGCAATTCTCTACTTCTGCTTGCCTTGTGGGGAACAACCCCTCAAGTCTCCTGCACCTCCCTATTGAGCTTCTTGTTTTGGGTGAGACAATTGTCAAGAGCCTGACTTGTGATGACTTAGAACTTTCCAATGCAGATAACGCTGTGCTAATTCCCACATTGGAGGTGGAGCTGGCGTCTACTGTTCTGGCAACTGTGGTAAGTTTGACTCCCTAGTGATCAACTCCCTGGTACTTGACAAAGTGTCAAGTACCAGGGAGTTGAGTGCTGCATAAGTGAATCTATTATTATTTTCTGTTTAACTGATTTTAAGCTAATTTTTACTAGTAATTTAGGGGTTTAAAACCAAAAACCAAGGTTAAATTTACTCAAATTTGACTCTGTTAAATAAATTGGTTAGCTAAAATACCAATTTAAGGGGCAATTTATAAGTAATTTACTAATAGAAATGAAAAACCTGTGTTCAACACTCTAAAACAAAAAGTGACCAGTTTGACACTTTTTAAGCAAAATTTTAGTTTTATTAATAAAATACATATGCACTTATATAAAATTTATTATTTACTATTATATTTTTATTATTAGTATCCATAGTTGTTGATTAGGCTCCCAAGCACCACTATACTGGATTTAGTGGTATAGACATTAATCAAATACCCCACTTGTTTTACATTATGTCATTCCTGGGTTTTTGGATTAAGTGGTGCCACACAAATTAAGCCCAATTTATTAAGAGATTTCATATGTAATTTATAAAAAACGGAAACTTGACACTTTCTTTGTTTGACTCTATCCACTTGACATCCAATCAGTTTTGGATTTAACTAATCAAAGGCTCAGAATTAAGGCTAAATTAATAAGTGATGCACTATGAGCACCACTCAACACTCACCCACTTGACACTTTAACTTGTGGATTAGTACAGAGAGCTTCTTAACGTTTTAACTAACACTATGGTAAATAATTCACTCCCAGCTCCTCACAGCATGCCCTAATCACTAATAAACACCTTCCTACACATTTACTTTTTTAACTTATGTTGTATTTTTTTATTTTCAAGCATATGAAACTGCCTTGCTTTTGGGTTAACTTTTGGACCCTTTTTAAATTTAAGCAAGTTTTATATGTAAAAAACATAGTAAATTTGATGTTTCTGCTCAACTTTGGCATACTTGACAGTGAGAATTCAGCTTTTCCTGGCTGATTGACAGTGCCAAACTCAACAGTTTACTATGTTTTGAATTTTTAACTCTCAATAAAAAAATTCCACATAAAATTTTTTTTATTTTTTTGCTATTATAATATACTACTTTTTCTGCTGCTCTCCATATAATTTTCACATTTTTTTTTTGATTTTCAATTTAACTTTTACATTGATTTAACACTCAGCTGTTATGCTGAACCTAACATTTTTGATGCTTCATCATAAATTCACTTATTTTCTATGTTTTAACCTTTATATCTATACTTTGAGTTTCTATTTTGTTTCTATTTACTTTTTTATGTTTTTTTCTTGATAAATAAAACTTTACTTGTATACTTTTTATATAACTTTTGCTTTACTTACCTCTGTGTTTCATATCTTTCATACTTCTATTATTTACAATTCTAAACTCTTCTTTAGACAAAATAAACAAGAACAGCCAACAGCCCAAGCGCCAAGCCTCCAAGGGCTCAAAAGAAACTGCCTCCACTCCCAAGCCTGCCAAGAAGCCTACAAAGGCAAAGTCTCCAACCCCATCTCCTCCCACTCCATCTCCTTCTACTCCTCCCCCTCCACCCTCATTGTCCACATCCCCTTCACCTTCTCACAAAAATTCCTCACCCAATAAACCTGATGGTGATCTTACCAATCACTCCTTCTACCACTCAGAGGCCAACTCCAAGCCCACCAAGGAGCGCCGTACTAAGAAGGCAATGGCTGCAAAGGAGCCCATCTCTTCTTATGGTAAGAAAAAGGAGGCATCCAAGCAGGACTCAAAGAATCCTTCCCCTCCCCCTCCTGATGGCTCTTCCCCTCCTTTCTCATCTGACCCTCAAGATGAGCCAGAGGATTACTCCAAGAAGTTTAAAGCTTATGGTCATGTGGCTTGGGATCCACTGGCCATCCACAATATCTGTAATATAGACAGAGAGTTTAAATTTCCCAAGCGCTTCCCCTGTTACTTCCCAATCATGTTTGTAAAGGGCGGCCCTGGTTACGTTGCTGACAACTACATCTTCAATTGCAACAACCAAAAGCAGCAGGCCAAGAGCAAGCACTTTGTCTGTGAGGATAAGACTTGTGGGCCCAGTTGAACACTGAGGGCTGGGAGCAAGTAACAGCAGAGAAGGGGGAGCACACTTGCAAGCCCCCCAATTATTTAATCACTTGGATGATAAAATGGTACCTTGTTCAAGTAATAACCACATCCTCTCATCTCTGGGCTTCTGATCTGGCCATAAAGGCTTTGCAACATCTCAAACCCAACAATCTTAAGTTGGTACCAACACAGGAGCAGTTGGTCAAATTCATCAGCAATAAGTGTATTGCCACCAACCCCCCTCCCCCAAGGCTTCAGACGTCCTCTCTGAGCTCACGCTCACTCATGAGCTTAAGCAGCTTCTGAGTGGGGAGTGTTTCCTGCTCCATGACAACAGGCCTGCCGCCAAGGACCGCATAAACTGCTACTCAACTCAGCAGAACCTGATGAAGTTGAAAAGGGTGTCAACCTGGCTAGTTGATGGTACCTTTGCCACTTGCCCCCAGATGTTCAAGCAGCTCTGGATGTTCCATGCCCAGATTGACATCCGGGTGATTCCACTTGTGTTCTTCCTTCTTCCTGGGGCCACTGAGGCCATCCATACCTGCGTGTTCTCCATCCTCTGCCAAGCAATTGCCCTCCTTCCTCCTGCCGACAATGATGAATCCAAGAAGACTCACCCCTACACCCGCGTCAACCCTCCTGCTGTTGACAAGGACCAGGCCACCCTGGACTTGGAGGAAAAGGCAAGGCTAAGAGCTCTTGGGCCTCGCGTGTGCATTATGGACTTTGAGCCTGCTCAGTTCAATGCATTTGAGCAGCTGTTTAGCGGGGAGGTGCAGAGGTGCCACTTCCACTTCTGCCAAGCAGTTGCTTGTAACGTGCAGGCCCATGCGGAGCTTAGTAGGTTGAGCTGGAGGGATACTTTGGACACCTGCAGATTTGTGCTGGCACAATTCAGTGCCTTGGCTTTTTTAAAGCCAGAGCACACTGCACAGGGGTTCAAGGTGCTCTCAAAGGATCCCTACATAGTGAAGCACCCAGAGTTCAAGCCTTTCCTTGAGTACTTCAAGCCCCAGTGGATTGGGAAGGTTGTCACGCAGAGGCAAGGCAAGGCCCACGCCAAGGCCAGCTGGAACGTGTACCAGGCAGCCATCAACAGGGAGCTGAAGACCACTTTGGAATTAGAGGCTTATCACAAGCATCTTAAAGCCAACTTTGAGCTTCATCCAAAGTTCAATAAGTTCTTCTCCCTCCTCCAGCATGAGCAAGAGAAACCCATCTCCAAGCTCCAAGATCTTGTCAACCGCGTCTCCCCACCAAACCACCTGCTGTACCCTCTTCACCAAGGCCATCCAAGGTGTGGCTAAGCACAAATACAAGGCCTCTGAGATTAAGCAGCAGCTTGAGCTTATTGCCACTGCCCTCCTGGAAGGGGAAAAAATGAAACGGGGAAAGAATGATGAGGAATAAACTTGCTTGCTTGCTTAGTTATATGATTTTTACTTTTAACTGTTCACTTTTTAACTTTAATTTTTACTTATTAGCTTTGATCATTTAATTTTTAGTTTTAATTTTTAAGTTTTTTAATTTTAATTAGATAGCAGTGATTTTTCTATGTATGCATGGTAAGTTTGAGATGAATATTCATAGTTGAAAGTAAGTGAAATGTCTTAATTTTTGTTAATTTCCAAATAAAACATATGATATTCACAGTTGTGCTTATATGAACTGTATTAAATAAATAATAATATTTCTTAATATTTTGCATAATCTTATTTTTTGTGTTTATGTTTATTTTTGTTTCATTGGAATTTTAATTTTTATTGTAATAAAAAATATTTTTATAATGAAGAGTGTAAATTACATAGTATAATGAGAAAAAATTGCTTATTTCTCCTTATTTCTATTAATTAGAATACTGTTTCTATTGCATGTTTTAAGCTCTCTGGGGTCACTTTAGTATACCATAGCTGTAAGGTTTATTTTTTATATTAAAAGTTTTCAGTAAATCAAGATCTGTTAATTAAAAAAGTGTCAATTTCCAGTTGTTGATCAGGGCAAAAGCTGAATTCTCACTTTACTATAGTGTTGACTACCAGGGAGTCGAGTTTAAGGGAGTCAATCACCAGGGAATCAATCATCAGGGAGTTGAACTTACCACAGTTGCCCTGTTCTTAGCTTGGATGAAGATAATCCAGTACACCTCCTAACTCCTGTGGTGTTGCTTCCTGCTCCCACTTGTACACCCTGGTTACTCACTGGGTTAGTGTTGATGGGGTTGAATGCATACTTTCCTCAGCTGTCCCCTGTGTCCTCTCTTTGGTCCCCCCTCCAAGCAGTCATCCCAGTACCACTTGGCGGCATCCTGGTGGTTCATCTTGCCAGGATGGGAGTCAAACTTAGTTATTTTAGCCCCCCTCTCTCACAATAGTGGTGCTTTCAAGCGTAATTTATAGCTGTGGATACTAATAATGAAATACATAATATTAAGAAATATTAGTTATATAAGTATAGGCGTGTTTTTATTAAGTAATTATTTTTTGGCTTAAAAATGCCAGCTTGGCCACTTTTACTTTTAGAGAGTTGATCACCAGTGGTTTTAGCTCTTAATATTAACTTTACATATAGATTACCTCTTAAATTTTTCTTTAGACCAATAGAATTATTAAACAGAGTTGACTTCCAGTGGTTTTAATTTTGTTTTTGAGGTTCACACCCATGAATTAATGGCAAATATTATCTTAAATTGCTTAAGAAAAGTTACATAGTGATTAGCATACCTGGTAGTCATTTTAACTACAGTTATCAAACACAGGGTGATCAGTCAGTTATCCCACAATAGAACTCAATGTTATTCCCTCTCAATTCCCCTGACCTGACAGGATCTAATATTCTCTTTAAAGAAATGAATCTGATTACAATCTCAATCCCAACAATGACCTTATTCATAACTATAAATTCACTTCCCCATTTGGCTTTGGATCACACCATTTTTCCTTGGTGTACCAAGAAGTCAAACCAAAGTACAGCTAAGCCTTTAAATTCCATGGCTGACTTGGCGCACACAGTTGATGAGTGTTTTGTGTTGGCCTACCCTTTCCAAGCCACACCAACTATACCTGGTTTCTCCTATCCAACACTGGAAGAATTGCTGATTAATTTGGATTACTATTTGGCCTGGTATTGCCCCCTTTTAAAGAATATTTGGTCCAACAAATCATATGGGGACACATCTGCCAACACAAATTCAAATATTTCAGTCCTTTTGCATGAATTCTTTATAGTCACCAGCCAATCAGGTTTCTTAGGGGAAATTACTCCAAAACTCTCTAACCCCCTGGCAATGAGTTACAAGAATTTTTCCCAGCCAACCAGGAGGTTCCACAACTCTTGGAAACAACACCCACTCTATCTACCTCCCTTAAATTGACAAGCAGGCCTGTTTGGGTCCCTGCTTGTCTATTGTTATAAAATAAAACCCCTGATTTTATTTAAAAATTAATTTTTGAGACTCTAGTTTGTGGGGTCCTTCTTTGAAAACATTAATAAAAATTCAGGTCTTCTCTTACTTAGAAATTTTCCCCTGGTCCTTTCTGGTGCTTTTGCTGCCCCTAACACATCTGTTAGTATTGTCAGTTGATTGTTTACCTGTTTTTTCTTTCACTTTTGAGTTTAAACTTGAATTTCAGTTAGAAATTAGTATAAAATTTTACTATATCTTTAATTTTTTAATGTTTTTGCTTTGATTTAATTATTTGAGCCTATTCATTGATGTTAAAGGCTCCCCTGATCAAACCCAAGGTTATCAATCCATGCAGATGCCTCCCAGATCCCAAATTTTCTTTTGGTTGCCCCTAACCTGGAAACTATAATTGTTTCACCTGCTATAACCCCTGATTTCTCCTCCAAATTTTCTGAAGAATTGGAAAATGTTTGTCCCAGATATCAAGTTTGTGGATTTTACCCTGGCCCCTGCTCTGTTCTTGGTTTGGTCCACCTCTCCTGAGCTGTGGACCTGAATCTCATCATCTGTCTATTTAGCAGGTGAGAACCCCTCTTACTGTCAGGAATATTCCTGACAACACTCCTTGTCAAGATAACCTTTTGGGCACAATCAGGCTCCAAGAGCAAAATAAAAAATTGCAGCAGTTCCCCCTGATTAGGGAAACTGCCGCAAAACACCTGGCAAAAGAAAAAAATTAAAAATTAAATTTTGGTAAAAACAGGGTTTATACCCCAGCTGTGGACTGTGCAGCCAGTTGCCAGGCGCCCGCCAACTGCACACCAAGCCTGGCGGCTTGCAAGCACACACACACCCACCCGCTGCCAGCCAGCCAGCCAGCCTCTCATCTGCTAGATGGGGAAATCACCCAATCAGGAATCCCCAAAAGGCAATCCCCCCAAACCCAAAAATTGGGGGAACTGCTGCCCAAATTTGGAACCTACCAAATTTGGAGGGGGTTTACAAGCTGCCCAGCATGACAATTAATGCATTAACTGCAGAAGTTGAATATGAATGCATGAAAGTACCTGAAGAATCTCCAAAGCCATGCAATGCCAAGATTAACAATTCATTGCTTGCCAAACCATCCCAATACTACTCCCAAAAGGGAATTCCAGACAACACCAAGTGTTTGGGGTTCCCTGTCCAATGTTTTGCACTATTCATGCCCCACAAGGATGATAGTATATAATAAAGCCAAATCACTTGATGATAGCTTGTGCTATCATTGAGTGAAATTACCCCTCAATAGTATCACAAAAATCAATTCCAAAACTTTACATACAAGAAGTTAAACAAGACAATAAGCTTTTTCTGCCCTTCCCCAGGATTAGAAGATGAATCACCTAATCTTCTCAGCTGTCCTCACAGCATGCCTAGAGATTGGGGCCACCAATATATCCAACAGCATGGGCCATTCAAAAATCCATCTGGCAAGTACTACTACAAGGAGCCGGCACAGCTTAACTCCTCTGAGCAGAACTCCTGGCCCACACTGGTATCACCCCACTCCACCCAGTCTGTAGCCATATACACCTGTATATACTACATGCTCACATATTTTGCCAGTAATTTTGGGCGTTATAACGTACACACCAAGGTCTTTTGATTGATGATGTTGGTCTATCCAATTGTGATGGCGCTCACAGGTTTCCAAGTTGCCAACTTGGTACCTTATTTTGCAAAAGTACTCCCCCAATTTTTGGGTCTTTACACTTACATGTTGTATCTACAGGAAAATCTCCCAAGGAAGGCCAATGATCTCCTCTTCACAGGGAAAACTTTAGTCCATAATCTGACCTGCAACAACGTGGAGTTTGCCCTCCACACTGAAGCGCCAATAAGTCTCTGGCATGATGATTCACATATACCACATCCTGTGGAAACTATGGTCCTCCCCCCAACAGTGTGCTCCCAACCCCAGAAGTGATCCCCAGGCGCAGCTCCTGGCTTGTTTCGGGGTTGCTTTTGATGGGCCTCAATTTTACCTCCCTCAACTGTCCCCTTTTTGAGCAGCCATCCCAGTTCTGCACTGGATGGCATCTGAATGGGTTTTCCCGCCAGGATGTGGGCCAAGCTTAGTTAGTTTAGCTCCCCTCTCTCACAATAACATTGCCAAAAATTATCTGGATCACCACTACAAGTATCAATCCTTAGTGGATCACTTTCTCTCCATTACAGTATAAAAACTAAAATTATTTTTAACAAAGATTATTGTAATATTAACCCCATTTCCTGGTATTTCCTGGACTGGTGTCTCCCCAACACCAATACTTAATTTAAAACTTATGCATTTATAAAAAACTGACACAATTATTTAACTTCAAGGTAAATTGCTATTCATTGATTCCAGTGGTGCTGGGGTGAGTAGGAATTTCAACAAGTGGTGTGTCAGATTAATCATGAAGATTGCTTTTAATTAAGCAGCTGTTGAGATAAATCTAGGGTTGTTTTCCATGGGGTTGGGTAGCATTGAATTTATTGCTTCCAGGCCTAACAATAAGCTGGCACATAAATTTAGGAGTATATTTGATCCTATCCCAGGATAAGTAGGAAAGATCTTTTTGGGCTTTATTTTTTAGAGTTAATTAATATAATACATTAAAGGGGGAAAAGTTTTGATTAATTATGTATAGTATACCAAACCTTTATAGCTGGGTTTTTTACATCTAATATGGTTCAGTTAATAATTTTTCACTAGATACCAAGCGGGTGATACTGTTTCTTAAAGGAATGAGGGTAGTTCCCACCTGGACTTATCTTTAAAAAATGGATATCCTAAGTCTAGTGAATTCAAAAGTTCACATTATATCTAATGTGCCATCCAAAAGAAGTGAAAATCCAGATTTCACTTGGAAATGGTCTGCTGAACCCCTATTAGTAACACATTTCTTGATGAGGGAATGATCAGCCTTATGCACCTACAAGTTGAGTGAAATGGGTGAACACCCAGGTACTTTGATAACATTTTATGTTGGATGTAGCTATATAGTCTTATATGCTGAAATCAATGCAACCAATATATGCTATTGTAACTGTTTTGTTTTGGCATAGTTACAAGGGGAAAATAATTGGAATTTATATAGTATTCTTTTATAATATAGAAGTTATATAGTTGTTATGAATTAGGATAGCAGGAACATGATTACAAAGATCACTTGGTTGGATGGATGGGGGGTAGCTTGATCCTTGCAATGAGTCAAGCGCTGAATTGAGCTATCCACTGTGAAGGGATTGTCATTTGACTATGCTGCTGGATTTGGAAATTTGCCTCAACTTCTGAATTTGGCTTCAGATCATTGCAAAGTTGGGTTGAAGGTCACAAACCTGTTTAGTCAGAACCTTGCTGGGGGTTGACCCCATTATTTTGACATCCCCCTGGCTGAGGGTCAGCTTCCTCTGTTGGGAGGTATGCTGAAAGGTTGTTGGGAGCACAGGCGCCATACTGCCATAGTTGCTGTTTGGTTGCAAGGAGGATGGTTTCTTTTTGCTTCTGTTAAGCTTTGCAGGGGACAGAGTCTATAGTGGTGTAGGATCTTATCTTGTTCTCTCTTTCCCAAACCTTATACTTTGTAAATGTTGTTTTTTACCTTTAGGATAATGGCAGGCCCTACTTTCTCAGGCTGTAACTTACTATTTTCTTTGTTCATTAACCATATTTTGTCCCCAACTTTATGTATATCTTGGATGAGGACAAACGTGTTTTGCAGACGTTACTCCTCTCTTTACTTCTTATTAATGTTGAATTGGAGTACTTGGGGGTCAGAACAAGTTGGTACCTTTTCTGGTACATCTAACTTGGGCCCTGTGAAGGCTTGAATGATGTTGGGTTGTGAACCATATACTAGTTCAAATGAACCTTTTTTGGTGGATCTGTTCTCTTAAGTGTGGCACACAAGGAGTTTGGTTGCTAATTATTTATTCCAGTCTTCAGGTGCGCCAGCAGTGAGTTTGGCAAGGGCCTATACCAGGCTGCTGTTTATTTTTCAACCCTGCTGTTGGCTTGAGGATGATAGGGTGTGGTTATGGTGTGTTTGGTGAGGTAGATGTTGACTTTGTCAGAGGTCAATTCTTTTTCTCCATTAGTGATTAATAGATGTGGTTTTTTTAAATCTACTGACAATCTCTTTGCCTATTAATTGTTGACAGTTTTACCAGTATGGGCCTTAACGTCCTGCATCATGGCCAATGTATAGCAAAATTGATGGCAGTGATAATCTATATCTTATCATTGTGCTCTTCTAGCATGGGCCCCACAATGTCTAGGGCCCACACCTTGAAGGGTAGTTGAGTGCAAATGGGTAGTACAGATTTTGGTAGTGTGTCACTTTTAGAAAAAATTTGCACACCTCATATTGATAAAGTACTTCCTGCACATAGCGGTACAGTGTGGGCCATCAATTTTTTATGTTTCAGGAATCCATATAGATTTTGGCTCTTGGTGTGGCCTAGGTCTCAATGATACTAGAGAATGGTGTCAACTCTTTGATAATTAGGGATGTATGGGATGGTTGCTTCATCAGTAATCTTGCAGTGGAAGGTCTCATAGACATCTGAAAATAGATGTTCATTATTTATAACTGCCTTGAGTGATGTCTTTTGTGCCTGTGGGGAAACCCTTTTCATTGATGCAGAGTAATAAGAGGGGCCAGTCTAGATCCAAGCCATTTTGCCCTCTTAAAACCCTCATGTATAGGTGGGAAAGGGCATCAGCTGTGACTAGTTCTGGTCCAAGCTTATATTGAATACTCATGTTAAATCTTTCTAAGAAAACCATCCAGTGGGCCTGCTGCCAGGAGGTATTAGCTTTTGTCTTGAAATAGATGAGGGACTTGTGGTCAACAAGGCAGTAAACTCTTATTATCTCCAAATAGCAGCGCCACTTCACTAGGCAGTGCACAATGGCCAATAACTCTTTGTTGTGTATGGGGTATCAGCACTCCCCATTGGTAAGTTTTCAGGATTCATAAGCTGCCGGTAAGAAGTTGCCATAGTCTGTTTTGATGCAGAGTACACCCCTAATGGATGCATTGGAGATGTCTTTCCATTTAGTAATCCCTGTCTTCTTGGGATATTTTAGAATGGGGTGGATACCAGTTTTTTTAGCATCAAAAACAGAGGTCTTGTTGTGGGGTCCATACAAATTTTGATTTGGCACATGTGATTGCAGATAACGTTGTTGTGAGGATGCCACAGTTGGTGATAAAACAGTGTACATAGGCTATCATGCCTAGGAAGTTTCAGAGTTTCCCCTTGTCATTGAGGGAAAGCATCTTGAAGATTGCCTGGATTTTCTGCTTGTCTGTCTTTATACCTTCCTTAGACACTACATGTCCCAAGAAGGAGAGTTATCCCTGGTATAATTGACACTTTTATGGCTTGAAAAGGAGTTTGTGTTGTGCTAAGGTTGCAAAAACTGCCTCCAGATCCTTGTGGTGTTGTTACACAGTGGATCTGTACATATAATATAATCCAGTTATACAAAGGAGTGCCTCCCAATTTCTAGCGCAAAGACTTTGTTCATTAATGTGACAAAGGTTGATGGGTGTTGGGCATTCCAAAGTTAAGTACAACACACTTGTACAAGCCATACTTAGTTCAAAATGCAGGTTTTTGGAATGTCATCTTCTTTGATACAGATCTGATTGTACCTGGCAGTCAGGTCAATCTTAGAGAAGACTGTTGCCCCTCCCAAGGCATCAAAGAGGTTGTTAATGAGTGAAAAGGGGTAACAATTCTTGATGGTGACTTCATTAAGAGTGCAGTAATTGGTGACTAGTTGTAGTGATCCATCCTTCTTTGCCACAAAGAATACCGCAGCTCTAAAGGGCAACTGTGAAGGTCAGAAAAGCCCCATTTCTAGAGCTCCTTTAAGTTTGGCGCAAAGTGCATTTTCCTCATTGGGAGTGAGCTGGTATATGAGACATGCCTTGGGGACTGCACCCCTGATGTAAGGTCTGAAAGCTTGGGGCAAATTATTGTAAACTAGAGCCTTTAACCCAAGAATGTTTATATTTGTCAAATATAGAAAGGTAGGTAAAGTTTGCAATAATAACTGAACAAAGGCTCCTAAGAGCTTATAAGAAGTGAAATAAGGACTGAGACTATTTATTAATCCTAGGAAAATAAAATAGAGTCCAGTCTTAATGACTGACAATTTAGTTAAAAAGTCAATTTCTAAGTCTGGAAAATGATCTGCGCTAGCAGGAGGGTTAAAACTATCTAACAATTAGATTGTGAGTGTTACTGTAAAAACTACCTAACTGGTGGAGAAGAAAATCAAAAGGAATCATAAACTAAGGTGAACTAAGATAAGAATAAAATATAAAACACAAGCCGCAAAACCTAACAAGTACCTTTTTTTGGGGTGCAAGTCAAACAATATCAACTTATTGTTGAGACTGGAAACCAAGCCTTTTTATTGCTCTCTGTTTAGTGAGTGCAAGGAATGGAGTAAAAGAGTTTTAACCAAATATGGCTAGAAGACATGCATGAAAAATAAAGATAATTTGTGGTGTTTGCCATTCTAACTTAAATAGATTAGCCTTAGCTAAAAGGGTGACCAGGAGGAGAAGAAGTGGTTACAGCAATGGCTTGTGAAGTAAGAACAAGCAAAAATTGAAGGAAAAATGGGTCTAAAGCTTTGGTAAGACATAATTGAGTGTATAGTGAAAGGTAAGGGTTTTGGAGCAACTTTCTAACTTCAGTCTATAGGTCTGTGGTTCAAAACCGGATGCAGAGGTAAGAGATGCTTGAAAATGATACTAACCAGTATTTAGGTCATAACTAGGCTTTAACAAAGCCTAATTTGAAGCCCAAAGGTGGAAAATGACAGGAGAAAGAAGGGGATTATGAACAAGGTGAAATGGTGACAATCCTGAGAAACTTGCAAGCCAGAAAAGCAAATAAGCAGAATAGCAGCTATAGAAAAGTTGAATCCTGACACCTGAGTTAGATAGCATTTTATATATGTCTCTTGGGTGGCATTCCTGGGTGTTCTTCCTTAAAGATTGCTGGATTGCAGGCCACTATTTCCTGATCCTGGGAGGTGATAGTATATTGTTGGTCTTTAAAGTGTATGAACTTGTACTGACAGGAGTCTCAATTAATTGCCCTGATGTTGCCTTTTTCTTCTTGGGTCTCTGTAATACGGCAAAATGTGGTCCCAAAGAAGTTGGTCCACTGTGTCAATGTAAATTTGATGGTTGAATCTTTATTGTTTGATGCTCAATACTGAAGTGGCCCAATCCAGGTGGGGTTATTATTTCTCAGCCAGTCCAAGCCAAGTACCACATCAAATCTGGAGAAGTCAATGAGGGGTCCTTGGATGGTGGGGTGGAGGTTCTCTAGCATGATGGAAAGGGGGCAGTTTCCCGGGTAACAGCAAAGTGATGTTTATCAGCAAAAAATGTTATGGTAGAAAATCAAATTGAAGGGATAGCACACTCTTGTAAAACTAGAAACCAGCAAAGAACTGCCGCCAAACCTTTGAGAGAAAAAAGATGACTTAAATGCTGTTATTGACAAAAAAATGGGTCAAAGATGGGGTTGCTCAAATAGCCCTGGAAAATCTAGATTTGCCATATTTTTACCCAAGTAATTATGACAAGAAAATTATGCATTATACACTATTTGGAGATGGTAGCGCTTGACCTGCTGGTTGCCAGGATTTTTTTTGAATTATGACGTCATCAACTTGAATTCTAATGCAGGCCCTCCCACTGCTGAAAACATTCTTGCCAAACAATCAGAGGTCGTAAAACCCCCCCCCCACTCCCATCCTAAATCACCTTAAGACTTCCCCATCCCACTCTAGAAACTTGTTTCTAGATAGCTTATTATCATTGATATTGAAAATAAAGGAAGTTTGACACACATGTAAGAATATCTTGGTCTACTGGCCCCAGTTGTGGACAATGTGTCTGCACCTCTCTTCCAGTTTGCTGCCAACTCCCTTGCTGTTCCATGGCCCGCATTGTATTCTGCCTCTTCATCTTTGACGTCTGACTTCCCCTTGCAAATGCTCTTCCTCATTTTGATCTTGGTTGCCGTTTTCTGCTATACTGTCTAAGGCGCAAAATTAATGAGTCCTTCCACCCAATTTGGTTTAGTGCTGCTCAAGCAGTTAATAATTTGTTTATTTTTCTCATCATTTTTCTCTGAATAATGCAGCACACATTTAACTCTTACAAAACCATGTTCTTAATCCATAAAGGATTAGTGGCTGGCTTGAACTTTTTCACAAAGTTGCTGTTGACAAGGGTACAATCTGTGCCTAAATCCAGGAGTACTGAGCCTGTGTAACTGCAAAAAAAGAAAGGGTAAGACATCAGTTTATTGAAATGTCTGAAAAAAGTGTAGAGTGCTGGATCTCCTGAAGGAACCTGAATCATAGGTCACTGATCCACATCCTCTGGGCAATATTCATTGTTTGGCAAGGCAGAATTTTGGTGGAGAGAGCTTGGCTTGCTTAATACTCTCACCAGGATTTTCCCTTGTCTTGGTTATCCTGAGTGCTGGTAACTCTGAAGTGAGTACAATTGGACTGGCCATTGTTCCCGTTGCTATGGCCATTGGAGCATGAAGGTTTGTTATTTATGTTACTAGTGTTATTAGGCAGAGATTGGTTGGAGCGTCCTGAGAGGTGAGATTCCTTAGGTCTCTCTCTTTTCCAAGTTTGTGCATTTTGTAGTGCATTGGAGGTTTTTTCTTTCTCTGCCTCAAAGTACAAGCTTTTTAAATTGATTACTTAGTCCAGGTTGACGCGCCTCATTACATGCAACTTGAGAGTGTCATAGTAAAAAAAGATGAATAGCTGGGTTGTTAAACGCCATATTTGCAGATGCTTGTAGTAGCAACTCCTCCTAGGCTCATGTAAGTTTCTTTGCTGTGCCAGTCTTTGTCAGGTTCTTTACTTGGTGTATGATCACGAGGGCTGTGTCCTTCATTAAAAATATTGCCAAGAAGTCTTGTTTGAAATTATCCCAGTCCTTCTTGGTGTGATCCTCATGCCTGCCAGAATTGACATTTCCCCCCTTGAAACCTTGCCCAAGAGCGGGATTTGAACTCTGACCCTGACCCCCTGCAGGTAGCCTGCCCGCATTTTCCTGGGGTCATGCGCCCACAAGCTGAAGCCAAGAACAATTGTTTGAATGGTGAAGCTAGCCAAACCAAAGTAATCATTGCACTAAATGAAGGAGTAATAAAGGCGCCTAATGGAGGCAACAAATTCCTATCATCCACTTCATGGGCTTGAAGACTGCCTTGGTGGCCAATCAGGATGTGTCACCTGAGGAAAGCACGGGTCCAGGGCCCAACTCCATGACCGCGGCCCAATGTAAAGACCCAACAATTGGGGAAGATCCTAGAAAAATAAGGTGCCAAGTTGGCAACTTGGAAGCCTGTGAGCGCTATCACAATTGTATAGACTGTCATCATCAATAAAAAAACTTTGGTTTGTACGTTATAGCATCCAAAATTACCGGCAAAATATGTGAGCATATAGTATATACAGGTGTATATGGCTACAGACTGGGTGGAGTGGGGTGATACCAGCGTGGGCCAGGAGTTCTGCTCAGAGGAGTTAAGCTGTGCCGGCTCCTTGTAGTAGTACTTGCCAGATGGATTTTTGAATGGCCCATGCTGTTGGATATATTGGTGGCCCCAATCTCTAGGCATGCTGTGAGGACAGCTGAGAAGATTAGGTGATTCATCTTCTAATCCTGGGGAAGGGCAGAAAAAGCTTATTGTCTTGTTTAACTTCTTGTATGTAAAGTTTTGGAATTGATTTTTGTGATACTATTGAGGGGTAATTTCACTCAATGATAGCACAAGCTATCATCAAGTGATTTGGCTTTATTATATACTATCATCCTTGTGGGGCATGAATAGTGCAAAACATTGGACAGGGAACCCCAAACACTTGGTGTTGTCTGGAATTCCCTTTTGGGAGTAGTATTGGGATGGTTTGGCAAGCAATGAATTGTTAATCTTGGCATTGCATGGCTTTGGAGCTTCTTCAGGTACTTTCATGCAATCACTTTCAACTTCTGTATTTGATGCATTAATTGTCATGCTGGGCATCTTGTAACCCCCCCCCAAATTTGGTAGGTTCCAAATTTGGGCAGCAGTCTCCCATTTTTTGGGTTGGAGAAATTGCCTTTTTGTGATTCCCAATTGGGCAATTTCCCCATCTGGCGGGAAAGGCGGTCCCACCATGGGGGTGCACCGTCCCCTGCTGGCTGGCGGGAGCAGGCAGGTGGGGGCAAGCTGCCAGGCTTGGCGTGCAGCCTGCGGGCAGGGTATAAAACCTGTCTTTTCTGAAATTCAATTTTTTAAGTCCTGTTTCTTTGACCAGGTAGTTTTGCGGCAGTTCCCCCTGATTGGGGAAACTGCTGCATTTTTTTTATTTTTTCCTTTGAGCCTGATTGCTCCTAAAAGTTTATATTGACACAAGGTGTTGTCAGGAATATTCCTGACACTCAAGAACAAGAGAATCAAGTTGCCAATTTGAGATTTTTGACCAATGAAAGAACTCCCGGCCCAGGTGCCATTTCACTGCCTTTGAACCCAAGCATCCAGATCACCCAGCCTCACATTTTCTGATGATCTGATGTACCCCCCACAGAAATTGTTAAGTTTGGAGGTGGGGTGCTATATAGATCAAAGGACCTTGCACTCCAAACTTATCACCATTTTTGATTAAAGGTTATGTTATTTTGGCTTCCATAGCTGCTGCCTGATTTTATCTTTGCCATCTATCAATTCAGTACAAGATCATCTGGCTCTCCTGCCCTTCTGCCTGCAGATTCCTATCCTCCAGGTGCTCTCTTTGGTCCTGTCCACTTTACAGAGTACCCTTTAAAACCCAAGTTTAAGGAATACACCCCGGAAAATATCTTTGAACTAGACCCCTTGGCCCACATAAAATTAGCAGTTAGATACAACCGGCATGGCCCCTGGATCCTATTGTCACCCAAATTGTTCAGAGGCAAGTTCAACTACCTTCCTGCTTATAAAATTGATATGGAACCGCCTGTGACCCCCAAGACAATGCCTGCCTCCTTGCCCAACCTCCCAACTGACCACACTAGCAAGCTGTTTGGGATTGTGGATATCACCTCACAGGGGTAATTGACACTATAATCCCAGCCGCCGGCCTGTGGTCTGTCAGGACTGAGAATTTAAGTCTCAACTGATATTTCCTATTTTGCTGATATTTATGCCAAGACTTCTGATTGTTTGTTTCTCTTTTGCCATCTTTGGTTGCTTATATTTCCGCAAATACTGAACTATTTCAGCCCAAACTGGTGTCAGCTGAAAGCCCTCAATTTCGGCTTTTGGAATCTTACTCTTGACAATATTTTATTTGATTTAAAATTATGAGTTAATCTCGCTTAAACATAATTCACCTATCATCTCTTTTTCATAGAATTGGGTATAAAAACCCTCACAGTTCTATTATTCCAAGAAATTTAATCTCCTCCTGTTTAGGCTCATCAATAAAACTATTGTCTCAATCCTAGCTGTATCTCTTGTATCCTTGGGAAATAGTAATTTGGTGGTGATGGTTGAGCACAGGCTTTGATACAACTGCAGCTGTTATTGAAAAATTCTGAAGTCTTACAGGTCGTGGTTGGGGAAGTCTGTCTCCTACCTATTTAAGTTAACTCCTCTCTTGTGGTGGGCTCTGCCTGCTAAAAACTGGCCTGTATAATCCCTGAAAATGACAGGCTGGCTGCCCAAGCTTGGATCCCTGACAATGCTACTTGTTGCACCAGGTTCCTGAGTTGTGGGTCAGATAAATGGATATTTCCACAATTCAAAAACGTGTGGGACATTCCATCTGTGTCAAATTGCTTTAGGAAGACTTGTTTTTTGCTGTTGCATTGTCATCATTTGCTCCTGCAAATGATTCCAAGGCGGTGCTGCAGAGTTGCTGAACTACATGGGCAAGCATGATTTTTTTTTAGTGGCTCAAGGTGTGGAAGAGGGTTCTTGTAAGAACGCTTGTGCTAATAGAGCATTGAAGGAAGCAACCAGCATCACCATGTTTTTAACCAGTATGTATCCTTCTGATATTTTGATTCCTGGCATGTAGGATGTCCAGTCCACAGGGAGTGGAGATATAATTATTTTGTATATTTGTTAACGATGTCAAGTACAGGCAGCAGGCAGAATTTTGAAAAGGAAGGTAGGATAAAAAGATTTTCTGTGCTAATAATGTTGTAACTGTGCTGTTTTAGCAGATTTACAAGGGGGAAATAATAGGAACCATATAATATTCTTTATTAGGATATAGAAGTTATATAGTTGTTGTGAATCAGAATAGTAGGAACATGATTATGAAGATCAATTGGTTGGATGGTTAGGGGGTGGATTTATCCTTGTAATGAGTCAAGTGCTGAATCAAGCTTTCTACTTTACAAGGATTGTCATTTGGTCATGTTGCTGGATTTGGAAATTTGAGTCAACTTCTGTATTTGGCTTCAGGTCACTGGGAAGTTGGGTTGCAGGTTACAAACCCGTTTAGTAGGAACCTTACCAGGGGGTTGACCCTGTTATTTAAACAATGCTCATATATATATTTACCAAAGTTATCCACCCCTTTAAAGATATTCTTTGAATCCTTCTTGAGATGTTTTAATTTTTATATATATTTTTTTATTACATAGCTATTGATTTGGTCTATTTCTTTTAGAAATTCATCTATTTTGGTCAGAAAACTGTTGGTTTTAATGACCAAGTTAACCTCTGATGATTTTATTATAAAGTTTTTCACATAGGATTCTCTACCTTAATTTTCAGGTACATTACACTATAATGGCTTATTATAGCCCTGAACTAATGGCTTTGGGAACATTAGCTTTAGACATTAGATTTTTTCTGGGGGTTACCAAGTGTAAGGGTTCCTATAAGGTCTAACACCTGGAAATAGTTTATTAAACCACTAGAAAAGTGTTTCACCCAACTTGTCAGTTTGACTGGAATTGTTTTGGTTTATTTAAATACAAGAAATGGTTTCTCCATGGGGGTAACTTTTATCTCCAAGGCTGAAGCCTTAAGTATGGGGGTTTTGGTATTGGCTCTTTCCCTAAGATTTAGAGTTTGGGGATCAACCCTTAAACTGGGCATGGGATGTAATTGGCTTTTTAGCTTTAATTTCAGGGGTGCTGGGTAGGCTAGTTGTAGCCATACAAAGGATAAAGAAAGAAAAGGTATGTTACCTCTATTTTAGAGTGGTGATTTTAGAGACATCCTTAATCCAGGGTTAGTGCTAAAATGAGGAACTTGTCCAGAATAAGTAAATAAAGTTAATACAGCTAATTTAATCATCTCCTAGGAAAGTTATTGGAATGCTGGAAATACCATGCCAACAAGGCTCACTTCTTATGGATGGCCAATCTTTGGCAAGTGAATATGGGCTCTGAATGTCATTGTAGCCACATTTGACCCCAATCCTATTAAGAACCCTGGACCTATCCCAATTGGGATAGATCCTAAAGCCATGAGTGACCATATCTGTACTGGCTTGCTTAAATATCCAAACACCTTCAGTAGAAAAGCCAATTTTCAACAATCCTCACATGCTGCTGATAAGCTTGCTGTTTTTAAAAGGGTTTCAAGTGAAAGTTATCAAAGCTTGCTTGTTCAATACCGCTGGGGTAATTACTGGTAAATTACAGAGGCTCCAAGGTAAGATTATCTGTATACTAAAGGGGAGCATTCTGGGGCAGTGTGAGATCTGAATCAACCCTAGCCTATAAGTATATAGACATAGCCCCAAAGCGGGATTGAAGATGTATAAAGGATGGCTTTCCCAAGGTTTGCTGATAAAGCAGATTAAAATTGAAGTTGGCAGGATATATAATCACAATATACCAGGAGTCATTACAACCTTCCTGAAAACAGGTTGATAAATGGTTGGCTACCCCAAACAGATTTTTCAATTCCCCCAGGACCACACCAGCCACTTCTGAGATTGTTGGGATGGAAGGTGTAGAGGGCTAACCACACCAAAGTTGGGGGTTGCCATCACCAGCAAGGACCTCCAGACAACTCCAGAATAGGTGCATCAGCCAAAGGATCTTGATCACTGGAACCTGTTGGTGCTCATCTGGGTAGTTAAAGGGCAACAGCGCCTATATCAACAGTATCCATGTCAACACTTTGTTGACATGGCCACTGTTGACTCAAAAATTTAATTCTACTAAGTTTTTTTCTAGTTGTGCTAGCTTAATTCCCATTTTTTAAAGCGCTCAGGGGTTTAAACCCATGAAATATAACAAAAGTGTGATCATTTTGACACAAATTAATATTAAACTCAATAAAAATCTCAATTTAACCCTTTTCCCCTTTACTCTTACTAAAATCTTTTTATCAAGTTGTTTTCACAACGTAAAAGTGTTAATATTAACACTCTTTGAGCCCAACTTATTTTCAATAATGAAACTGAAACATCTATAAAAAATATTATAAGGGCACTTAATTTTTTTATTAAATCAATTTATAGAAATAGGTATAGCACATATAGCAGATTATTCAAATGTTCATCTTATAAGTCTATGTGGCACTTAATCTGACTTTAATATCATAAATGAATTTGTGGCTAATGGCCATCCCATAATTTAAGCTGGATTTACTATGTAATTTACTGTATAATTTAATATCAATATTAATTTTGATAATCAGGAATGTTGACTATTTACTTATGATCAACCACTGGGGTGGATTTAAGCAAATAGAAGCAGAGAAATTAGGCCTAAATTACTATGCACCACCTATTGAGGATGTCGTCAGTGATGAAGTTGATGCTTTACCTTTTTCATACTGAAGAGAACTTATTAACAACTTTACTTATACACAATGATAAATTTTCATATTCTCACCCCCTTAATATTATTTTTAATAAAGAATTAAATATATTTGATTATTTTGTATCTTATTTTTAGATGATTTTTATTTATTTTATTATATGAACAAAATAACATCAAAAACAGTTAATATTTGCTGGTTTGCTTAACTTCAATTAAGTGTACTATGAAAAAACATAATGAATTTTTTAAAAAAATGCCAACAGTGCCAATGTTGTCTCTGATAATTTCTACAATTTTCTTAATCAACAGCGGAAATTCAGCCTATTTTTGCTAATTGTCTTTTGTAATGTTGGCACTTTACTTTTCTTATATACAAAAATTTATGTTTTACATAATAAAACCATCTGATCTTTTGACATGTTGTATTTTTAACTTTTCTCTTTCATATTTTTTAATTTTTAAAGCAAAATTGTTCCCTAAAATTAATAATTTTTTATATATTTTTTAACTTTTAGCTTTTTATTTAAACCTTTAATAAACTAAAAACTTTTACCCATTTTTACTTATACATTTCCAATAAAAGTGCCATAAGGTTTAATATTTATATGTTATGTTTTAAATATTGTTTTTATTTGCTTTTTAAATAAATTGCTTAATTTTAGAACCTTTTTTTAATTTTTTAGGACAAGAATACTTCCAAGCAACAGAAGGGCACCAATTGTCCCTCCAAGCCCAGAAAGGCCCCCAAGAAGAAGGCAGCAACTGCCAAGAAGACTGCCCCCAAACCCTCACCCAAGCCTTCCCTCAAGAAGAGCCCAGCTCACTCCAATGGGGAGAGGAATCAGATTTACTGCTCAGCAATCACAGTTTTTACAAATTGGCTTCAGACAAGGAGCCCTTCAAGAAGCAATGCTGGGCCAAAAATCCCCCTCCCAAGGATAAGTCTCCTGCACATGAGGAGCACCAGGACAAGCCCCCTTCTCCCTCTCACCAAGCTCCCCTGGTGAAAGCTTATCAGGGGATGATTCAAAGCCCCAGCCCAACTACTTCCCTGGCTTCCACCATGCTCCTGCTGGCCCCTGAGACCCTCTGTTAGCCCACAAAATTTGCAATGTTGATGGCAAATTCAAGGTTCCTTCCTCCTTGCCCAAATATTTCCCTATTATGAGTATCAAGAGTGATTTTGCTATGGTGGAAAATAATACAGTAGTTTTTAAACCTGTTAATATAAAAAATATCAGTCTAAAAACAAAAACAACTCAGTCTAAAAGTAAAATCAAAGTGTATCCAAATCTATTGCAATTTAATATAATATCCTTGATTTTTTATTTTGTTTTTAGACTGATATTTTTTTGATTATCTTAATAGGTTTGAAAACTACTGTATATCTTCAGCTGTAATAATGCCAACCAGGGCTTTAAGAGCCAGGATACACCTGCAAGGACCGCTCTTGCCCAGTGAGACTCAACACCAATCACTGGGATAAGGTGCAAACAATCAAGGGCAGGCACACTTGCATAATTCCTAGCACAATCATGGCTTGCCTCCTCAAGTGGTATCTTGTCCAGGTGATGCCCACCTCCAAAGATCTTTCCCCAACCCAGCTGGCTGTGCTTGTGTGCAAGTAACTCTCCCCCACTAACCTAAAGTGCATGCCAACCCATAGTCAGTTGGTTAAGTTTGTGAGCAATATGCATCAAGCCTCAAGCCTCCTTTCCAAGTGCGTCACTGACATAAAAGACCTGGTCCTCTAAGATACCCTTAAGAATACAGAGGACAGAGAAAAGCCCCTGTTCCATGATAAAGGGCAGGAAGTGAAGAATAGGATCATGGCCTACGCCACAACTCAAAACCTGGAGCAGCACAATAATGCTACCACTTGATTGTATGACAGCGCTTTTGCTACCTGCCCCTCCCTCTTCATGCAGCTTTAGGTTTTGCACAGGTAGTTTTTGCCTAAGTTATTATCCTTGTGTTCTTCCTCCTTCCTGGTGCTAAGACTGAAGTCTACGCCAGAGATTTTAAGATTGTCTGGGATGATTTAAGCTCCCTACCTGTTAACAAGCCCCCCCTCTCACCCACACCACCAGAGAAAACCCTTCCTCTGCTGAGAAAGATGAGTCTGCCCAGGCCGCTGAGCAGCTAGCTCATGTGCTCTCACTGTCAGGATTCACCTTTCTTTTTAGCTGCTAGTCTTTTAGTCACTTTTGTTTTGGGCTATTTCTCCAAACTTGGTTCATGGTTTTTATTCCTTACAATTTTTACCACACCTTCTTTTTCCCTGCATTTACCATTCATTTTTGGGGGTTAAATTGGTTTTTCCTAGCCTTTTTAATAACTTAATAGTGTTAAACACCTTTTCAAAACTGCCTTACTTTTTTTCTATGGGATTCAAACTCTGGATCTATACGCTCAAGTTATTGATTTTGCCTCCAAACTCCTTATCTTTTGCTTTATGCCCACTTACGCAACCCAGGCCTTTAGACTTAGTTTTTCCTACCTTTTTTCTTGCTCAAACAACACCTGAGCATCACCCTAACTGTCCTCCACCTCTTTCTGGCTTCATTGTGTTTAAAATAACTTTTTGAAGTTAACTTGCTCACTCATAATTTTTGAAGCCTATTTTATACATTATGACTCCTAACAAACTTTGATTAGATCTTTTTATCTCAAATTTGCACCTCGTATTCAAACAGAATAAAAGGCTTGGATTTCCAGTCTCAACAATAATTTGAGATTGTTTGACTTGCACCCCAACAGGTACTTGTTTGTTTTTGTGGCTTATGTTTTTTCTTTTCATTCTTTATCTTGCATCTTTCCTTTTTCTTTGAAATCCTAGTTTTATAATTCCTTTTGATTATCTTTTCCATCAGTTGGGTAATTTTTTATAGTGGCACACACAATTTAATTGTTGATAGCTTCAACCCACCAGCTAGTTCTGACCCTTACCCAGACTTAGAAGTTGACTTTTTGACCCAATCTTCAGTCATTAAGACTGGTCTATATTTCATTTTCTTAGGCTTAATAAATTGCCTTAGTCCCTACTTTACTTTCTATAAAATTTTAGGAGATTTAGTGCAGTTATTGTTGAAAGCCTTACCTACCTTTTTATACTTAACAAACATAAATAGACTTGGGTTAAAGGCTTTAGTCTACAATTGTTGTAAATGTGCTGTTTTAGCAGAGTTATAAGGGGGGAAATATTTAGAAACTAGATAATAATCTTTATTGAGAGATAGTGATTATATAGTCGTTGTGAATCAAAGATAACAGGAACATGATTGTGTCAATCACATGGTTGGATGGTGAAGGCAGTGGCTTGATCCTGGGAATGAGTCAAGCCCCAAAACAAGGTATCCACATAAGGGATCATCATTTGTTTGTGTTGTTGGATTTAGAAATTCAAGTTGACTTCCTAGTCTGGCTTTGAGTGGCTGGGTAATCGGATTGCGGGTCACAAACCCGCTCTCTTGGAACCTTGCTGGCGGGTTGATCCTGCTGTTTCAACACCCTCCCCTGACTGAAGGTTGGCCTCCTCTGGGGGAAGGTTGTCAGGAGTCTGAGCGCCGTATTGGACTAGCTGTTGTTTTGTGGCGGGCAGGGCGGGTTTGCATTGTTTTTGTCTTGCTTTGCAGGGTCTCAGACAATCATGGTGTAGGTTTTTGTCTTGTTTGCGCTTCCCAAGTCCTTGCACAAGGTACAGTAGTTTTAAAAGCTATGGCAACAACCAAAAATACCTCATATTTAAACAAAATGATTTCAGATTTAAACAAAATTCAAGTTGCGCAAGATTCAGGATTCAATTAATTTTAATAGTTTTGGTTAATAAATGAACTGTCAAACCAAAAAATAAATTTCACTAACCCATTATACAAAATTAAAGCAAACATCAAGCAGTGTAGTTCAAACCACAAACAAAATGAACTGACACAACAAGTGAAATGGATGGATGCTATTCCAGAGTATATTATAATCCAAGCAGGATTCATATGAGGCACCAACAGAAGGACCAAAATGAAACAAAATTTGAGCAATATAGAAGTGAGATTCCACAAGCATAAAACAAAATGAACTCACACAATATGTGTAGTATGAGCAGCCTAAAATAGAAAAATAACAGTTTGACAGCCAATCAACAGTCATCTAATTTAGGAACAGAGGTATTTTATCCATTTTCATGGCTCCAGATTTGTATGGAATGGTTTTGAGAACCTTCCAAATATGGACTTGAGATAACAATAAAAATAAATCATTAATTTTTAAAATTTCTACTGTTAGTGATTATATCCTAGGTTTTATTTCAATATGGTTTATAATAGCAACATCTTCAACTGCGCCAGCAACCAAGCCAGCTTCAATGGAGTAAGGCTCAGAATGTGGAGGCACCCGTTTACACCCAAGCCTTTGAGGTGGGTAACAAGGAAGCTGACCTGTTACTGTCCCCCAACCCATATGGCTTTGACTTGTTCAACAGTCACTTAGTGTCTAGCTCTGCCCCTGCTTCTGTACCCACCCCTGCACAAGCTGCCCACCAACCAATCAGGATGGCAACCTTGATTTGGAACAACTTCCTGCCGCCAGCCAACCACCCCCCCCCCTCAGCCAATCAGGCTTCAGCTCCCCCAGCCCAGCGCCCCAAGCGACAAATCATCACCACCCAAATTCTTCAGGAAATTGTGGTACTGAATCTACAGGGTCTGTCCGGAGAACAAATTTCCACCCAGTTGCAATTTACCCAAGCTACTTTCATGCGGGAATTCAACAACCTGATGAACAAGGGGATTCTGATCAGGACAGCTAAGAAGCCCAAGAAGGCCCCTGAGTCCCAAATCAGAGAGGCCTACCCAATAATGCTTGACCTCCTTCAGCAGGAGCCCAAGCTTCCCTTGACCCAGGTCTGGAAGCAACTTGTGCACCATGGCATTTGGGTGTCTGAGCACATGGTGCAGCTCTGGATGCATGGAAAGGTGGCTTCAATTAGGGTTCTTACAAATTTTGCCGGCAACCAATGGGATGTCGCTGAGGATTCCCCGTATGATACCACCATTGAATCAACCCTGTCAGATGCTTGACAAGTCTAACAGATGACATCATGTTTGTCTTGTACTACAAGTTATCAATTGCATTTGACAATTTTGGTGAGCAAGGAAAAGCTGCCACCAAGAATGGAAGGAAGAAGGTCAAGAAGGGGACTTTCATTGGTGCATTTCTGGCTATTTCAGCCAAGGGTTTTGTCTACTATTGGACAAACCCTGATTTCATTGATGAGTACCCATACAGCCACATCCTTGGTGGATTTCTTGACTCCTGGGATGGCTTGAATTCCAAATACTGGGTTTTCTTCAGCCACCAGATGGAGGGTAGCTCCACTGCCCTTGAGGCCATCCAGGAACGCGGGCACCAGGCCTCCGTGTACCCAGCTGGTCATGCCAACGTCCATCTGGCAGATGTTGTGTTCTTTAATATTAGAGATACACTCCCAGAGCGCCGCCCTCAGGCTTTCAATGACCTCTATCTTGGGGTTCTTGATCACAATTTTCTCTTTGGTCACCAAATGGTGGCCAACTTGTTTGCACAAATGGTTTTTCATGTGAACATGGGCAATCAATCATGCAAGGATAAGTGCCTCCCACCCTGTGCCACAGCCACCTACCAGCCCATCCAGCCAATGACTGATGAGGAGTACAATGAGCGGTATATGGCAGCCATCACAATCAATCATTCAAGGGTAAGCGCCTCCCACCCTGTGCCACAGCCACCTACCAGCCCATCCAGCCAATGACTGATGAGAAGTACAATGAGCGGTATATGGCAGCCATCACAATCAATTCTCCTTCCTCCACCCCCGCCACCAACACCCCCCACCTGCAAACCTAACCCATCCAATCCCAGACCCCCCAGGCCAGCACTGCCTCTACGTCTTCCTTCCTGCGCCATTCTGCCTACTAGGCATCACTCTTTCCCTCCTCCATAAACCCCCTGGTCCCAAAAAAATTCTATTTATATTATCTTTATTTTGAATTTCAATTGTTTGTGTTCTCTTTGTTTATAGTTGGCTATATTCTTTATGTTCAGCTTATTTCTATAAAATCATATATTTACTATATTGTGTATCTAGATCCTGAACACAGTTATTTTTAGCACTTAAACATAGCCCCTTGTGAAAATATTAACAACAATTTGGTGATCAGCTAAATTTGAATTAGAAAATTATAGTGTTAACTGTTTTTAGATAAAGTTGTTACTGATCCAAATTCAAAACCTCAATGATAAACTTTAAGCCAATCAGGAGCCTAGTGATAAAGTGATTGTTGTGACATAAAGGGTCATTCAATAATTCTTTGATGCATGTGCGCTGTCAGGAATGACAATTTGGATGCTCCTAAATCTCAAAATACGGAACCAGAGTCAAACCCTGGACAAAACCCTTTGCGGACCGCCAGACTCATAGGCTGGGAACACGGCAACCCGTTACTAATTAATGAAGTTGCTACCAGCCCGCCAGGACCCAAACCCTTAGCTGTCCTGCAGGATTCTGCAAGCAAACTGCCAGTGCAAGAGGCCGAGAATTTCCCTGAGTTGCCAGCGCCTGACACTGGCGGTTTGCCTGGTGAAATAGACAAATCTTCCCCTGAAAATTATTCCAAACTCTCCCAAAGTCCCAAGGAAGGCACTGAACCCAAAGAGGCACCCTACAACCAAATCAATAAACAGAAGGATTTGAAGTCTTCTCACCCCAAAGCAGCAAGTGGCAAGCCGCCAGTGCCAAGCGCCACACTGCCATCTGAGACACCCGATGCCAACCTGCCCAAGTCCAGAAAACCCAACCAAGAAGTGAAGCCTGGCAGTGAGGGATAAATACCTGCCAGGCCAAGACCAAAAACCCATTGTCATTTTTAAATAAAGGTCCTGAGATATTAGTTTCCCCAATTCTTGCCGTATTTTATCCTTGTAATCTGTCAGTTTGCTCAAAGATCCTCTGGACCACCCGCCAGCTATGTACCACCCCCCTGGTGCCCCCTTTGCCCCGTCCATTTCACAGAGTACCCCCTAAAGCCCGAGTACAGAGACTATACCACCAACAACATACTAGCCTGGGATCCCTTGGCTGGAGTCACAGAGAGAATCAGGTACAACCAAGAAGGCCCTTGGTACATTACCAAACCCAGCCTGTTCAGAGATAAATACAACTTCCTCCCTGCCTACCAAATAGACATGGAGCCACCTGTCACCCCCAAACCAATGCCCGCCTCCGCTGCCAAGCTCCCACTGGACCATACCAACAAGCTTTTTGGAATCATATATATAACCCTCACGGGAGTAATAGATACTATTGTCCCTGCCGCTGGTCCGTGGTCGTGGTTGAGGAAGTCAATGTCTTACCTCATTAAGTTAGCACCAATCCTTTGGTGGGCCCTGCCCACCCAGTCCGCAACCCGCCAGTTCCCAGACACTAGCAAGCCGGCCAGTCAGGGTTGGTTCCCTGACATGCGCTAATTAATATGATTGGCTGGATGTTTTGCCATTACAGCTGTGGCAAGTTGTTGGTGGACTAGTGCCCAATCAGCTGCTGGGTTAGCGCTAGTCCATCAACAACTTGCCACAGCAGCAATGGCGTACAATGGCAAAACATCCAGCCAATCATATTAATTAGCGCACATGCATCAAAGAATTATTGAATGACCTTTTATGTCACAACAATCACTTTGTCACTTGGCTCCTGATTGGCTTAAAGTTTATCATTAAGGTTTTGAATTTGGATCAGTAACAACTTTATCTAAAAACAGTTAACACTATAATTTTCTAATTCAAATTTAGCTGATTACCAAATTGTTGTTAATATTTTCACAAGGGGCTATGCCAAGCGCCAAAAATAATATGGTAATCAAGGAAGCAATGCCAACACAAAGCAAACAACACATATTGAGATGAGCATAAAACATATACAAAATGGGTAAAAAGATGGGATAATGTAGTAGATGGGAAAACAAAAAGGAATAAACAAAGAGGTAACAATTTTAAAATAATACAGAATTTATTGGGGCAAAAGCTATAAAAACATATGGAAAGGTTAGTAAAAAATCAATGAGAGATTTGGAGAAGCTGCTAAAAGACCTTGACTTGGCAATTGCCAAAATAAAGGACATTGACCGCAAGGTCAAAGCCAAAGTGAAGTCCTAGGTCCTCACTGGAGACAAAATTGACAAGGTGTCCGCAAAGGCACTAATGTCAAAAATGCCAGACACCCCAGAGAAGACAATTGAGTGCTTACTAAATATTCAAAAAACTGTGGTTGAGGGCCTCCAGTTCAAGGCATACAATCTTTCCCTGCTGTCTGTCTGGGTTGATGACCCGGAGATGTATGCCCATCTAAAACATGCCAAGCGTGCCAGATCAGAGGACACTGAATTGCTGGCACAATTGCTTGCACCAAGAATGGCAAAGCCAGCTGAAGCCGCCAGCAAGGAAGAAACCCAAGAAGGTAACCTAAAAAATTATAATAATGAAAATTCTTAAATACTTGCCTTTTTTAGAATATGTTGATGGTGAACACCGCCAGGTCCTGGTTCCTTTTGTCCCCCTCACCTTCTACTCCAACTTTGCCACTCATGTGGTCAACAGCTTTTCCTGTCCCCCCCTGTTGTGCGGGAGCTGGAGGACCATATCCACGGGTCCTTTCCAATGTTGCGGGAGGCATTGGCAGAATTTACGCATGCTGAGGGGGCATCCAAGTGGGCAGTTACTGCCTACAAGGATGCCCAACTGGTCCACTTGGACCCGGTATCCCTCAGTGGAGTTTACTGTGTAAATCATTGAGCTTGTTTGGGACGTCCTGGCAACACTCCCATTCAAGAATATACCGGAGATGGGCCGGGCTCATGAGGCTGCTTGCTTCTGCTTCCCGGTGGAGCACACCCTGTCTTACCTATTGGAGAACTTTGGGCGCGCAGTGGGCAAATTGGCTGTTGCAGACAAAACAGCTGTAAAGAAGACCAAAATCCTCCTGGCAGACTTCAGGCTGGCCTGGAGTGCCAACGAGACGGGGTTCCCTGCAGATATGGAGCTGTCATTTGCCAAAACTAAGCACGAGAAGAAGATTAGTGCTGTATACAACAAATTGTGTGAGTTCACAGAAGCCTTTTCAGGGCAAAGGCTTCATATGGTTGCTTACCTGGGGTTCCTATTCTACTTCAGGATGGGCGCGTCTGTAGAGGACCTGGATGGGGTCCTTCTTGGAGTCAACAAGGCCAGACTCTCACTGGACGGGAAGAAGGTCCCCCCTGGATACAACTTGGTGGACCATGTAATCCAAGACGCCCTAGTCCTGGCTGGGATACACAGGTTTTTAGCCCTGCCTGAAAAGCTGCTGATTCACTCCCACCTCACCATCCTTCCTTTTACCAGCAGGCGCAAATACTTTAATAAGGGTGTGTCCACCGTCCACAGTGTGGCAGTGGAGGTTGTGCTCCACCTCCATTGCGGGGTGGGTACATACCACCAAACCCATTATAGGCGCACTTAATTTTATCTCTATATCAATAAATATATTTATACTCTACTATATTTTTATATTATATATATATTTTCAAATAATATTTTAGCAAACAAGATTTGCAAAATATATTGCAAAAATGGGTTTCATAAAAGTATAAAATGATATGTTAATAAAATAAATTTCAACCTTATAATTTACATTTAATTTTTATAATACTTTTTTATATTTATTTGACAAAAGTGATATAAATATATTTGCGTAATCCAGTATCAAGGGTTTGGGATAACCTCAGATGACATATTAAATAATATATAATAAATAAATTACTTACATCAATTGATGGTCCTTCTGAATGTGATTGCGGGCGTGGAACCATTTAAATATAAAATGATAATCAATAAATCTTGAATAGTAAATTAGAGAATATAAAAAATTGGACACACTAAGCCTTTAATTGATTGGCTGTTTGGCTAGGCATGTGGGGATGAACAAATCAGTGTGGCCATAGAATTTGGCCACAGTCTCATCTGGGAGAGTGTAGATCCCAGCCTACAGCAAATCAAAGAGGTCCTCGGTCCCAGTTGGGGTTCCTTGCTTGACAACTTGCTTGATCCACCCAAAGACTTCCTCAATGGGATTTAGGAAGGGCAAATAGACGGGGAGGAAGAGAAGGCGCAAATTTTCTGTGGCCAATTGCTGGGGGCTCACTGCAATGCTGGTGTCAATTGATGGAAATTCTTCAAGAATATCTGCCACCTTATGGAGACCAACATTTCCAATACAATTACGTTGGTGAAGCCCGGGCTTGTGCGCCTCAGGTGCTCCTGGACCAATCAGAGAAATGATAGGAAGGTCTGGCTATTGTGAGAGCCTAGTATCATTTGGTACAGCTTGACCCCCTTTGGACCAAGGAGAGCCACCATTGAGTATGCTGTGGCGCGGACTGAAGCACGCCAAGCCATCCTGTCATTGGAGCCTTTGGGGATATACCCATACCCATTGCACATTGATGAGGCAAATGTTGATTTGTCAATATAATAGAATTTCACTTTCCCCTTGGCTTTGAGGGCAGTGTACGCCTCAGCGTAATTTTTCTGGGTCTCAATATTGGCTGGGCTGTTTCTGTTGTAGGGAGATACCCCAAGCTTTTTCCAGGAAAAGTGCATCCCATTGAGCAGATGGTAGTAAAAGGAAATTGAGGCCTCAACCCCAAAAGCAGACTTGACCATGGCCTGTATATTTGCCAGTTCAAGATGGCAATCTTGGGTTATCCACTTTTGGATTGCCCATTTGTGCTCCTTGGTGAGCATGGTAGAAACACGCAAGGATTTCTCCGCGGCAAGGACTCGGCCAGTATCAATGAACTTGTTGAAGGTCTTCGAGGTGTACTTGGGATCCACCCCAACAAGAGCCACAGCCGCCTTGTAATCACCGGATTCCCACATGAGCTGGAGAAGAATGATGTGTTTGATGTTGGGGATGTGCTTCTGGGCAGGCGTTTTAGCGGTGGGGATTGACTCATTGGCATTGGGCACAACACAGGGCATAGGTACCTTGGTATAGAAGGCTGCAACCTTTTTTAACACCAGCTGTCCCTCATCAGTTTGATAGAACTTGGGCTCCTTGTCATCCTTCTGATTGTCATCATTGATGTAGGGCTTGTAACTAGTATCAAGTACAGGCTTCACCTTCTCCAGCATGGCTGGTGGGACCAACTCTTGCCGGTACACAACGTCAAACACATACAAAGTAAGTTCTACCTCCTTGTTTCTAACTGTTTTGGTATTGGTGACCTTGGTTGGCTTCTGGGTCAGCTTTGGGATCCAAGGGTTTATGCTCTACACCCTAGCAGCTTGTGCTCCTTGAACCGGCTGTGTCAGTGCAGCGTCACTATGGAACTCTCTTCTCCCGCCTCCTCCTTGAGTAGGCACTTGGGTTGCACTAACTCTATTCTTTGACCCGCGGGGGCAACCACAACTGCGGCGCACAACAGGTGCAATAGTAGTCTGTTGCTGTGTTCCTTCCATTTTGAGAATTTAATAAAATATCAAATGAATTTCAATTATGTTATTCCCTATTTTTAATTTTTGCTTTCATATGAATATGGTAATTCAATTAAAGGTTTTCCCATCCAATATCCCAATTATAGATTTTTTTTATTTCTTAGTTAGTTGTTTTTGGTTTTAAAATGCCCTTTTTAGAATACCCAAAATAATTTCCACCCATTTCCCCAGATTTTACGCCTAATTAAGCACCCAAAACAATATTTTTAAAATTTATAATTTTAGATCTTGTGTCTTATTTTAGATACCTTGGTATCATTCATGATTACAATCCATTGCACACATTGCGTGAGTGATTTTGTTTACATAGTGAGTTGCTATTGTGTTTTGCTTTTGGTTTGTGTTTTGACACACCTTGCTTGGGTGTATTTTGTCACCAATTCACATAGTAAACATATGTACACTGAAAGTCAACTCACACCATTTTGTTTGTAAATCAATGTATTTTGGATTGTATTTTGAATGGTTTTGCTTTGCGCGTGAGTACTTTGCTTCTGTGTTGAACCATTTTGCCCATTAACGCCAATAAACCCTGTTAACAGAGTGTATATTTTAACCTGAGAGTTGGATTTTGTTTAAATCTGAAATCATTTTGTTTAAATCTGGAGTATTTTTGGTTGTTTCCATAGCTTTTAAAACTACTGGAAGTGTTATTACTTTTTACCTTTAGGACAATTGCTGGGCCTACTTTCTTGGGTTGTAGTTTGCTTTTATCAACTTTTATGACCCAAACTTTGTCCCCAACTTCATGTCTATCTTGGATGGGGACAAAGGTTTTATGCAGATGTTCATTTTCCTTTTCTGTTTGCTACCTGTTGGCCTCTATAACTTGAGTGTCTGAATGTGGGGGGGACTTTACTTAGAATTTTCAGTATGGGTCCTGTTAATGCTTGAATAATATTTGGCTGTTTGATGTATACCAACTCAAAAGGGCTTTTTCTGGTGGATCTGTTCACTTGGGTTTGGCACACAAGTAGTGCAGTCAATAGCTGCTTATACCAGTCTTCAGATCTCCTGGCGGTGAGGTTGCCTAAGGCTTGCACAAGGCTGCCTTTGAGCCACTCTACACGTCCATTGGCCTGTGGGTAGTATGGTGTTATCACAGTATGTTTGACCCCATTTTTAGCAAGGTATACATTGGTTTTTTTGGAGGCCATTTCTTTCCCTCCATTGAGTATCAAGAGTTCTGGCTTTCCAAACTTGCTGATTATTTCTCTTCCTATGAACTGCTGCATGTCATTGCCAGTGTGTGTCTTTACTGCTTGGGCTACTGGTCATTGTTCAGCAAATTCTATTGCAGTGATGATTTATTTCTTATCATTGTGTTTTTCTGGCATGGGGCTAACAATTTCTAGGGCCCACACCTTGAAGGGTAGCTGCATGTGGATGGGTAGTACTGATTTTGGTGGAGTTTTGCTCTTTGCAAATTTCTCACATACTTCATATTGGTCTAGGACTTCTTGAACGTCACAGTACAGGGTTGGCTACCAGGCCTTATATTTAAGGAACTCACATAAGTTGCAACTTTGGTGTGTTCTAGGTCTCTATGGTAACGTAGGATGGTGTCCACTTGCTGGTGTGCGGGGATATAAGGGATGTTAGTTCTGTTGGATATTTTTTGGTGCAAGGTTCCATACACATCAGTGAATAGATGCTTGTTATTAATGATTGTTTCTTTTGTTATGTTGTTTGTG
This sequence comes from Entomophthora muscae, assembly GCA_014839935.2. NCBI lineage: Eukaryota > Fungi > Entomophthoromycota > Entomophthoromycetes > Entomophthorales > Entomophthoraceae > Entomophthora > Entomophthora muscae. The sequence continues at coordinate 41,579 of QTSX02004458.1, forward strand.
CCAGGGGGAAGCCTTTGTCTTTTGTCCAAAATAACAAGAGAGGCCAAGGTGGGCTGAGCCCATTTTCTCCCCTTGTGGCGCAGACATACAGGTGTGAGAGGGTGTTTGCCATGGCAAGTTCTGGACCGGGTTTATATTGTATGAGCATATTGAATCTCTCTAAGAGTTACATCCAGCAGGCTTGACAGCAAGATAGATTTGCCTGAGTTTTGAAATATATGAGAGACTTGTGGTCAGTCAATGCTGTGAATTCTTCCTGTTGCTCTAGATAACAGCGCCATTTGACTAGGCAGTGCACAATGGCCAACAGTTCTTTGTCATGGATAGGACATCAACACTTGCCATCTGTCAACTTTTATGATTCATAGGCTACAGGCAGGAAGTCACCATCATTATTTTTGATTTTCAGTACTCCCCCAATGGATGCGTCTGAAGTGTTGGTTTCCATTTGGTATTCCCTGTCATGTTTGGGGTATTACAGGATATGAGATTTTGTGAGCTTCTCCTTGAGGCGTCTAAAACAGAGGTCATGTTGAGGGTCCACACAAACTTGGATTTGGCGCCTGTTATGGCAGATAAGGGGGCAATCAAAACGCCATAGTCAGGTATGAAGCGACGTACATAGGCCACCATCCCCAAGAAGATGCAGAGTTTTAACTTATCCTTGGGTGGTGGCATCTTGCAGATGGCCTGTATCTTTTGGCTGTCGGGTTTGTGTTGTCCTTTGAGACTATGTGTCACAGGAAGGGTAATTGCTTGCAGAAGACCTGGCACTTGGAGGGTTTGGCCAACAGTTTGTGTTGTGCCAGGGTAGCAAAGACTGCCTCTAGGTCTTTGTGGTGCTGTTTCACCAAGGGGCTGTAGACAATGATGTTGTCTAGGTAAACTAGGGCATTCTTGCCTATGTGTGGAGCAAACACTTTGTTCATGAAAGTCACAAAGGTCAAAGGGGTATTTGTCATGCCAAAGTTGAGCACCAACATTTTTATGAGCTGTATTTAGTGTGGAAGGCATTTTTGGGGATGTCTTCCTCCTTAATACAAATCTGGTTGTAGCCTGCAGTCAGATCAATCTTGGAGAAGACTGTGGCTCCTCCAAAGGCGTCAAAGAGATTGTCAACCAGTGGTAGTGGATAAAAATTCTTGATGGTAACTTTGTTTAGGGCTTGGTAGTCTGTGACCAGACACAAGGTACTGTCCTTCTTGGCCACAAAGAATACGGCAGCCTCAAAAGGAGATTGTGAGGGGCAGATAAGTCCTTTCTCCAACGCTTCCTTGAGGTAGGCACGCAAGGTGTTGTCTTTGTTTGGGGTCAACCTGTAGATAAGACGTGCTTTGGGTACAGCTCCTTTGATTTGGATGGTGGGCCACAATTTTGCAATCCTGAGGCGTGAAGGTATCCTGGTGATCCTTGAAGTGTATGATCTTGTACTGGCAGGAGTCCCAGTCAATTGACTTCAAGTTTTCCTTCTTTTCCAGGGTCTCTGTGATGCACACAAAGACGTGATTGCGTAGGAGTTGGTCCACTGAGTCAGGGTAGATCTGGTGATTGACACCTTCACGCTTAATGGTCAACACTGAGGTTGCCCAGTCTACGTGAGGATTGTTCTTTTGTAACCCATCCAACCCCAGTACAATGTCAAACTTTGAGAAGTCAATGACGGGACCTTGGATGGTGGAGTGGAGGTTCTCAAGCATGACAGAGAAGGGGAAGTTTCCCTTGTCACAGCAATGTGATGTTTATCAGCTAAAACCATGTTTTTAATATGCAAAGTATTAGTGGCTAGCTTAAACTTATCTACAAAGCTGCTGTTGACTAGGGTTTAATCTGCACCCAAGTCCAGGAGTGCCAAGCCTGTGTAACTGCAAAAACAGAAAGGATAGGACATCAGTTTATTGGGATGTCTGGCAATGGTGTAAAGTACCAGGTCCTGTGAGGGTACTTGGACCATTGGACATTGTTCCACGTCCTCAGGTCAGTAATCATCATTGGGCAAGTCAGGAGTTGTGCAGGAAGAGCTTGGCTTGCTTAATGCTCTCCCTGGGCTTTTCCCTCATTGTGGTTGTCTTGGGTGGTTGTGACGCAAAAGTGGGTACGGTTTGACTGCCTGTTGTTCCCATTTACGTGTCCATTTGAGCCTGCAGGTTTGTGGTTTGAGTTATTACTGTTGCTTTCATGGGGTGGTCAAGTGGAGCGCCTGCCTGTGTGAGAATCCTTGGGTCTCTCTTGTTTTCCAGTTTGTGCCTAATGGAGGGTGTTGGATGTTTGTTCTGCTTTCTCCGCTTTGCGGTACAGGCTTTATAGGTTGGTCACTTGGTCCAGGTTCACGTGTCTCCTTACATGCAACTTAAGGGTATCATAGTACATGAGGTGTGTAGCTGGGGTGTCAAAAGCCATGTCATATGGTGCACAAAGTTGGAGTTCCTTGTAGGCGCAGATAAGCTCCTTTACGGTGCCTGTCTGGGTTAGGTTCTTTACTTGAGGTATGATCATGAGCGCTGTGTCCTTAAACACAAACCTTGCCAAGAAGTCTTGCTTGAAGGTATCCCAGTTCTTGTTGCCGTGTTCTTTGTGTCACTTATCACACCAGGTGCCAACGTTGTGGGTCAGGCAGATGGAGATTTCTGCAATCCAAAATTGCTGTGGGCATTCCATCTGGGCCAGTTTGCTCTGGGCGGACTGGATCCATGCGGCATTGTTATTGGCCCTGGCAAAAGGTTCCAAGGCAGTGCTTTGCAGTCTTTGGGCTATGTAGGCGGGCATGGAGTTTTTGTTGGTTGTTTGTAGAATAGAGGATGGAGCCCAAAAGAACCCTTGTGCAGACATGGCGTTGAAGGCGGGTAGTGGAATCACCGTGTTCTGGTGCAGGACAAAGCCATTGGGTATCTCGGCACTAGGGGTGTACGGGGTCCAGTCCAGCAGGAGGCCAGACATAATTATGTCAAGGATTTGTTGGCTGTGGTGATTACAGGAAACAGGTGAGTTTTACAAGATAAGTTAGGATGGACAACCTACCTGTGCTACCAATGTTGTAACTGTGCTGTTTTAGCAGAGTTACAAGGGGAAAAATATTTAGAAACTAGATAATAATCTTTTTTGAGAGATAGTGATTATATAGTTATTGTGAATCAAGGATAACAGGAACATGATTGTGTTGATCACATGGTTGGATGGTGAAGGGGGTGGCTTGATCCTGGTAATGAGTCAAGCGCCAAAACAAGGTATCCACCATAAAGGATCATCATCTGTTCATGTTGTTGGATTTGGAAATTCAAGTTGGCTTCCTAGTCTGGCTTCAAGTGGCTGGGTAATCAGATTGCGGGTTGCAAACCCGCTTGCTCAGAACTTTGCTGGTGGGTCAAGCCTGCTGTTTCAACACAATAATCTACCCCAAGCCTTCAGAGCTTACACTCACTTGGGCCAAAGACAATTATTATGGACTTTGAGCTTGCTCAGTTCAGAGCCTTTGAGGCCACCTTCAATAGAGAAGTTCAGGGCTGCTTCTTCCTTTTTAGGCAAGCTCTCATCAAGCATCTCAAGAGCAAGAAGGAGCTCTTTGACAAGTATTTAAATGATGGTAAAGGGAAGTGCCATTTTGCCATGACCCAGATTTCTGCCTTGGCTTTTGTGCGGCCTGGGCATACTGGTCTTGGCTTTGAGGCAATCCAGGAGGACACTTGCGTGAGGAAGCACTCTGCCATTTTCAAGGGGTTACCTTGAGTACTTTTGAAAAGAAGTGGGTAGGCAAGAAGATGACTGCCAGAGTGCCTTCCTGAACCAGGAGATGAAGACCACCTTCAGGCTGGAGGTTTAGCACAAACACCTGAAGCCAGAGTTTGGGGCCAACCCCAAACTCAACAAGTCCTTTGTGAAGCTTTTGAAGGAGCCGGCCAGAAAAGTCTCTAAGTTCTGGGACCTGGCCAACTGGATGGCCCCAAAGCAGAAGAAGAGCAGGGGCCAGTAGTACCAGGAAATGGGACAGAAAGTGGTCAAGAAGAAGTGTACAGTGGCTGAGATCAAAACACACCTCAAAGATGTGGCAACTGCCCTTGCTGGTGAGCTTAATTAGCCCAGTAAACCTTTCTTTGCTTTGCCTTTATATTTTTACATCTAAATATTTATGTTTATTTATTAGATATTACTGATATTTTTAGGTATAAATGGTAAGTTTCAGGTATAGTTTCAGGGTGGTGGTATGAGAAATACCTTATATTTTGTTGATCTATCTGTAAAGGATGAGATGTTTTTGGTTACACTTATAAAAAGTACAATAAATAAAAGGTAGGATTCCCTTATATTTTTTAGTTGTTATGATATATTTATTATCTTTCTTTATGTATCATTGGAATTTTGGGAATAAAAATTATTTTATAGTGAAGGGTGTTTTTTAAATTGTAAATTGAAAAACAATTGCTTATAGATCCTTAACCTTATTAGTTAAGATATGTTTTTGTTACGTCTATGACCTTTTTGGGGTCACTTTAGTATTATATATTGGTATTAAATATTTTGTTATATTAAGAATGTTCAGGGTAAAGTGTTGTATTAATTAAAAAAGTGTAGACATCCCAAAGACAACATCATTAAAACCCAGATTCACACTTTACTATAGTGTCAACATGGGCGCTGTTGCCCATTAATCATATTCCTGGGTATTTGATTGATCAACCTTCCCAGCTAATTGATACATTTACCAGACAACTAGTCTCCAAGCTTGATTGGGCCAACCTTGCCTTAATCCTGTTAGTTAACACGGCTTAACTTGCCACCAGATATCTTAAAATTTATCTTATATAGATACCAGAGTTATCCAGGAATTTTTACCCAAAGAGTCCCATAAACTTATTCATACAGAATCTATGATAATATGTAAAGCACATCATATGCATATTGGTTTATCTATCCAGCCAAATATTCCCAGTGACAGTTGTACTGTCACACAGCCTGTAAATCATACACCAGGCTGATAAACCAATCTGAGCCAACCTGAAGCAAAACCATTACATCTATGAACAGAATCAGTACCACTTAAAAAATATAGAAGGTATCTTTAATTATATGTAATTCAATGTGAACCCCACAATCTCTGATCTAATTTCCCACTGGGGGCATTTGTTCTCAGCTTAGATGATGCTTGCTTTTGGGTAACTCTGTTCCGCTTATCCCATCAGCTCTTACCAGGGTTTGTTCGGTTTGCATATAATCCAGCCCTACACCAGATCTGAGGGGTACCCTCCAGCATCAACTCATACAGCATGGCCAACCTCCATGCCGAGATCCCAGCAATTATCTTTGCTTCATCCTTTACCGTTCCAATGGAAGCCTCAAAATAAGCATCAAAACTTGACTTTATTATCAGGATCAACTATCTAAGCCAGAAAAGATACCCTTGAATAAATGAAATAAGAAAAATATCTCTGAGGAAAGTTGTCATGGAGGATGCACCATGCCATATGAGTTGATTCTGGAGGTTGCCCTCAGAGGCCAGTTAAGAAGGTGGGTGGGATTGAACTATCGATATGAAAAAGTCACATCAAGATATTTCTAGCAGACCATTTTATTAAGGATCAGGGGAGCCATTCAGGATATTTAATTTAGGGGTGGCTACTGCGCAGTATTGCTGTAGGGGGTTCCTGGGCTGCCTGGGGCTCCATAGGCAGGGCGGGGGGAGCCCTCTTCTGGCTCATCCTCAGAGCAGGAGTCCAAGCCATCCTCCACTCCTGAGGGCTTGGGATCAGGGCTGCTGGCAGAGGCAGCTGGGGAGGTCTCTGGTTCAGAGTCTGAGCAGGTTTCATAGTCGCTTTCCCCACATGATTCATCTTCTGGGTTGGTTCCAGGCACCTGCGGTTTAGGATCAGAGCTCCGGGCCTGGTCAACTTGGCCTGGTGCAGGATCCTGGTTGGTCTCTGGGGTAGGCCCTTGGGTGTTACCAGATGCACTGGGAGAAGAGGGAGTTGTCTCTGTCTCAGGTTCTGAGTCTTCAATGCATGATTCAGGATCAGAGTCATTGGCATTACCAACTTGTGGTTCTTCAGAATCCTGCTGGGTTTTGGGGGATAGGGTGGTACCCTGTTTGGGAGTGGGGGCAGGATCCTGGTTGGTCTCTGGGGTAGGCCCTTGGGTGTTACCAGATGCACTGGGAGAAGAGGGAGTTGTCTCTGTCTCAGGTTCTGAGTCTTCAATGCATGATTCAGGATCAGAGTCATTGGCATTACCAACTTGTGGTTTTTCAGAATCCTGCTGGGTGTTGGGGGATGGGGTGGTACCCTGTTTGGGAGTAGGGGCAGGATCCTGGTTGGTCTCTGGGGTAGGCCCTTGGGTGTTACCAGATGCACTGGGAGAAGAGGGAGTTGTCTCTGTCTCAGGTTCTGAGTCTTCAATACATGATTCAGGATCAGAGTCATTGGCATTACCAACTTGTGGTGTTTCATCATCCTGCTGGGTGTTGGGGGATGGGGTGGTACCCTGTTTGGGAGTAGGGGCAGGATCCTGGTTGGTCTCTGGGGTAGGCCCTTGAGTATCACCAGATGCGCTGGGAGGGGGAGTTGTCTCTGTCTCAGGCTCTGAGTCTTCAATGCATGATTCAGGATCAGAGTCATTGGCATTACCAACTTGTGGTTTTTCAGAATCCTGCTGGGTGTTGGGGGATGGGGTGGTACCCTGTTTGGGAGTGGGGGCAGGATCCTGGTTGGTCTCTGGGGTAGGCCCTTGGGTGTTACCAGATGCACTGGGAGAAGAGGGAGTTGTCTCTGTCTCAGGTTCTGAGTCTTCAATGCATGATTCAGGATCAGAGTCATTGGCATTACCAACTTGTGGTTTTTCAGAATCCTGCTGGGTGTTGGGGGATGGGGTGGTACCCTGTTTGGGAGTGGGGACAGGATCATGGTTGGTCTCTGGGGTAGGCCCTTGGGTGTTATCAGATGCACTGGGAGAAGAGGGAGTTGTCTCTGTCTCAGGTTCTGAGTCTTCAATGCATGATTCAGGATCAGAGTCATTGGCATTACCAACTTGTGGTTTTTCAGAATCCTGCTGGGTGTTGGGGGATGCGGTGGTACCCTGTTTGGGAGTAGGGGCAGGATCCTGGTTGGTCTCTGGGGTAGGCCCTTGGGTGTTACCAGATGCACTGGGAGAAGAGGGAGTTGTCTCTGTCTCAGGTTCTGAGTCTTCAATGCATGATTCAGGATCAGAGTCATCAGCATTACCAACTTGTGGTTTTTCAGAATCCTGCTGGGTGTTGGGGGATGGGGTGGTATCCTGTTTGGGAGTGGAGGCAGGATCCTGCTTGGGGTCTTGAGTATCACCAGATGCGCTGGGAGGGGGAGTTTTCTCAGACCCAGGAATAGAATCACGAGCCTTGTCAACCTGATCGGGCTCAGATTCCGAGCATGTGTCCAAATCGGACTCCTTCTCATCATCCGCTTCGGAGCAAGACTCGGAGCCGTTTCCAGCGGAAGGCTGTACAGGGGTTTTCTTTGGTTCAGGGGTTGGCATGTAGGTATCTTTGTCGGAGCTGCTATCTGGTTCTTCCTCGGAGCACTCGTCATCAGTGGTATAGCCCCCCTCAGCACCGGCTGGATTTACTGAAGGGCTGCCAGGGTCGCTCTCTTCGCTTGTCGCATCATCGGAGCAGTCAGGCTCTGATTGCTGCGAAGCTTCGGTTGTGCAGTCGGATTCTTCAGCAGGGTCAACAGAGCCACCTTCAGATGGGCCAATGGGCTTCACTGAAGCAGGATCAGGGGTTTCGTGGGTCTCTGTTGGTTGCTGAGTGTTTTGTGTCTCTTTAGTGTAGGCTGCTAGTGGGGTGGATCTAGCCTCCAGTCTCTTAGATGAAATTGGTAGAGCGGCACCTTGAATGAGCAAGAGTGCCAGAATGCCAATTACTCGTCCATTGTACATTTTAGTTTCGGAAGGTTGAGTCTACCCCGCTCTTATAAATCGATTGGCAAAATTAATTGGCGCGGGTCTGGCATAGCGCACCTCATTAAGCTTGCATGGCTGCTAGTATAAGTGGGTAGTATATTCATCGAGCTGGTACCCACGCAAATAGTTCCTGAGTGAGCTGGCTAGCGCTGAGTATTGGATTTACTTCTATGCAAGTTCCTGTCTTCAATTCTATGCACATGCTTTTTGAATCGGCCAATCATATAGCCAATGCCATCACATGTCGAGTTTCGTGCAGGTTGGATGGCTAGTGTTCAATTAAACCCCATTTTATTTTGACTCATCTAGTTGTAACCATGCTGGCTTAAATCAATCTCCGGTTTACATTTTTAATTTAGTCAGCCCGGATGTTGATATCGCCGGTAGCTTCTGAAACATTTAGAGGCTTAAATGTATCGTGCTTACTTTACCATCCAATATAGAATGCTTGGAAATCTTTCTTAGCTGTGATCAAGCTAGGTATTTTTAGCTGCTATCTCGCAGCTACAAATGCCGATTGGTTGTCTATTCGCTTAAAGTCAAGTTGAATCACTGTGTAGCTGAGTCAGGACCCACTATTCTCCAGACATTGTGCGTCAGAAATTTACCCCATCACCCTGACTTAACGGCTGCGTAGTCGAAGAGCTGGAGAATGCCTTTCCACTTATTTCCGTGTTCCTTGGTTTGGATGTATTTCACACTTTTCAGTTCGAGCTGAAATGCAAGGTACCCCGATCATTGTGGCTCTATTCTGCATGCCGCGTCGCCACCGCAAAGTTTGGATTGTCCTATCCTTGGACTACATTTCATTCGATGGTTAAGTACCCACCTTGTTTCTGACATTATGATATCATTCTGGATATTTTAAAATAAAATATAACTTTTTAAAGGCGTATAATGATGTCATAATGTTGGAAATTGGTTCATATGAATAATGGTGTCGGAAACTAGGTGGGTATATATATATTGCCTAGGTGATATAGGTAGCGTTGACCAATTAATGGCCTGGGTATTTATAAATCTGGCGGATCAGCGTGGCCCAACTAGGGCTGCGGCGTCCCACCCCCGGACAAAGATCTTCTTTTTTCCGGCATTCTAGAAGATCGGATTTAAAGTCAGCTTATAATAGAAAATATATTACCTTCCACATTTTCAGAAACTTCGGACAGAATCCGGGTTTTGTCCGGGGGTGGGATGCCGCAGCCCTAGGCCCAACGCAGGCTCTTAAAGCTTCGGTAAATCCTATCCTCATTAGGGAAATGGATTTGCATAAACCCCAATCAATGGCTGTGATTAGGGATGCTTCGGCTCAGCCCCGGCTAGCTCTCGGCTCAAGGCCGCTACAGCTAAAACGGAGTTCTTTAATATTTAATCAGTTTTAAAGAAATATTTGATAATAGTGGCCAGGAGCCAGAAACTAGCCGTGGCTGTTTGGGGCTTGGCCGAAGCAGCCCTAGCTGTGATCGCACCCCAAATCTTGCTCACATTATGGTCAGGAATCCTTGTCTGCAAGTACCTCCTTGATTCCACCGTGGTTGGCTGAACCGCTTTCCATCCGCGTGTAGCTGCATGGATGGGTTAACTTTGCCTGCTGGCATGTCCAATCACCAGCTGAAGGTTAAAGCTGAGGTTGTATAAGAACAACCCATATACTTGACAGCAAAGTGAATCCTCTTGATTGACGAATTGAGAGTATCAAGCCTGCATTACTGGAAGCCATGGAAGCATCGACCTTGATCATAATCCAAAGCAAGTAAACAACCCCAAGCAGATATAAATCTCTTCTAAAGCTGAAATCTATTTATTACTGACAAGATTATACAAGCGCAATTAAATTAAATATCGATCGTCATGAATAATCTACAAAGGCTCCCTGTTAATGGGATATTTGTAGCTCAAAAAACAAGAAACTAAATCTATTTCCTAGCTTCAAGCTGAGTTTAAATCCTTTTACTTGAGAGTATTGATCCAATAAATTCAAACACTTCCCATCCCTCCTAATAGGCCTGTCGATAAATTATATCAGATCTATTAATCAGATTTATATTTCTTACGTCATTTACGTGTTTTTACGTTGCTTCACTAAAGTATTTAATCTTGATAAGGTGGTTCGAATTCAAATCTTTTGCCAAAGATTCCTGTCTCTTGTGTTTTCTTGGAAAGTATACCAGGATAGACGAGAATTATGGGAAGCTGTAGGATAGAATATTTGATTTGTTGGAAAATATAGGCATTATATAGCCTCAATATATTGGAAACATCGACAAGTAACATGTGAAACACATGGTTGATCCGAAACGGCAATAACTGAAATTCGGGTGGGTATGCCGATAAAACATGCATGCTAGCAACAACCACAGTGTTCTAATAATATATGTTTGAACCCCCAATTCTGAGCAGAAAGGTTAACCCTGATTTGAAATCCAACTTATGTAGCTTGGACGCGGATGCATTTTGGTGCATCATAGATCGCAAAGTTGCTACAGCAAGCTGAGCTCATTAAACCTCAAGAAACCACCACGTCAATAGAAATGATTGAACTGGATAAAGGACAGCCTTGCCAAGTATCCCAAGATCCTGACCAATCATTTAATAAAGAAATAATAGATTTAAACCTCTACGAATACCTTAAAATTAACCAGAATCTAAAATTGGGATCGCTTCTCTGAGGCAATATCTCAAACCCAAGCAGTTAATTTTAAGCCCTGATCCATATAACACTCTTACTATAAGATAGCTTGTACTGAGTTTTTTATCTCATCAGGGCTTTGGATAGAAAGGGTTGATATAGTTTTCTTTAGCAGGAAAGCTATTTTTAAGTCAAGTGTTAGGCCACCACAGAATGGTAAATCTTGGCAGGGGCATAGAAAACTATATTTCGCGTTCTTCGAAATAAGCTGTAGAGTGAGCAAAGAAAAAGTTGCATTCGAAAACTTAACTAGGCTTCTAAAAATAAATGCAATACCATACATATTTATTGCTATTTTATCAGAATTTAAATGCTCATCGAGAATGCCTTATTTTATAAAAATTCTAATTATAAAAATTCAAAAAGGTGAACTTTCCCCAAATTAAAGGAGCGTGCAATATTAAAAGAGCTATGGGTTCATTCATTTGCCCAATGTACAGAAAATTTATTCCAAATTAATATTTATTTCATCAAATGACTTCAAAAGCCTAAATTATCAAATTTATATTCAACAATGCAGATTCTTTCTTTATTAATTGGTTAAATTACATATATTTTCCCAAGTATCACGATCCATTGCGCCAAGTATCAATTAAAAATTTACTAAATGCATATAATTTATCTGAAACTGCCCAGACCCAGGCTACCTTGCATCGATGCTGCGGTTTATTGATCTATCAGAAATTTTCATGACTTACCCGATCAATCTCCAACAGTTGTCCTATCGATCCACCCAAGCCACAGGAACATTATCAGAAATTGCCATGAGTAATTATCATCTATTCCGTGGCTATAGGACATGGATTTACTTGAGCTTAGAATGCATTATGATCCCTTAGACCTATCATCGATCTCTTTTATATCGCTCCTTCCTATACCGAAGATGTGTCCTTAATGATCCAGATGTTTCATACCGATTGCCGCTGCTGGATCTTGTACATCCATTTCGTATTATGATGCTTCATCTACATACTTGTTTAAAATATAAACCTACGAACCTGCAGCAGCTTTAAACCTGTTGAGATAAATAATTGCTACTACCCTAAAACGAAATCCAAGCTCATCCCGTAGAAAAGAGCGATAATGGGGGAAATGTCCAGACACGTGTCGTGTATATACTTCTTGGAAGTATAATAAACAAGATAAAGGGGAAATTTAAGAAGAGAATGAAACTTTATTTGGTATGAATAGAGGGTATTGTATAGTATCATGAGAAGCCACATAGTGTCCATGTACATCATGGAAGTCATGGGGCTTATCTGAGTAATGTTCCTCTTAAGTCACAAGGCTTATTCAAGTTGTGTTCTGCTTAGGACCTGGATTGTTTGATCCCCGTAATAGATGGCCAAATGATAATAGTGCCACCGACTTAATGATTAGTCAGTGAGTCATTTGATGAATCATTTGGTGGATCTCTTGGTGTGGGGTTCCTGGTCACCAGTCCCCGTAGTGTGTCCTGGGTTGTAGCCAGGGACCGGCTTAGAGGAGTCGTCATTCTCCAACAGGGGTGAAGGGTTGGTGAGAAGCTTATACTTGGCTTGCATAAGGGCAAACTCCTCCAGTACCTTTCCAATCACCAAGTGAGCATCTCCACCATATACCTGGACTTCAGCAGGCGCCAGCCCTTCTGTAGGCTGATACCAATCCTGTAGTAGTCTTGCAAACTCTTCTCCGATGAACTCTCTTCCTCTATTCAATATCTCCAAATGCCTAGTCACCTTCTCCCACTCCTCCTGGGCATATTTACTAGAGGCAAACTTCTTGCACCCTAGGTGATAGGATTTCTCATCCCCTGGGCTAGGATAGAAAATATGGGGTAATTGACTCATGAGAATTAAATACTCTTTTCACACGGGAAATTCAGATAGGGGTCATAATAGGTGCTTTATTCTCTGTCAGAAGGAAGATCCCCTTAGAAACCTTCTGAGATATTGCCTTGGGTTAGGGAATAAGAAAGGGCTTGTGCCAAAACTTGGAGTCCTTTAACAATATCTTGGGCTCCTTGTACTTGGTCTTTGACTCCTGCTCCTTGATCTTGGGCTCCTTTGCTTTGGTCTTGGGCTCCAGCGCTTTAGTTGTAGGCTCTGTTGTCTTAATCTTAAGCTCTTGTGGTCTGACTCAGCTCTGGCTTCCTATCCTTGGTCTTCTGCTCCTTCTGTAGCTTTGATGGCCTTTGTAATCCACTTGATCCAGTCCCTGAAGGGTCTCAGATAGCTCTCCCTTTTATAGCCCCTTGTTTCAGACCAAAAACCTCTCTTAGAACTCTGGTTCTTTAAAGCTTAAACTATCCTGTTTTTCTTCTTCTATAATATATTAAACTTTTAAACTTACTTCAGCCAATGAAAGCCCTGAATTTTCTGCTTCTGCTCCCCATTTTTTAGGCTTTAACTCTCAAGTTAAAGCCCTTAAAAACCTGATTAAGTAGGCTCCAGGTTGCAGCCAATCAAACACCTCACTTCAAGGGTTTTGCCAAAACAGTTTACCCAGATGACCCATTCCTGACCCTGGTTCAAACTCAAAGCTGCCCTGCTCCAGGTAAACAACTGCTCCGCGTTTCAAACGGTTTCGCCATAATTCCCGTGACATTTCCCCAGCAAATCTCAAGCACTTCCACATATGTTTTACTTAGGCAATTTTTGATCCTTCAATTTTTCAACGTTTCTCTGTGTTTCTTTCAATTTTTTGCATCTTTGAACCTGCCTGTTGCTTGTCCTTTTGCTTTCCTAGTCGTTCTTGGTGAAATTTGCTCTTTTGCCCTCACAGTTTCTCTGTTATTCTTCCAGCTTCTTTCTGGTCCATTTTCTCTTTAATCTCTTTTTTAAAAATAACATATAGTTCTAACAAACTATAGGTTGTTTTTTCTTCTCTTTCTTTCCCCTTATATGATTTTCAATCCTTTCTTAATCATAATCAGACAGTATTTAATTATTCTTTAACTGCTTCTTTATATCCAAATTTCTTCTCAAAAGTCACTAAAACAGCTCTTCCAGCCTCTGTATTCAGTCCAGCTAGGTCATCCTCTCAGCTCTTCAGTTCTTCAGCACCAACTTCTGAACCTTTGGCCATCCTACACCATGATCTGCTAGTCCTTCATCATGTCTTATTGCCCTTCTGCTTATCCTTAACCAGTTTCACACCAAATCCTCACTAGGAACCTCATTTTTTCCTTTAACACACTGAACCATATTGGTCCATTCCATTCAATATGAATTAACAGTTCATCAACTAGCCTTCACTGTGACCAAACAGTCCCTCTTGCTAGTTTTCTCTGCTAATTCTGTGAACCACCTTGGTTCTTTATCTCAGCCCCCATTACCAGAACTTGTAGACCCAGGCATGAGTCTAAATTGAACTGGCGTTTGACTGGGCCCTCACAAGTAGCAATCCACTTAGGCCATTCAACCATAAATCCATGTCTATGCATTGTCTTTACTCACCCAGGTGATGAAGTCTGGGCTTTCAGTTGCAGAATAATCAGCTCTACTTCCCAGAGGCCTGATCACACCAAGTTCTGCAGCTTGCTTCCCCAAGCAAGCCACCTTGGTGACACCTCTGAGCATGCCTATACCCTCCAATGCTCACTTTGGATTTCCCCAAAGCTCTCATAGGGGCATAAACGAGGACACCCTGCCAGTCTGTTAGGCAGGGTGCTTGCTCACAGACCTCCTGCAAGCGTATTAGGGTATGTTGAGCCCTCAGAGCTCTTCCCCTCCCTGGCAGGCCATGTTACCCGCCAGGGGTCCAAACCTACTCCCCCCAGACAGACAAAGTTCCCTGCTTGCTATTTCAGTCTTCACCCTCCTGCAGCCATGGTTCCCTGCTAGGTGAAGCACTATAGCCCAAAGCAGCCAACATCTTCTGCTGGGTGGAGGCAACAACTGCCTCTGGTAGTCCTTTGTTACCTACCAGCCAGGCCTTACTTACCCTAGTAGACCATGTTACCTACTAGGGTTACCTCACTTCTCCTAGTAGACCAAGTTACCTACTAGGCTTACCTCACTTACCCCTAGCAGCCCTATGTTACCTACTAGTTTACAACACCGCTAGCTAACCACACATTGTCATTCTTTAGCATATCATCTTTATTTGAAGCTAAATCACCCCTTGCCTGAAAAACCACACACATGTGGATCACCACACTTGGGGTGTTAATCCCCCAAGAGGGAGTAATTGAAGATGTTGCAACACGCATCAAAAGATGTATACCCAAAACATGCTTGTTTTGAAAACCAGCAGCACAACTGATTGCACAAACCAAATGATATCCAATCAATGATTCAAATCAACTTATAAAAAAGTGGGTCCAAAGATACAGCAACACAAAAATGATAGCAAGATGACATAATAACTTAGGAGGGCTAGGTAATGAATGGTCAGTGGCACAGGTAACTCTCTCCTTTTTAGGAGGGTTATCAGTAGGGATAGACATAGTATACCAATTGTGATGACCCACATCCCAAGAAGTTTTTCAGGAAAGGGCTGGGTGTCATGGCCATAGTTTTCCCAGGTGTGGCTCAGCCAAAGCGCCGCCATCTGGGGAAACCTGGCCCGAAGCCCCGCCTGCTTGCAGCAATCGTAGATTTAAATCTAACAATTGATTGCAAGTGGGTGATGGCATGGGAAATTGGGTCCAAGTGGGGTGTTGATGCCCCACACCCAATTTTTCCTTCCTTGACCTGCTGGTCAACAAATCCTGACCTCAAAGGAGGTCAGGTAACAGCTTACAGAACCACCATTGGTGGTATCTGTAAGCCATCTAAATATTGTATTCAAGGAGGCCACCTCATCAAGATGTACCCAAAGGCTTTAATTAAAAATTGTCCCCACCAAACTACCTTAGTAGTTTGATATTTTACTCTCAATAAATATCTTGCCTCAATGATTCACTTATTTCAATATTTTTCTATCAGATTTGTAATAACCAGACTGCTAAATTCTGCTTTCTCACCTCTGCAATTTCCTGGTAATCTTCCACCTCCTGCTGAAATGATTCCTGAAACCCTCAAAAATGAATGTGAGCCTATCTATGCTGCTGATTCCTTGACGTTGAGCCAAATGAAGGTCTTCCTGATGTACCTGTGCATAATCTTCTGCTGCATCTTTCTTTATTCACTCTTCAAGGGTTATCATTTACAAGTAAACACACATTGTCTCCTCTTAATTGGTAATGTCATCCTAATTTGGGTGTACATTCCCCATTTGATTGATTACAACAAGCTCTCTCTCTACTTTACCCTGACACTGGGTCCAGCTAAGCAAAGATAAGTTTCCTGAGAAGGGTAAATATTTTCTGGTATATCAATCTACCTAGCCTTGGTATTTAATTTGGTTTTATATGCCTTGGGGATTAGTAGGGTGGCCCCTTATTAGTGCTTTTGAAGGATAGGAGTGGAGTCCAGGGACGGTAATAACAAGGGTTATAGGGATCCTTATCCCATCTGGGATAACAATAAAGCTGGGTCCTCCCCTGGAATGGACATCTTGAGAGGCAACCTCCAGAATTAACTCATACAGCATAGAACATCCTCCATGTCAACAGTTTCAAAAATCATTTTTTTCTTTTATAGTTTTAATTAAAACCTCAAAATAAAAATTAAAAATTAATTTATTATCAGCATCTACTACTTAAACCAGAAAAAATGGCCTTCAGGATCAAAAATAAGAAAAAAATTTTGGAGATGTCAACATGGAGGATATTCCATGATTTATGGGTTGATTCTGGAGGTTGCCTCCAGAGACAGTGTTGGAATCCTGATATCAACTGGGGTGATTTTGAATTTAGATTACTTTTCCTGGGAAGGGGGTAAAGACAAGCGTGAGGTGGTGGGCAGGATGCCAAAAGAACAAAGCTGAGCTTTGCCCGCTTTGCCCTTTTATGGCATCCCGCCTAGGTACACGTCTAGGTATCCTAACTTAGAGCCTTTTTGTGTTTTTTAAATCAGTGGCCTTCTAAAATATTATATTATACTCTAGTTGGTAAAAGGAAAAGTGTGTCAGGCAGGCTGCCGTAAAAGAGTGAAGCTGAGCGTAGCACAGCTTTGCTCTTTTACAGCAGCCTGCTAATATATGCTTCTGGAATTCTAGCTGTATATATTTTTTTAGCAAAAACATTTCTAAATATTTATTTTGTTATTTTATTTAATAAAAGCTTAAATTTTTATTCAAAATGTTGTTTTTTGAATTAAATTAATGGAAATAATTATGAATGACTGATTAATCTTTTAAGACATTTGTGAATAAGATATTTTATTGTAAAGATTTTTTTGGATTTTATGAGCTACCCTTTTAAATAGCTTCATACCTTTATGTTGTATTTTTTGAAGCATAATTATAATAGTTTTACGTAGCTTCATATTATATTGGGTTTAAATAGTTGCTTTTGATAGGTTTTTAACCATTTTTAAAGTGTAATTTTATGATAAAAAGATACTTTTAACTTTTTATCTAATATTTTTTTTCAAATAAAAGTTACTAAAAAGCTTACTCAGGATGAGAATCCTGGCGGAGAAGAACTTTTGGGTAGACAACATTTTGGGTCATATCATGATTATGGTTGGGGTCAACTAAGGCTACAACACCTTGCACATTGGTAGTGCAAGAAAGAGCAACATAGAGCTGTCCATGGGCAAAGGGATCATGGGTGAGATCAATTCCAACATGTCTTAAGGACTGCCCCTGAGACTTGTTGATAGTCATAGAGAATCCAAGACAGACAGGGAACTGCCAACGCTGAAGAGTAAAATGAAACTCATTCTCCTCAATCATCTTCAGGCGGGGAATTAGGTAGCAGTGGCCTTGATAGAACCCAGATATGACAGTAACTTCAATTGTGTTCTGGAAAAGAGCTGTAACTATGGCCATTTTACCATTGCAGAGGCCTTCAGTGGCATAAATATTGTGGAGGATCATCACTGGAACACCCACCTTTAGGGTGAGGTGAGATAAGGGCAAGCTGCTACAATTGAGATTCTGCATAACCTCAGCACTAATTAAATCTGCATCATCCCCCTCTTCTGGGTCAGCATAATTTTCAGCATTATATACATGAGTGGCTCCAGGATAGGTATTGACAATGTCAGAGTTGGTTACACCAACCTGACAATTGGTGAGGGCTAAGATTACCTGGCCCCTAAAAAATTCAACTGCAGTATTAAGAGTGAGAGCTTGAAGCTGGTCAAGTGGGTAGATAGCATGATTCAGCTGCTCAGCGGCAGCAACTGTAGCAATAAAAGGAGGTAATTGAACTGATCCACAGAGAGTTTGATCAAAGGAAAGATCCTCCAGGTACCGTGCATAAGCCTCATTTTCTTCAGTCTGATGCAAACACATGTTCTGGTTCAGGAACAAAATCTGAAGCAGGGGCCAAATCATAGACTGATGAATGCAAGCTTCAACCTGCTGTGCATGATCACCATGTCAGATCACTGGAAGGGTCTGCTTAAAGTCACCTCCAAAAACTACTGGGATCCCACTAAAGAGAGCTTGGTTATTACAAATATCTTTGAGGGTACACTCAATAGCCATAACAACATTCTTATGCTACATGGGAGCCTCATCCCATTTAATCAAGCTTTTCTGGCAAAACTGAGCAGCCAGATGAGTTTGGACAGAGATGTTACAAACCAAGTTCTCATCTAGGTTAAGAGGCACCTTAAAAGTTGAATGGGCAGTCCGTCCCATGGGCAGAAGGTTGGCAGCTAAGCCAGTGGAAGCAACACAGATGGTGTGCATACCCTGATCACGGTAATGGGCAGCCAGAGCTTGGTAAAGAAATGTCTTTCCAGTACCCCCAGAGCTTTGAAAAAAAAAGTGAGCATGTGTAGGATCCTGGGTAATCTGCTCAACAATCTGGTTAAAGGCTATCTGTTGATCTGCATTGAGACAATCTGGGTTAACATGGGGCAGTTCAATTGGAGGATTGAAGTCCTGAACAGGGTTTCTGGGATCCTCCCAGCCTTTATCATAGTTAGGGAAATGGTAAGCTTCTAAGCTTTGATCAAACTTTTGAAGTTCACAGGCAACTAAAAAGCCCATAATCAAGATGAGGATCTTGAAGACCTTCTGGGGCAGTCAGAAATCACATCCAGTGCTCCAGATCATTGCAAAAGCTCTCTCTAAACTCATTCCAGATTCTTAAGCCATTGATTATATCTCCAGATGTGAGGCCCTGTACAAACAGAAGGCGCTGTCTGTGGCCAGAGTGGGTTTCAGCAGTCTCCTGAAAGGCAATTCTCCAGTACTCATCATCACATAGTAAGCCTAAGGCCTCGCATGCCAGGCAGTTGGTGAGATATGTTCTGTGCTCTAGGCCTTCACCAACAGTCCTTAGGTCAGCAAAGCTTGTGCACCCACACTGAATATTTAAGAGAAGGCGTACAAAGAAGTGTTCTCCTTGATTGGGGCTAATGTTGTACATCTGTCCAAATTGCTCCTGCTGCTGGCGTCTTCTCCAGGTCCAAGTGGCAGCATTCCAAGTATAATACTGAGGGAAATCTGAATATAGCAGATGACAAACACCCTCCTTTTGGGCATTATATAACATCCAGCCCATGAGGGTTGTTCTGGGAGGGTTTTCTACCTGATGAAGGACATCATCACCAGGAGCAAAATAAACCACCTGCTGATTCTCAGCATAAACAGCCAAGCAGAAGATGGAAGGGTATATTGAATGATGAGGGAACTCCATCAGCTCCCAGACAGCCTTTGGTGGTGCAATGTAGTGACCATGGAGATGCTGGCGGACCTCATTATTGACAGCATCCGGGTGTTGACACACAATATCAGTCAAAGGTGCTTGACCCTCAATTGTTGCTGTATACATGTCTTCTCCCTTTGAGATATACTTGAGGATGTACTTTATTGTACAGAGATTCATACAGGCTTCAACATTTATGTGTGCCTTGTACTTCCAGATAAGGGCAGGAAAGTACGGAACAACCCAGCTGTTATTGACTACAATGATATCTTGCCCAGTCACAGTCTCTAATCCAATTGCATTCTGGGGGCTTTGGCGCCTATAATTTGGATACCCATTAGCAGGTAGAACTGTCTCATTTTGGAAAGGCTTTGTGAAGTACTTTGAGCAGCAGAGGCCTGTTGGGAAGGTATGCATGCAAAATGCATCTTGATTCTGGTTGCATGGTGTATAAATCATGTAGCTCAAAACCAAATGTCTGAGCTCATTGTGGTAAGCGGTAGCAGCTACAGGGGGATCTCTGCCCAAATTAGCTGGTCAATATTCTGAGGCTGCATATAGAAGTTATCAGTTGAACACAGAAAAAGGACACAATTCATGTGAGGAAGTCCACGTTTTTGATACTCCATGACACAAAAGTGCCCACAATATGGGCCAAAGAATCCACACCACATATCCTGGATAAGCTCTTTTATCTTAATATGAAAAACCTGGGCAACAATATCCAGACGGTCCATTAATCTTCATGGGGGCTAATCTCTCTTCAGATCTCCTCCCAATTACCATTGGCTTTAAAAGTTATAAATAAGGTAGGCTTGCCAAAATGGCGGACAATGCACATCACATCCTGATAAAGCTGTTGCATGTGACGTTGTGAGCCAATGTGAGAGGAGGGGAGAATTGTGTGGTGACCAACAATAGTATGTGAGTCATCAACATCTGTGCAATCATAATAATCAGTAAGGTTGTTATACAGCTCTGCTCTGAAAACATCTTGATGAGTTTCAATATACTGTAGGAAAATCATGTCACATGAAGCCCAGGCATCCACAATAAACTGCTGAAACAGTCTGCGGGCAAGAAAAATTATCAGTGGTTGGTCATTTCTTGGGAAAAGACAGTAACAGTAAAAGCTTTGCATGATGAGCCGGCAAGCTGTAGATGTATCCCCATCCATGTGATGCAAGCCAAAGCTAAATCCCAAGTCTCCTCGGGGAAAGAGAAGGACATAGTGAGTTGTCATATATTTGGCAACTGTAGGATCAATACGTTCAGTATGCCCATCACGTAAATACATTAGAACATGCCGCTGGTTACACTCACTATCCTCTACAGCAGCCATTGCAGGGGGCATCAGGGCAGCAATCTGGGGCTGCTGAGGTAAATTGTAGGTACGGTGATCATTGCCTGCTTCAACTGTCAAATTTAAGTTGGGGTGCAGATAGGCTACAGCCTCAGGATGAGCTTGAGTATACTCCTGAAAAATTTCTGTGGCAGAGCAATAGATTTGCACAAATAAATTTACTTGACAGATCACACAGTCAAGCGATCTAAGTGTCTCCTCATTCAGGCCAGGATTTTGCTCCATATGCTGGCGTAAGGCAAGTGCAGGGTCAATAAAGTACAGCTGATTGTACACATGATTTTGACCCTCTGTAGGCAAAAAGGAATACTGGACATGATACAACTCACCATGGATAAAATAAGAGACATACTGGGGGTTGTTTCCCAAGCGCTGATCTTGCTCTAAAAAAGGTTAAATAAAATGTAAAATATAGCAGTCAAATAAAAATTAAAATATGTACCTGCAATTAGCAAATTCATTGCCAAGGCAGCATTATACTGGCAGATATTGGCAAGAAAGTTAATTGCCTGGGGTGTGTGTTGGGTATTCAGGGCATGAATTTCTTCAGGAATAGGCTGAAGTGGGGGTAGCTGAATGGTTCCATCATTGCAGCAAAGGGTAAACCTAAGGCAAGTAGACCTAGTAACCTGGGTACCCTCACAGGCCAAATGTAAAGCATGGCAGCGCTCACACACCTTATCCATATTGCCTATATTAAGAGGAAGCCAGGTATGAATTCTGATAAAAAAAAGCATCAGGATTTTCTTCAAGGTTGTTTTCAGCATTTGCAGCCCCTCTCTCAGCAGGCTGCTGGGCTCTAATATCACGGCAGATTTTGCAAGTCCCAACCCGACGGCCATTGTGGGTGCAAAACTGGGCAGCATCATAGTATAGAAGACACTTGATGCAGTGTTGAAGGTTTGCATTTTGTCTACCCTCTTGATTTTGATCAGCTATAAGATGCTGAAGGTTTTGCTCATTAATATTAACCAAGTTAAAATTTCTTCTAGCCATCTTTAAACTAACTCTTTAGGTGTAATAGTATAATCAGTGGATGTAAATTTGTATATACACAGTTAAGCCCCAAAGAATCCCATATTGGGTTTCTTTGGGGAAGTTATCTCTGTATTCATAAAAACATGGGCTTAGTATTAAATTACTACCATTTGAAAGTAAGCTTTCAAGTGACACAGCTTTTTAATAGAAATAGTCAGAAAAAATAATGACAATATTGTATACTACTTTAGAATATTTTAAATATCAGTTTGAACACTTTAAAAAGAGATATCCTTTAGTCAAACTCTTTTAAGTCCTTATAGCCTTTATTGGATAAAATAAAAATACAGTTTATTTTTATTTAATAGGTTATTTAAACCTGGGTCAGGGGTTTGAAAGATTTATCATAGACCAACAGCAGATTAGATATATAATTTTATGGGTTAGTATCCTTTAGCTTTTTAAAAATTATCTTTTAAAGAAACTGGTTGTTTGAATCAAGTAAAATTTATTAAATTTAATAGATCAAATTAAAGCCCTGCTCATGATCTGCAGCAGGTAAAATAGGGTTTTTTAGATAAAAGTTAGTAGTTTACCCAAAAAATGACTTACCCAGCCCAAGATTGGCTTTGGGGTAAAAATCTGGGAGTCTCTAATCTAGTTTAGTAAAGTTAGAAAAAATGTCTTGCCTAACCCAAGATCTGCTTCAGGGTAAAATTCTGTTTTTTTTTAAATCTAGGTCTATAATTTAGTGAAAATTAAACTTACCCACCCCAAGATCTGCTTTGGACCAAGTTCATCTAAAAGGATTTGAAGGTTAGTAGGTTATTAGAAATGATTACCTGCTGAAATGCATCCTTGTTTAAAAAAGTTTAGTGAATCAAAAGAATACTTACCAAAATTTGATCTACTTTAGAGCAAAAAAATGGTTCTAAAATCTAGGTTAGCTAATTTAGTAAATAAGCTTACCTAACCTTGATCTGTTTTGGACCAAGTCCATCTAAAAGGATTTGAAGAAGATTAGAAGTTTAAAAAAAAGAATACCTGAAATTAAGCCTTTGTTTTGAATTTTTAATAAATTTGATCTCTTTAACTTTAGTTACTTTTTTAAATCAAAATTAGCTTTGAAACTTAAAGCTTTATCTTACCTATAAAAGCTTTGATGTTTCTGGACTAAATATTTAGTATTATGTATATTTCAAAGCTTACCTTTGAGTTTGAAGAAAATCTATTAATTTTAAGTTGAAAAAGTTAGTATTATGTCTAGTGAAGCCTTACCTTAAGCGTCAAACTCTAATCTTATCTCCCAGGCTTAAAATTGTCCAATCATAGTGGATAGTGGCAGCTTGTCTTCCAATCATTTTTACTAAGTTTTTATATTCAATTTTGACTCTCTTACCTTAATATCAAACTGTAGTAATTTACATCCACATTTCATATTTTCTAGTTTAATTTGAACTGCTGCAGGTAAGGATGCTGTGAGACACTGCCAAGTGACCTGTGACTGTACTACAGTCACATTGGGCTGTGGTTTCACAAAGAGGTTGAATTGTGATGAATTTCATAGTTTGAAATTCAAAACAATAGGATTGGCCTTATAGAGACTTTCCAGTGTAGCATTGATACCCAGGAATCAATTAGGCTGTACTAATTGAGGGCTTTAATGAATAATCTGAACAATTCAGATTATGAGGCTAGGTGTCTCAAACGTGATTGATTAACTGGGAAGGTTAATTAATTGATACCCAGGAATCAATTAGGCTGGACTAATTGTGGGCTGAAATGAGTAATCTGAATAATTCAGATTATGAGGCTAGGTGTCTCAAACATGATTGATTAACTGGGAAGGTTAATTGATTGATACCCTGGAATATGATTGATGGGGATTTAATCATAGGGCCAAAATGGACTTGACTGTATCAAGTAAAGACTATTTGTCTTAAACTGATTGATTAACTGGGAAGGTTAATTAATATATATATACCCTGGAATATGTTTAATGGAGATTTAATCATAGGACTGAAATGGACTTGACTGTGTCAAGTAAAGACTAGGTGTCTTAAACTGATTGATTAACTGGGAAGGTTAATTAATATATGCTTGGAATATAATTAATGAGGATTTAATTATATTATTTAATTGCCTTGACTGTGTCAAGAAGTTTGATTAAGGTTGGCCAAAAGTAAACCCCCAAATTGTGGTTTAAAAGCGCCGCGTTGGCAAATTCATTAGATTAAAAGCGCTGCTGCGCCGCCTAATGGATTTGCAAGGCGCCACTATCAAATTTTCTCAGGCGCCGCCTGAGGAAATTGCTGGGCGCCGCGGTGGCGCCTGGTTCAAGTTTTGAAGTGTTCTAATGGGTTTTTAACGCAAAAAACCATTAAATGCAAAAATAACTAAATGTAGACAATAATGTCTATGCATTCAGGATTGATCAGCTGGTTCCCAGTTGGAACAAGGATAGCTTGGATCAGGAATATGTATATTCCACAGGGTTTTGGTGCTGGAAGTCTGGAATGCTTCAAGCCAAAGCAATACATTTCCACAGAAGGAATCAGGTGATTCTGGAATGTATTATGGCACATTCTTATAGGTTAAGAGTGTGAATATCTTTTTGGTAAAGATCTGGATTAGATGACGCCGTTATGTCATAAACCATGTGATAGGAATCCAGGTGTGATTCCAGAACCAGAGGGGTTTTCAGCTGAATGTACCCCAATTGGTATATAATGGAAACAGGATAATAATTAATAAAAAATGATGCTTATTGTGATGATGGTTGCTTTCCCCTCAATCTTTTTATGCTTTGTGTTTTTGGCTTTTAACTGAAATAAGACAACCATGGAATGAAAGAGATGGTCTGCAGCTAAGACTATGGGAAGCAAAAAATGTGAAAGTGATCACCAGATGGCAACAAGTTTAACGCCAAGATTGCTTGCCTGGAATCCAAGCTCATCAAAGCTTACCTAAAGGATTCCCCATCAAACTGTAAAAGAGTCAGACCGGGATAATGAAGAAGCAAGCATGAATTTCCTGGATCTGTCACAGAGCCCAACGCGGGGGCAGAATAAACCCTATGGTGAAAGGAGTTCAGTTGACGCTTGCTAATTTGACTTTGTTTTCTGGAAATCCCAAGGAAGGGAACACCTTTCTGTAGGAGCGTTGATTTGTGCAGCAGGACTCAAAGATATAGAGAAATGCTGATGCTTGGAAGAGTTAGCTGTACTAGCCATAAGACGCTCTGCAGGTGAGCGCGGGATGCTACCAGATTTGGTTGAGGATGTTTCTCTACAGGAATTTGGCCTGGTTTGCAAGCTGAAGTCTCCACATGGCGTAGAGAGAAGTTGTTCTGGTTCTGATAGGTTCAGAAGCTTATTTTGTACCCCAGGGAGAATATGAGGCTAGTGTAGTTGTACCTGGGAAGTCCTTTTGGGTAGAAACTCACTGCCAGCCAGTGAAAAGGTGGATACCAAAGTAGCATGGAAAGCCTTGGCTCAAACCCAGATTGTTGATCAGTCCAAGCGTTCACAGATGGTCAAAGCTTGTTATTGGTGACCCCAGGAAAGGTATGCAGTTCCCCAGGTTGTGAAGGAATATAATGTATGTTCTTGGTTTTCACTAGTGTAGCTGAGGAATTGGTTTCCATGGATACTGGTCATATCATGTTGGCCAGTGGACAGAATAAATACTCTGTTGTTTTGGTTGATGCCTTTGCCAAATGGGTAAAAGGGCCGTCATTAACCAGAGAAACAAGTGTTGTCATTACTTGGTTTCTTCTCAAAGGAAATTGCCCAGCTAGCTCAATTGGCAGAGCAGGAGAGTTTAATCTCAAGTTTGCATGTTCTTACAGTAATGGCCTCCCGTAGAGATTTACTTTGGTTGGTATTCTCTGAAGACTGATGATTTGGCTAAAATAATCATTGGAACGTCAAAGGGAAATATGGAGAGGTTAGCAGATGAGACAAACACCTGTTGGAGAGGATTGTTTGGCAATGAGTGCTATGGCCTACCGTAATGCTCCAGACATTTACAGAATTTTCACCATTTTGAAAATGGCTGTGTGTGGAAGAAGATTCCAGGAAGCCTTCAGGAAGGCAGAAGGTCCAAAGGGGAAGTGCTGCCCAATGAGAGTCTAAACCTGATGGGATACCCCAAGATTGTTTTTATGGCAGTGATCTGATGCAGTTGATCAGAGATACCAAGGAAAGCATTCACGTCAAGGTCTACAATGTTGGGTAGAGCCTATGAAGATCACGTTGGCTAAGACAGCCCTTGGAGAAGAATGGCACCAAGTACCACTGTTGTTTTTGAAGCTATTTAATGGAGAAATTAAGCTGAGAAACCCGTAGAAAATAACAAGTCACTCCCAAGGGGGAGGAAGGGGCCTTGTGACCGTACTACAGTCACATTGGGCTGTGGTTTCCCAAAGAGATTGAATTGTGATGAATTTCATAGGTTGAAATTCAAAACAATAGGATTGGCCTTATAGAGACTTTTCAGCATAGCATTGATACCCAGGAATCAATTAGGCTTTACTAATTGAGGGCCGTAATGAATAATCTGAACAATTCAGATTATGAGACTAGGTGTCTCAACCCGTCTAATTAACCATGGAGGTTAATTGATACCCAGGAATCAATTAGGCTGTACTAATTGAGGGCTGTAATGAATAATCTGAACAATTCAGATTATAAGACTAGGTGTCTCAAACCGTCTAATTAACTATGGAGGTTAATTGATACCCAGGAATCAATTAGGCTGGACTAATTGAGGGCTGAAATGAGTAATCTGGATGATTCAGATTATGAGGCTAGGTGTCTCAAATGTGATTGATTAACTGGGAAGGTTAATTAATTGATACCCAGGAATCAATTAGGCTGGACTAATTGAGGGCTGAAATGAGTAATCTGAATGATTCAGATTATGAGGCTAGGTGTCTCAAACGTGATTGATTAACTGGGAAGGTTAATTAATTGATACCCTGGAATATGATTGATAGGGATTTAATCATAGGGCCAAAATGAATTTGACTGTGTCAAGTAAAGACTAGATGTCTTAAACTGATTGATTAACTGGGAAGGTTAATTAATATATATATACCCTGGAATATGTTTAATGGGGATTTAATCATAGGGCTGAAATGGACTTGACTGTGTCAAGTAAAGACTAGGTGTATTAAACTGATTGATTAACTGGGAAGGTTAATTAATATATGCTTGGAATATAATTAATGAGGATTTAATTATATTATTTAATTGCCTTGACTGTGTCAAGAAGTTTGGTTAAGGTTAGCCAAAAGTAAACCCCCAAATTGTGGTTTAAAAGCGCCGCATCAGCAAATTCATTGGGTTAAAAGCGCCGCCTAATAGATTTGCGAGGCGCCGCTATCAAATTTTCTCAGGCGCCGCGGCGCTGCCTGGGGAAATTGCTGGGCGCCGCGGTGGCGCCTGGTTCAAGTTTTGAAGTGTTCTAATGGGTTTTTAACGCAAAAAACCATTAAATGCAAAAATAACTAAATGTAGACAATAATGTCTATACATTCAGGATTGATCAGCTGGTTCCCAGTTGGAACAAGGATAGCTTGGATCAGGAATATGTATATTCCACAGGGTTTTGGTGCTGGAAGTCTGGAATGCTTCAAGCCAAAGCAATACATTTCCACAGAAGGAATCAGGTGATTCTGGAATGTATTATGGCACATTCTTATAGGTTAAGAGTGTGAAGATCTTTTTGGTAAAGATCTGGATTAGATGACGCCGTTATGTCATAAACCATGTGATAGAAATCCAGATGTGATTCCGGAACTGGAGGGGTTTTCAGCCAAATGTATCCTGATAGGTATATAATGGAAACAGGATAATAATTAATAAAAAATGATGCTTATTGTGATGATGGTTGATTTCCCCTCAATCTTTTTATGCTTTGTGTTTTTGGCTTTTAACTGAAATACAGCGACCATGGAATGAAAGAGATGGTCTGCAGCTAAGACTATGGGAAGCAAAAAACGTGGAAGTGATCACCAGATGGCAACAAGTTTAACGCCAAGATTGCTTGCCTGGAATCCAAGCTCATTGAAGCTTACCTAAAGGATTCCCCGTCAATCCGTAAAAGAGTCAGACCAGGATAATGAAGAAGCAAGCATGAATTTCCTAGAACTGTCACATGTCCCGCAACTATTCCTGCAGCAGCATCAACTACCAAAACTTTCCTACTATTTAGGCACAATTGTTAACATCGTTGGCCTTGTTTGGATGTAAAAATTGGACTGATTTTCTAACCAAAAACATAGTAAAAAGCTTCCTCCAGGACAAGAGTGATCTATACTAGATTCTCTGGCTATGGCTTAGTGGTAGGTTTAAGGAGGTCCTCCAGCTACTTTAAAAGCTTGGCCGTCCCATAACCATAATCATGATGGATTTTTAGATATACCTCTGCTGAGACAAGTTATTTGGAGGTATCTGGGAAGTAAAGTCAATTACTTTGTGCCTTAAAGCTCAAACTAACCACCTGGGTGAATAAAAGAAGTAGTGACACATGAGCTGTCTCTTTTTCCTTTAGCCTGGATGGTGCCCACTGATCAGGATTAGCTTAGATAAAATTATCTGCAAGGCTTAGCCCTCATAGTCTAGGTGGTTTCATCAATAGGGCCCCACAAAACATAGTCTAGATGAAAGTCACTGATGGGGGCTCAACAGTAGGCTTAATAGCTATTCTAGGTGCTAGGCTATAATGTCAAGTTTAGACCAACTCAGTGAAATGCTTCACCATCTCTCTGAAGCATTTAAATAGAGCTAGAAGAAGCCAGAACAATCCAGGGAAGTGTTGATATAGCGGTTCACAGCTTCTCCAAAGTGGGCCACTTGCAGAGGGACAAGCAGAACAGGCCAGCAACATGCTAATAGAAAGCACACCAGGATGTCTCCAAGGGCAAGTCCCTGAAGGGGCAGAAGGCCAAGCTGTCTGAGGAAACCTTTGGCTTCAGCCTTGCTGTAGAGGGGAAACCAAAGGGGAAGTTTAAATGAAGCGGGGCAAAATCTGCTAGTAATTCCCTATATAAAGCAGCCAGGTTTAACACCAGCAGAGTGTTGAATAAAATGGGAAATTGTTTATATGCGGCAAAAGGTTGCCATCATCTTGATTGGTGTAACGTTTGCTGTCTATCCAGGCTTTATCAAACCCATTAAGCGTAGCAAGGCGCTTCCTATGTCAGATAATGAAGGAAATTAATGAGATGGGTTGAGTTTGAAGCTTATTTTACTGTGGACTTCTTATCAGTAGATTGTCCCAAAGCTTAACAGATTTACTCAGATAATTCAAGAAAATGAAAAAAAATTGGCTTCACTCTCAAAAAAGCCAGCTGAAGTAGGATTTAGCCTAAGACAAGGGGAATCTATATAAGAAGGGTGGGCTTGACAAGTGAAGGGGCAGATCTTTGTTAAGAGATCTTGGCTTAAACATGTCCTTTGGTTTCAGACTTGAAGATGCTCCCCGCTAAGCAGGGAAGCTGGTCCTGGTGACCCCCCAAGGAGTAGTGGATCCCCAAACGTCTTCAAACAGTTGCAT
Organism: Entomophthora muscae; assembly: GCA_014839935.2. Taxonomy (NCBI): domain Eukaryota; kingdom Fungi; phylum Entomophthoromycota; class Entomophthoromycetes; order Entomophthorales; family Entomophthoraceae; genus Entomophthora; species Entomophthora muscae. The sequence goes on from QTSX02004458.1 coordinate 70,787, forward strand.
TGCCAAAAGGTTTCTGATTGGGTATTTCTTTGGCTAATAAAGGCTTCTACATCCCATATCCAGCTTTATAGTGTTGAGGTTATTAATTCCTTCTCCCAGATCTTCTATCCCAATTTTGGGCAATAAGAACAGTATAGGCAGCAGTGCAGAAAGTTATCTGGGTGCCAACCCCCCAGTGATGAGTAGACTAGGGTGACCAGAGGACTTCTGTTGACCCCAAGAGAAAAGGATTTCTAGGAAAGGAGTTTGAGACCCTGTTCCAAGTGCTATAATTCCCCAGAAGGGCTGACTTTGGAAGATACCATGATTCATAGAGCAGATGCCAGGATGCTGGTAGGAAAGGTTTTGGAATATTTTTCAGAACTCCAAGCTAGGTATAAGGTACTGGAAGTGAACACTGTCACGTGAAGGATGGCACCTCAACCCAGATAGCCCCTAATAATAATTCAGAACACCTATGATGACCTCCTTGGAGCAGGAGTGCCACAACCAGCCTCAGTGGGGGTTCCATCTGAAGTGGGCCCGCCTTCCTGCCAGGATTCACCTTCATTTTTTAGCTGATATTCTGTCAACATTTTAATTTGGTCTCTTTTCCTCTTCAAACTACCCAGTTTTACTTGAAAATTTATTTTCTTCTTACTCCAATCATCCTCTCTTTCATCCCTTAACTATTATTACCTTGGATTGGATTTTATGCTTCATAAGTCTTCTATTTACCCTAAGAGTGATTTAACAGTTGCTTTAAAACTTCTTACCTTTCTGCCACGGATTTGAACTCCGGACCTATACGCCAAGTTAATAATCTGCTTTGAAAACAATTTACCTTTCACTATACGCCCAATTACGTCATCTCCCAGGCTTCAAACTTAGTTTTACTTCCTGTTGCTTGCTTAAACCACCTAAGCACTTGCTGTAACTGATCTGCTCCCTCCAAAATCTCCTTTTTGCTACCCTAACTTTTTAAAGTTAGTTCAAGCAGTTGGCCTACAAACCATGGTTTCTTCTTTTCAAGTATCAGCTAACCTTTATAAGTTAAACCTTTACTTTCAATTTGCACCTCATTTTACCAAGCTCAATAAAAAGGCTTGGTTTACCAGTCTTAACAATACGTTGCAATTGTTTGACCAGCACCCCAAAAAGGTACTTGTTAGGTTTTGTGGCTTGTGTTTCCTTTTTTTTACCCTTGTATTTTCCCATCTTAGATCCATGATACCATTTGATTACATTTTTCAGCAGTTAGGTATTTTTTATAGTGGGACTCACAATTTGATTGTGGATAGTTTTAATCCACCAGCTAGTGGTGATCACTTTCCAGACTTAGAAGTTGACTTTTTGACCCAATCTTCAGTCATTAAGACTGGTCTTTATTTTGTTTTCTTAGGACTAATAAATTACCTTAGCCCTTACTTTACTTCATATAAGCTCCTAGGAGCCTTTGTCCAGTTATTGTTGCAAACCTTACCTACCTTTCTATATTTAACAAATATAAATATTCTTGGTTTAAAGGCTTTAGTTTACAATAATTTACCCCAAGCCTTCAGACCTCACACTCCCAGAACCTTACTACCAGTATCCTCCAGGATCTTCATCTCAGCCCTGTTTGGACCCAAATAAGGACCATGGACCAGAGTTTGGCACCACAGAGTCCACTAAGCCTGTTGAGTAATGTAGAGTACTCCAAACAGCTGAGTGGACGTTACATCAGCAACGGTGGCAGGTTCTATGTGGTGGTTGGGTCAAGGGGTCAAAGGCAGGGTCATAGGGACCAGGTAGGCAGGCAGATAATTGTGCTTGTCTTGGAACAATCTTGGCAGCCTCATTTACCACTTTCCTTTGCCTCCTATAGTTTCAGTCTCTCTAGCTTTTGCCATGGGGTTGGCAATTAGTATGTTCTCCAAGTTGAACTTGGAGTAGGCAGGATTTGGGGGATATTTGGTGAAATGTACAGGTCCAAAAGGCACACCAGGGGAGTGGTATGACACATGCAGTGGGTCTGCAGTTTGATCTCTAGGAAGGGTGGGTGCCTTGCTTTCTACTCAACTAGGGTGAAGCTGAAAGATCACTAAAACTAAATAGTTTATAATTTTCTGAAACCAAAGGTTCATAATTTTTTTATCAAAAATGATGATATGGTCATCCCCTTACTGCCAGAGCTTTTATACCATGTGATTTTGCTTCTTTGATTTTTGCAGACTTCAGGTCTGTGAACAATTTTCTGATAGGCATAGATTTTGGCTTAGGGGGTTGAGGGTGGCAGATCCTGGTTGGACCAGCTCTTGTGAACAGAAGTGGTGGTACTTTTTTCCGCTGCTTCCATATTTTACGTCACCTGAGCCAGAAAATTGTATATCAAAATCAGGGCTGGAAACTAGCAGTAGATGGTTTTCATTGGCAGGGCCAGCATCTGGTCCCAACTTTACCTTCTCTAGGCAAGCCACAGCTGTAAATTTACTCACCCCTTTAGCCCTGGATAGGACTATTTCCATCAACGTACAAAGAAAACAGCTCAAAATTCAGTCAAACCACTCTATTTCCTTGAGGATTTAGCCCACATGGTTGAAAAGATATTTGTGTTGGCATACCCTTCCCAGGTGTTAAATATTGATGCTCTGAATTTTGTTCCTACTTGGGAAGAATCCCTGATCAATTTGGACTATTTGTTGGCTTGGTTTTGTCCCTATTTAAAACAAATGAAGGTTAAACAAACAGGGTGTGCTTCTGTCAATTCACCAAATTCCATTCAGACTAGAGTTAATGGCCTCCTGAAGCATCCTTTAGGCATCAGCCAATTAGAGGTTGGGTTGAAAATTAATGAGAAACCATATAAGCCTCCGGAAACTCCTGGCAAAAATTCTATTCTGGCCAATCAAACTTCAAACTGAGGTCAGGTGACCCCCAAATCCAAACCTTGTGTCTTAACGCAAGACAGGGGACTTCTGGTCCCCTGCTTGCTCAATCTTAACAAATAAAGTTTTAGACTTTACTATCTTTTAATATCTTAAGTGTTGGGTCCTTTTGGTTGGGCCTATTATCCCTCTAAGTTGTTAGTAAAGGTTATATACTCCCCTTACCTTATATGTTGTCTCCCAGTTTGCAGCGCCTCTTTTGAAATCCCTAGAGTCAGTGTTAGTATTACTATTAGTGCTTACCTTAGACGCTTTTGAAACTGTTTCTTGATCTTTAAAATTAGTATTTAATTGTTCATAATTTCTTGCTTTAAGTTCAAAACTATTTTGCTTTTGCTTTACTTTGGTTTTGGAGTTTGTTCACACTGCTTCAAGATCTCCCACTTTGCTCCTCTAGTTGTAAAACTAAGTTCAAACCCCTGTTGACTTTGTTTTTGTATTGGATTCAGCTCCTGGTTCTTGTTTAAATAATTCCTGTACTACTGAACCCAAATTTGAAGTCTTATCTGACCAGTCTTTTTGCTGCCTTTTACTAGCTCCTGAGGTTAAACAATTTATTTTTCCAAGCACCTTCAGATATGCTGGTTCCACTAGTCAAATTTGTGATGTTTACCTTGGCGCCTTCTCTGATAATGATCTGGTCTACCTCCCCCAATCTCTGGATTCAATTGTCCTCATCTGCTTCTTATGTGGGTGAAGATACCTCTCACCTTCTGCTTTTTCTCAAGGACCTTCCTGGTTATGCCCAAGACTTGGTTACTTCTGGTGGGAAACTGGTCAAGAGTCTCACCAGTGATAATCTGGAGTTTCCCTCCCCCAGCTCTGATTGTGCCACCTTCTTGGAAATAGTTGTCCCCAAGGTCCCCCTCTCTCAGAGACCAAGTCCTCTGCTCCCGAGGTGGAGTTGCCCCCCATGATCCTGTTCCCAAGTGCACTCCTTAGCTGCTTGAGGGTTTATTTCTGATGGGTTTGGACTCTTACCTTCCCCAGTTGCCTCTTGTGTCCTCTCTCTGGACACCCATACAAGCAACCATCCCAGTGCTACACTGGATGGTATCCTGGTGGATCTTTTCTCTGGGATGGGAGCCAGACTTAGTCAGCTTAGCTCCCTTCTCTTACAACAGCCTCTGTGTAGGTCTGGGTCTTTTCTGGTGCAACTGGCGGCAATCTGATGATCATTCAGAGAATCTCCCTAAACAGGCAGGCAGGTTGTGGAGTAATTCACTAACTCAAGTCTATGACTTGACGGGTTGGTGGCCCCCTGTTCATTCTGGTTGGTGCAAGGCATCTTCTGAGGGCCAGGGTTTAATTCCTGGGCTTTTAATACAAGTATTGAAAAGTCATTTGTGATAGTAAAGGTCAGCTGGGTGAGGTGACCATCCATAGCAGGGACAATCCAGATGCTCTGCTTTATCTTGCCAAGCTCTTCAGCACACATGATGCAGGGTTGATTGAGTGGGCTAGGGCAGCAACCCTGCTTGGACCCCAATGAGTGTAGCGCCTTGGCCGCTCAAGAGATCTGTAGCTAGTTGATTGAGGCAGGAGGCTGGTTAATCTGCCCTTGTAACACTGTAACACCAGGGTCAAGAGGAGAGGGGGCAGGAACAGAATCACAAGGTTGCTGACTGGCTTTCTGTAAGCCATGGATCTCTTTTTCACACCTCATCCCATCAATTGGGAGGATAAGTAAGAGGAGGGTCAGATTGCCAGCTATTAAGTTGAGCCCCTCTTCTACTCTAGAGGAACACTGGTGGATGGGGTTGTGTCCCTGATCAAGCTTAGAGTTAAGCTGATCCTCAATGATACCAGAAGCATTGGCATTGACCTGGAAGTGGGCAGCAACATGCTCAGCTAACCAGGTAGCCCTATCTGCCATGGCATTACAAGCAGCGGCATGTTGGCGCAAGGCGTTCCCCATAATCTCTCATCATCTGATAGACTGCTCATCATAACCCTTGAAATGAGAATATATACATATGTGAGAATTCCCTGACAAACGGGAGCAACTGTGGAGTTCAGGTGTTCCTGGGTGCAAAGGGGGTCCTGTTGGTGATTGGAGATGAGCTCAAAGATAGTTTGAGCTTTGGCCTGAGCTCAAGCAATCTTTCCCTAGCTGGTGTCACCTGTCTTTAAAATGTCTTCAAGTCTGCAAGACGGATAGGCAAGGATATGATGATGGTGTAGTAGAGCAGGATGAATGATTTCCATCTTTTACTTGGTAACCTTCTTAGTGGGACATAATTGCCTGGTAGGGAGATGGGCAATAGAGAGCAGGGCAGCCATCTCCAGGAGGAAACTTGAGCAAAACTTGAGCAAAACTTGAGGGCACTATGGGATGGAAGTCAGTGCTGGTACCAGCAAGATGCTGGGTGGTAGCAGTAAGTTTGATGTAGGTGATCTGGCAGGAGCTCGCTCTGCTAAGCAAGGGGCAGAGAAGGTGTCAATTACAGCAGATACAGCCAGGGAACCTTTGACTGAGGAAGTGAAGGTCAGCTGATCTTGGACAGGAAGAGTGGCACCAGGGGGCCTGGAGCAATAAATGTGGTGATCAGAGGTCACATAGCCAGGCACTATGGAGCTGGCAGCCCCTGTAGTGGGCACCCAACTTGCTTTATTGAGTTTGCCTTTGGCAGAGGAGGAGGCGGGACAATTTGCAACCTTGCAGGATGTCGCAAACAGGCAGCAACTACGGTCTGTAGGAAAGGCAACAGGGGCAGTTACCTTGGCTTATTTGAGAGGAGATAAATCAAAGAGAACTTATTAAGCCTTTCCTAAAATGGAAAGAGAGAAGAATACTGTAAAGGGGGTAACATTTATTGGAGGATTTAGAACGCTTACATTGTTCCCAAAGTGGCTAGTGAATCTTAACATGCACAAGGGCATAGTTGGATCAAATGCACCTCCACAGAGGAGACACTGGTAAACAATAAGTGGAAATGAAAAAGGACCCAAATTAGGAAGGGGGTTGATCTGGGAGTTTGGGAAACTCCTGCCACCAAACAGGACACCAAGAAGGCTAACCAAGGACAGCATCATTTGAACTTGAAGAGTTGAAACTCCCCAAAGTCATGATCAAAACTCCTTGGGAGGGCAACTTCACAGTAGAGCTCGGTAATCTGGAAGTGGCATGATTTTCTTTTGGTATAGGGGTTAGTACCCACCCTTCTTTGGGGAAAACCCACTGAATTAACCTTATACAGGCATTGGAATCAAATAAAGGGCTGGTTTTAGCAAAAGCACATTACAGGATCACAAAATAGAGAGGTTGTAACTTAGTGGCCTATACAAGTTTCAGATAGTCTAGGTTTTCTAGAGTATTTATCTCTGAATAAATTTGGCTTGGGTTGTAAGAGAATGATGGGGTTTAAGGGTTAAGGCTTGGATAGCTTTCTACCCAAAGACAATTGCCCAAGAAATGAAGATGATGGTATAGCTGTGGGTGGGAAACCACTTCACGCAGCAATTGAGTTTGTCAAAGTGTGAGTCCTTGGAATACATCCCGTCAAGTGACACATACTCAATAACTCCCTTTGGGGGGTAAAACAAAAACTGATGGTATTGCAGAACTGGTTTGAGTAGCACCTTGCTTTACATGGGTGTATGTCAACCTTTAAACATCAGTTTTTGATTGAAGATTTTAACCCCTTATTTATAAAATAGTCTGAGTCTGTTGCAAGAAATTAAAAATGGTGCACCTTGAAGTTTTGTAATTGGTTTAAAAGTGACTGATTCCACTAAGCGTCTTGCAATAGTTAGATGGCATCTATCAAATTTAGCATAGAAGCTAATGGTATCTGAGGCAGCATTGCAAAGTTTGCAGGACAGCAGTCTCTTGTAACAACCAAGATCTATTCCCAGATGACTTTAATTATGGCGTTTAAAGCTTCAAATGGCCCATGAAGATCACAGAGTGATTTGAAGTTTTGAGACACCTCGTTTATAATAGAGGCTTGTTGGCCTGTCAACTCTATTTGATTTGCAGTTAGTCCTAGCCATTCACAATGGTTCTAAAGATAATTTAAGAAAAATTCAAAATTTATGCAACTAATGATTACTCTTGCTGTACACCGAATAACAGTTCGTAGAGTGTAGCTTCAACTCAAACAATGGAGCCGTGCTTTAAAAATTAAACCACTGGGATATGGCGAATTTGACTCTTTAAACGTGATTTGTTAAAGTTTCATATAAAATGATCGAGCAGAGCTAAAAACTAGAGGAAACGGCAGAGCCTCTGTCTGCTTTGAAGTAGAAGAGAATAAGTTGGCTTACTTTTGGATATTTGACTTGGAATAAGTTCAACGGAGGCTTCAACCTGGTTTCCAGAAGAGCTGGGGTTTACCGAGTAAACTAGCGTAAGTTGAAAAAGGCTACTTCTGCAAAAGTAAGTTTTGAATGATTACAGCCAAGGAACGTGTCGTATAAAAGATGCATACCTTGGAGACGATAAAACACAGATGCCAGCTGGCAGTGATTCTTTAATATAGTTAGGGAGCTTTTCTTTGAGCAGATTCAAGCATTCAGCCTTTTCTTTTAACCTTGAAAGGTAGCTTGGAAGGGTCCGGAAGAACCCAACTAAATCACAAGAGTTTTCGCATCTAAGAGTTAAGAGGAATCAAAAGGTCTAAATACTTTAAAATCCAGGCCTCGAAGTTTTTATCAGTTAAAGACTTGCAGCTGATTTTTAAAAGAATGATTTTCTGCCTGCCAGAAGTTTGACGCTTAGAATGAAAAATACACTCAAACTTGAAACCCAAACAGGAACACATCAACTGGTATTCGATTAATGAATCTTGTCATTAGTTAGCTTTATATTAGTCTTACTATCCATCGGTTGGGGTGATTTTTTTTGAAAGCCTACTATAGCAATCTGGTTTAACCTTGAAGATAAGTTGATCTAAATTTTATTTAAAATATATTTTAATGAACAGTTGCAATTAAGATGATATCAAAGACTTACATCAGAAACTATCCCGTTCAGGCGCACTGCCTTTTCTTCTTCAGAAGGTAATAGCATAGGGAAATCCAACTTTATAAATGATGGATTTGAAGCCAATTGTTCTCTGAAGTAAACATGAGCAAGGATAAATTTTAGTGGAATTACAAGAGCATTTCAAGGTGGTATGAAGTTTCTGTATTGCGACGCCTTCCACTGTTCCATTGAAAAAGAGCATATAGCCCACCAATTTCACTTTGCAAACTGGCGATCTTTTCTATTAGTTTGGCTTTTTCTTCTAATAAGCTATTATGACTTTTTAATTTGGAGAACTGGCCTTCCAGGTTTTTAGGGGTAACTTCCTTAAATCAATAAAGATCCTTTAGAATAAATTGAATAGAAACCAAACACTAAGAGTTTAGAAATAGTACCTTATCGTCTTTAGACGGCAAGGAAGCAGATATCTTTTTGAGATTATTCAAGGGATTTTGCGTGTCATTATTGGCATACTGAAGCTGAATCAGGTTTTGCCTGAGTTTTGCCTGGCTGGAGGGGCTTCCCTGGCCCAGAAGAGTTCTATCAATTGCATTTTGTATCAAAGGGTGGAACAGAAAAATCTTTGCCTTGATTTATGTTTCCGATATCCTTGCTTGGGCCAGCTTTAAGATCAGAATGGGGTGAATGCAACATTGGTAGAGTTTAGTTTAAGCTGGGCTGGTTGATCTACAGAGACTAGGCCATCCGTTTGAAAGTGAGTGACACTGGTTTTCTTATCTTTCCCCCTGGACTTTTTCGAAGTTGGGCTGGAAAGGTTTTTGTTGGGGTTTCTTTTTTCTCCACTCATAAAAAGGGTATTTGAGAAGGAAATCAAAAACTTGGTATTGCATTTTGGGCCCTCATACATAAGTTTCCTACAATTTGCATTACGATTCGATGTCGTCAATTCCAAAGAAGAATCGTCCATAAAACTGGATGATTACAATTAATTCCGATCCACTTCTTTCAATATATAACCAAATCCGCCACAAAAAACCTTTGAGGTTTTTGAAATGCAAAATTAAAAATGAGCATTTGTTTTTGACATAGTAAGTCATTTTCAAGCCAATATGCACATACCTGGATAAAATTATATGAAGAATCACATGCCAAATCCAGATTTTTAAACTGTATGTTTGCTGGCCCACCCTCTGAAACTTATATTAGATCAAACTTTCCATTTCAACACTTGATTAAATAACCTGAACCCCAAATTATATTCCCGCTGTAATGCCAATTTGACTGACTCGACATTCATTCAAATTTGAGGATAATTCCACACGTACACTACATAAGGTCCCATCTCACGGAATAAAACATCACTTGTTATTCTCCCAATCCCCTATATCTGTAATTCAGTATTACACCACCTGCTCCAGAACTTCCAAGTTGGATCTGCAAAGTGATTTCATATCACAAACTTTTAATACTTATGTCAAGGGTCTGGATCTACGAGTATTCTGGCTATCACCATCACACCTAACATGCAGTCATCGCCCGATTTGGTGCCTTTCCAATATACCATTTGACATACCAGAAATGGCAACAAACCAATATCATATTACTGTCCAGGTATCCAACAACTTGAACCCATCCTGCACATGACCAACCCCCAGGTTTGATCCAACTAGTACTCCCACCACAGCTAAAGTTATATAAGCCTAAAGTATTATCCAATAAAATATACTTCTTCTCTTCCTACTTTTATATTCAAAGCTTCCCCAAAAGGTGCTCCTTATCACTGGTAGCACTACAGTTTTTGACCACACTGATGAAAGAGAAAATGACTGACCAAAACCTGCCACCTTCGCTCACGTACTCAACAAGGCCACATCCCAGGAGACCTGGAAAATGTACTTCCGCGCCCATACCATCAATGAAGATATACCTAGTGGATGCACCGTATTCAAAGGTCTGGTCATGCCCAAAGCATGTGCCAAGATAATTCAATACAGTTGCTCTCTTCAACCACAAACAAACAACAACCACCTACCACAGGTGAAGTTACCAACACCAAATACATTGGTATTGACAAGTTCTTTGGTAAAAACAAAGAAAACATCATCAACTGGCTAGACCACACAGCCGCCAAACTCCGCGCCAGCCGCATCCCCCACAAAAAATGGGTCCAGGGAGCCAGCAAGCACCTGTACAAGGCCGCAGCTAACTGGTTTGCTACCTGGGTTGGCTCACAAACTGACAACCTGCTTGACAACTGGGAAAAGTTCAAAGTGGACATCACACACAATTTCCGTGTCACTGAATCCCTCCAAGACATTGCAATACAGCTCAGTGATCTCCCTCAGAAGACCACTATCGCAGCTTACGCCAACAAATTTGAGGAAATACATTGCAAAATGCAAAATCCAGCACAAGCTGACAACGTACACACCAGAGCATCATTCATCAATAGAATAAACCCTCTGTTGCTACCCTCATCCGCCCAGAAGCAAATACCTCCATGCCCGCGCTCATTGTTGAAGCCAAGCGCGCTAAAAAACGCGCCAACATGGAATATGCTGCACGCAACGGCAACCGCTCCTCAAATGGCAATGGCAGAGAAAACTCCAATGGCAATAAATGCCAAAATACCAACCATAACAACAGCAACTCCAATTGTAACAATGGCAATTGCAGCCAAAGCACAAACCGCTCCCGTCCCAAGAAAGAGGACACCGCTGAAGTTAACAACGCTGAAGTAGCAACCCGCTACAAATCTGACCCCACATTCTCTGACCTCAAAGGTCTCAAAACAGAGGAACAGGGAAAAGAGGAGGGGGAACAGGCTTAAGTGCCCCTGTCTCCCCCCAACTTGACAAGAAGAAGTACCAAGGCACAAACTTTGCTGCTTGCATCCCACGTGTCCCACAATCCTCCATTTTTATGAACATAAAAATTAAAGATCACTCACAACTTCTTGTCTATCCATGCACTTACAAATCTCATACACATAACATTTTATTTGACTCTGGTGCACAACACACTATGGTTAGCAAACCTTTTGTAACCAAGTACAAAATACCAGTTGTCAAATCTAACTTCAAATACGCCATAATGGCAGAAAAATCAAAGGTTCTACTTGAAGGCAAAACAACTCCCTTCAGAATTGACCTCCAAGGCATACAAACGTCCATCAAAGTACTTGTCATGAACAACATAAACTACGGCATTGTAGCAGGCATGAACTGGTTCACCTGAGTGGATCCCAGTGTATGTTGGACAACAAAAACCATGACAATAAAACGCAATGGAGTCAATTTCAACATTCTCAAAGAACCCAACAACCTCATCCTAAGAGACACAGTATTTGTCCAAGTCATAAATCAAGATGACTCTGAACATCTAACCAAAGACAGTACCCTCCACATAATGAGATACACCAAATTCAATAATATTCAAACAACCAAGATCCAATGCCCGGAACTTGTGGCACTTATAAATGAATACACCCATGCATTCAAAGAAAAACTCACAGAGTTACCCCCCTCCCGAGCAAGAGGTCAAACATGGCATCAACTTATGCAAAGCCATGCCCAAACCTGCACCACTCTACAGACTCTCCCCCACGGAGACCCAAACACTTAAAGCCCACATTGAGGACAATCTAGCAAAAGGATTCATTTGCCCGTCTGAATCCCTGTGGGGGCAGCAGTGTTCTTTGTAAAGAAAAAGAAGGATCTCTTTGCTTAGTTACTGACCCCAGAGAACTAAACGCAAGTACAGTAAAGAATAAATACCCACTTCCCCTCATAGAAGACCTATTTGCAAGACTCTCCGGAGCAAAAATTTTCTTAAAAATTAATCTCACGTCTGGTTATAACCAAGTTGAAGTTAAAGAGAAAGACATACCAAAGACTGTGTTCTGCACACAATTTGGGTTATTTGAATGTAAAGTAATAAACTTTGGGATGACCAACACTCCCGCGACATTTGTCACCATGATGAACCAAGCACTAAACGGTCTCTCAAACACATTATGCTACCTTGACACCATCATCATATTTTCAAAAACAAAAGAGGAACACCTCACACATGTTTGCAAGACACTCAATCAACTCGCAAAGCACAAACTATACACTAAGCCTAGTAAGTACCAATTTATGGAAAAGGAACTCCTGTTCTTGGGCCACATTGTCTCTGACAGTGGCATCAAAGCAGACCCAGATAAAATAAAAGCCATAAACAACATGCAACGTCCCACCTCCGTGAAACAAGTAAGATGCTTTCTTGGTATGGTAGCTTACCTAAGGAAATGAATCAAAGACTGCAGAAAACTCACTGCACCAATCAATGACCTAACCAAAGGTAATGCCAAAAAGAGATTCATCTGGAATCCAGAATAATACAAGAATTTCTAACTATTAAAGCAAGCTTTGATCAAAGCACCAATCTTGCAATACCCTAATAACAACAGGTGCTATGAGCTTGAGTCAGATGCTAGTGACACCGCCATTGGAGCAGTCCTACGCATCTGCCAGCCAAGGCAGCAAGATTTCCTGCCAGTATGTTACAAAAGCAGAAAACTAACAAACACTGAGCAAAGGTACCCAATACACAATAAAGAATTGCTAGCAATATATCACGCATGCAAGAAATGGAGATATTATCTCAAAGGACACTTGAACGTCTGAGTGCTAACTGACCACAAATCCTTAATCTATTTCAAAACTCAGAACACACTTGCGCGGCGCCAAGCCAAATGGATGTCCTTGCTGGAACAGCTTAACCTGGATATCCAATACAAAAAGGGGGCAGAGCTGGTCATAGCCAATGCTCTCTCTAGACTATGTCAGCCTAGAGAGGATCACCCTGACCACCTGGACCCTGACTGGCCCAACCTATACAATACTGAGTACAAGAAAAAAGGAAAGGATCCCTCCACACATCAACTAACCCATGATATGCTAGTAAGGAATGAAAAACATTTCCACGTATCAAATGGCACAGTATACCAAATCATCAAGGATAAACATGTTCCCTATATACCACTTGCACAAAGAGTTGACACCATCTCAAGACACTATTGTCTGCTAGGACACACAGGCTAACAATCTATATCTCACATTAAAAGAGATAGTATGGTGGCCCAAACTGAAGCAAGACATAATTGATGTTCTGAAAAAGTGCACAGTATGTGAAAAATACGCCAGCACCAAGGCGCCACAGCCAACAGTTAACCCAGTACCTGATCCCAAACCATTTAAGGCTTGGGGACTGGACGTAGTGGGACCCTTCCCAGAAACCAAAACAAATCAATGTTTCCTAATTATAGCCATCAACTTTGCCACATGTTGGCCCATCTGCTGGGCAACAAAAGATCACAAGGTGGAAACAATAAATCAATTCATCAATAAAGCAAGCATAGCAGACTACGGCACTCCAGACTACATCATAAAAGATTGAGCAAAAGAGCTAACAGGCCACGTAGTAAACAACAATCTAAAAACAAAGAACATCAAACACTCCACAACCTTGCCCTACAGGCCACAGACCAACAGCAGAGTTGAACGCCTTAATGGCAGCCTTATCAGAACCCTGGAGAAAATAATGGATAGCAAAGCCAAAGACACATGGCCGCTATACATGCAACATGCATCACTAGTATCCTGGGTTTGTACCAATCAAGGGACAGGCTACTCACTGTTTGAACTAACATACGGGTACAAGCCAGAAATAATCACCTGCAATAATCAACCATATGTGAAGATTCCCCTGGGGAAAGCTCCCATAGTAGAACAGAAACCAACTCTACAACACATACGCCTCAAAGACAAAATGGCAGAAATAAAGAGACTCAAAACTCAAAAGGTAACCTCAACAGAGGACCCACTCCCCATCGACTCCCCTGTCTGAGTTCTAGCAGGGAACAGAAAGAAGCTAGACTCAGTACACAGAGGACCAGGAAAAATCATCAGATACTGACCAGACAGGAACACCTACCTGGTTAAGTTCCAGGGTGCCAAAGAGCCCATCACCAAAAAGTACCACAGATCTTGCCTCCGCCCCAGCAAAGGAGAACACTTGACCCAGTTGGTACCCACTAGTAAACAACTCCAGGAACATCAGGTGGTAGCCGTCAAGACAAAGCCCCCTCCTGATGTACCCAAGTAACCCCTTAAGGGAGGGGTGTGTCAAGGGTCTGGATGTACAAGTATTCCGGCTATCACCATCACACCTAACATCTAGCCATTGCCCAATTTGGTGCCTTTCCAATATACCATTTGACATACCGGAAATGGCAACAAACCAATATCACATGAATGTCCAGGTATCCAACAACTTGAACCCATCCAGCACATGACTAGCCCCTGGGTTTGATCCAACTAGTATCCCTGCCACAGCTAAAGCTATATAAGCCTAAAGTATTATCCAATAAAATATACTTCTTCTCTTCCTACTTTTATATTCAAAGTTTCCCCAAAAGGCGCTCCTTATCACTTATTTTGAACTTTTGGCATCAGGATCATTTTTTATCAAATTATTCATAGCCCATAGTTTTAGTTACAAATTTATGCTACTTAGACTTGAGCTCCATTGGGATGTGCTTTAGAACATTATAAAGTAAATGTTATACTGGAAAACAGCCTTCACAAGTCTGGGCTGTCAAAAAGCTAAACTATGAATGAAATGGATCAGTTATTCCTTTACAATCACCAGAAAATACAAGAATGTGCTACTATGTTGGTGAGGTCACTTTTATTTAAAAGCATATCTCAATATCACATTTAAAGCTTCAATAACTTCCTTCATTTTATTAAAGCTATAGTAGTTTTTTAACATCATTAGAGTTGAAATGTGTAGTACTTGTAAAACTGAAGAGTTTTCTAGCTTTAAAAACTTCTCTGCAAAACTTTACTCCCTGTTGAATTATTCTACAAACCCCTCAATTGCACGTTAGGAAAACAGAACTTAGTCTAAAAGGCACACATTTTGTTTTAAGTATATTCTAGTTTCAATGTGATAGGACAGTAAGATGTATCAATTCATGTTGCAACAAGCCCAAACCCTCACATACCAGCCATGGCTCAACTCAACAAAGTTGCCTAATTATAGCAACTATCAATATCAATCTCTCAATGGCACTTTCTTTTGCCACTGTGTTTTTCACTAATACTGTCCTAATATAATCACTTTTCTCTCCACATAAACTAAACCAGAGATACTGTCAGATATATACTTCTGGAATGTGTATAAAATGAAACAAAGATTTAAGAAGAGAATGATATATTTATTGAATGTTGAAGAAGAGTATCATATAGTCAAATTATAAGTCACATAATTTACATGTAGATAATATATGTTCTGGAGCTTTTGGAGATCCAGACTCTCTTGGAACTCAGATTGATGATCCTAGTGTAGTATATTGGTTCTTTTAGGGCCACATTTACTTGTCAACTGAGTCATTTATTGGGTAAATGATTTTCAGATGTGGAGTAATTGAAGGTGTTATAATAATACTTTATTTCAAAGGCCATCAACTAGTGTTCTGCCACAAAATTATAAAGACCAATTTTCTTCTTTTTCAATAAAGGTACACTTACGTAATTTTTTTCTTTTGTCTGTAACTGCTGCCTGAAGCACACTTAAAACATTTATTTTTCTAATTCTGTTTATTAGCAGTTAGAGGCAGTTATGAGTATACAATTTTTTGAGTCTGGCCTTGATTGAAGTTAGCTTATATTAAATTATCATATGATATACACTTTTAACACAATAAAAATCTTCATAAAGTTTATCAAGCCAGATTCTACTCTTTCAAAAGACTTTTTGCCCTGGTTGATTTTCATTAAAGATCCAAGACATGGATTTCCTAGCATCAAAAGATAAAGTGAACTTTTTTTACAGCTAAACTTGAGTGAAAAATCAGATGATTAAGTCTCTAGAAAATCTGGATAAATCATTAGCCTAAATTTCAATTATTTTAAGAGAATTATCATGTAAATTTTAGAAATAACATGATATTAGTAACAGATACACCCAGCAAGAAAACATTATCCAAATCTACACAAGTTTGATTACTAACCCTGATTTAGAGATAAATTACTGAGATACAAAGTTTTAAATTATAATTTAGGTTAAAAAATAATAAGATATGCCAAAGGGTCAATAAATGATTGCTTGAGAGAGAAACAGATTAATTTTTAATACAGCATTTTTCAAGCCTGTGAGGATAAAAAAATCAAGTCAGCCTAAATAATCCACTCATTTCATGATAAGATCAATTGATCTTTAAAAACTAAAATTTGATAAACTTTTATTAATTAATATCATACTTGAATAGCTTCTATTCTTTAACTCAGTTGAGTATATTATTAATTTAGTGAAATTTTAAAGTTGATTTGATTTTTTACCCTCACAGACGCAAAATCTACTGTATATGCTAGGTTTTTCTCCCAGTAAGCTCAATTTAAACTGATATGGTAAGAAGACTAATGATAGGTATTGATTACCAAAAAAATGGCCAATAAGTTAAATTACCTCTGTGATTTGAATCTGGTCCATGATGAAAATAAATAAGGACAGTCTCACTCTTTGAAGCATCTGACCTTCTTGAAATTTCCTTATTCTACCCCCAAAATGACAAAACCCTAATTCTGCGCCATGTACTACTTACAATGATAGGCATTTACCTGTAAGTTGACAGTAAATTGACAATTATGAAATCATTAGCAATAAAATTCATCTTTTAACCCTAAAAGTGAAATTATTCTAGTTGAAAAATCATAAATAATCTCCTCCCCTCTCATTTTCAATATCACTCTCCCTTTTATTCTAAAAATTTATTTATATATAGCTTTACTTGAATAAAAGAACTAAATATTTTACTATAATTATTCTAGAGTAGTTAGCCCTAATCCTTGAGAAATTTACCACCACTATGATTTATCTGGTGTCAAGATTTTGCATCTTGGGAGGAGAAGTTTTATTGGTATCATAATATAGGGGTTGAGAGGAGATTGTATGAGGACAATCTTAAACTATCAATCAAGTTGTTATACTACAGGCAGGTGTCTCCTTTTCCAACCCAAAGGAGATATCTTCTTTTACTGCAAGTATTTACAAGGCTTTTCCCAATACTTGGATAATTCTGACTAATGACTGGCTTAGTAGTGATACACTTTAATAGATGATATAATGTCTCTACTATACTAAGTTTATTTTGCTTGATCTCTGATTAGGAGAGCACTTTATATAGGGTGAATAAATCCTCTTGCCAGGATTAACATATGGCACTTCTAACTTTTATTGGCCAGTTCACTGTTTCCCAGACTGATAATTACAACCCTCAGAATTATTCATCTATGATATGCTGGCATGTGATGACAATTGATTTCCTGAGCTCATGTATGTCAAACAGGGTCCTGGCGGCATTATCTCCAATGTTCATGCACTTGGAGTATTAAATTACCATTTCAAATGATAACTTGCATCTTGCATTTGGTGGTTATTTAAACTTTTGTATATTGATACTTTTCTGTAATCCTTCCCAAACACAATAAGGCTTGGCAGTGGTGACTCTCATGGGAATATTCTGGCATATTCCCAATTTCATAATCTATTTAGCTTGATGTTGACTAATCAGATTGTTTTGGACATATATAGATCAGGCTTTGGATTAATATCCATATTTCAATCACCCAAATCTATCAGTTGTATCAAATCAGTACTTTGATAAGCTTTGATGGCAGAATGCCGCCTAGGCAATGGCAGCCTATGAACTGAATAATGATGGTCAATTCTACCATAATGCTCAGGATTCCTGACACCTGACCTTAAAATTAGCTACCTTTTATGGCTGGCCATCTATCTTACCTAATTTTTGCTCTTTCTGAAAATTTTATCATATATACAATTTTTTAATTTTGATCCAATTAGCTTGGCCCAATTTTCTCAATTGTGCTCCAAATTACTTTCTTCTTTGCTCTGAAGTGTTTTTCTCATATGCTCCTTCTGAAAAATTATCTATTCATCATCACCTGAATCTAAGCAGCACCTCTGCTACTTTTTCTTCAAATAAATATTGCTTATATATACAGTAGTTTTAAAAGCTATGGCAATGGCAAAGCACTCATGTCAACACTTAAAATATCAACATGGTTACTGTTGACTCAAAACTCAAAATCTCCTATGTTTTTTGCTAGTCACACTAGCTTAATTCTTTTTTAAAGCATTCAGGGGTGCAAACCCAGAAAACACGACAAAATTGTGGCCATTTCAACACAATTTAATACTGTAAATTCAGAACCTAAACGTAAAAATGTGGGATTGTCAAATCCTTGGTCCAAATTTCAAATCACTTTTGTGGGCAACTCAGCTGAGTGAAAAATAAAATATTTAATAAAATCAAACATTTAATTTGATTTTTTTAATTTATATAAATTGGAAAATTTCAAATTTTTGGCCAGATAACTCAACCAACAAAAGAAAAAAACTCAGCAAACAAAAGCAGGATACATGAATCAGAAATGCGGGATTATAATTTACAATTTGAGATTTCCTGAATTTTAAACAAATCATAGACATCTTGTAAAACTTAACAAATCTGAAATTGCAGGATTGTCAAATCCAAGAACCAAATTTCTAATCAAAAATGAGGTGAATTTGAAATAAGAATAATTTATGGGTGTCTCAAAAAGGATGATAAAGGATCTAGAGTGGATTTGTGCTAATTCTTTTAGGAATCATAGGCATTCTCAAAAAGCACCCTATTCCATTTTAGGACAGCTAGAATTTAGATGCTTGATTACAGTTAATTTTAAAAAATGCTAATAATAAAGTAGAATTATATATTACAATCTATCTTATCACATTGTCTTTTACTTGATGTGTTGATAGTTCATTTGCTGTTGATAATATGATTGCATTTAATTGGATAGTTTCACCTCCAGTTGCCTTGGCAATAGGAAATCAAGTTGCCTCTGCAAGAACAGCTGGTCTCAGGGAGGCAACTAGAAGTGAAACTATCCAATTAAATGTAATCACATTATCAACAGCAAATGAACTATCAACACATCAAGTAAAAGACAATGTGATAAGATAGATTATAATATATAATTCTACTTTATTATTGGCATTTTTTAAAATCAACTGTAATCAAGTATCCTTAGTAGCAATACATGAATACATAGTTAGTAAACTGATGGTTTACAGTAGTTTTAAAAGCTATAGCAACAACCAAAAATACTTCAGATTTAAACAAAATGATTTCAGATTTGAACAAAATCCAAGCTGTGTGAGATTCAGGATTCAATCAATTTATAAAATTTCAGTTAAAAAATGAACTGTAAAAAAAAATAAAATTTCACTAGCCCATTATACAAAATTATATCAAACAGCAAGCAGTGTAGTTGAAACCACAAATAAAATGAACTGACACAACAAGTGAAATGGATGGATGCTGTTCCGGAGTATATTAAAATCCAATCAGGATTCATATGAGGCACCAAAAGAAGGACTAAAATAAAGCCAAATTTGGAGCAATCTAGAAGCAAGATTACACAAGCACAAAACAAAATGAACTCACACAAGATGTGTAGTATGAGCAGCCTAAAATAGAAAAATAACAGTTTAATAGCCAATCAACAGCTATCCAATTTAGGAACAGAGGCATTTTATTCATTTTCATGGCTCAAGATTTGTATGAAATGGATTTGAGAACCTTCCAAATATGGACTTGAGATTGCAATAAAAATAAATCATTGAATTTTAAAATTTCTACTTTTAGTGAATTTATCCTAGGTTTTTTTACAATGGTTTTTACAAGCAATATCTTTGATGGCACCAGCAGCCAAGCCAGCTTTAATGGAGGCAAGGCTCAGAATGTGGAGGCACCTGTTTATACCCAAGCCTTTGAGGCAGGTAACAAGGAAGGTGACCTGTTACTGCCCCCGACCCATATGGCTTTGACTTGTTTGAGAGTCACTTAGCCTCTAGCTCTTCCCTTGCTTCCACACCTACCCCTGCACAAGCTGACCACCAACCAACCAATCAGGATGGCAACCTTGATTTGGAACAACTTACTGTCACCAGCCAACCTGCCCTCTTACATCCAATCAGGCTTCAGCTCCCCCAGCCCAGTGCCTCAAGCAACAAATCATCACTGCCCAAATTCTTCAGGAAATTGTGGCACTGAATCTACAGGGACTGTCCTGGGAAAAGATTGCCACCCAGTTGCAATTTAACCAAGCTACTTTCATACGGGAATTTAATAACCTGATGAGCAGTGGGGATCTGATCAGGACGGCCAAAAAGCCCAAGAAGGCCCCTGAGTCACAAATATCTGAGGCATACCCAATAATGCTTGACCTCCTCCAGCAGGACCCCAAGCTTCCCTTGAACCAGGTCTAGAAGCAACTTGCGCACCATGGCATTTGGGTGTCTGAGTGCATGGTGCAGCTCTGGATGTATGAGAAGGTGGCTTTAATATGGATTCTTACCAATTTTGCCGGCAATCAATGGGATGGCGCTGAGGATTCCCTGTATGATCTAGACATTGAATCAATTCTGGTCCAATGCCTGACTAGTCTAACAGATGACATCATGTTTGTCTTGTACTACAAGTTATTGATTGTGTTTGATAATTTTGGTGAGCAAGGAAAAGCTTCTGCCAAGAATAAAAGGAAGAAGGTCAAGAAGGAGACAATTATTGGTGCATTTCTGGCTGTTTCAGCCAAGGATTTTGTCTACTATTGGACAAACCCAGATTTCACTGATGGCTACAAGTACAGCCACATCCTTGGTGGATTACTCAACTCCTGGGATGGCTCAAATTCCAAGTACCAGGTTTTTTTGAGCCACCAGATGGAGGGTAGCTCCACTGCCCTCAAGGCCATCTTGGGACGTGGGCACCAGGCCTCATTCTACCCCACTGGTCACTCAGACATCCATCTGGCTGATGTTTTCTTCTTTAACATTGTAGATACAGTAGTTTTAAAAGCTATGGCAACAAGCAAAAAGTCTTCAGATTTAAACAAAATGATTTCAGATTTAAACAAAATACAACTCTCAGGTTAAAATATATACTCTGTTAACAGGGTTTATTGGCATTAATGGGCAAAATGGGTCAACACAGCAACAAAAGGCTCACACGCAAAGCAAAACCATTCAAAATATAATCCAAAATACATTGATTCACAAACAAAATGGTGTGAGTTGACTTTTGGTGTACATATGGGTCATTATTTTAGGGATTAGGCCATTTTCTAATGCACATGCTGCTCAAGTTGCAGCATAACACAGTTCAATTTTGAAAAAGTAACTAATTACATATTTTATATTTAAAACATTAATAACTCAATGAAAAATTAATATTTTTTCACACTAAAACTATCAAAATGAAGCTAAGAATCTTATCTTTCCATTGGTGTAAAGATTTTAATGTGTATAATATGCTTAATATTAAAGCAAAAGTAATTTAAAAGGGTATAATACAGATTTTATTATATGATTATATCTAATGATATAAAGTAGATCACTTCAAAGCTAATAAATACTCTTTTTTTAAAAAACAGAAGCTTTTTTTTATTTGACAAAATTAAAGATAAGATTGAGAGCTTTATTTTTACATTTTATTTTATTTGAAAAGCTCAATTATTTAGGATTTTATGATAGTTTGAAGTTAGGGTGTTTTTATCACTGTTTAGATTGATTTTAAGGTTCAAGTGAGCTTTGAACCTCAAATTAAGCATTCTTTAAATGGAATTCTTTAATATTTTATCATTTTAAAAATATGCAGAAGAGTTACAATTAACTGAATACATCATTTTTATTGATTTGCATTGATTACAAAGAGGATATAATGTAATAATAATGCTTAGCTGCTTCACATGTATCACTTGTGCATGAAAACTGGGTATTTAATCAATTCTGCAAACATAAATTCAAGTTCAAACTATAATAAAAGCTATCACACCATTTCTTTCAGAATGGTGTCATAAGGCTTGGTATATAAGAGCTAAAGCACCACAAAGCTTCTAATCCAAAAGACCCCATTCAAAGCCACATTCTGATCATAACTACTCCAACATTAAGGTGCATTTCAGAGATCTGACCTAATTACAGATTTGAAATACTACCATGTCCTCTGTTAAATTTACTTCTGCCATGCTACCCTTTTTTTCCTTGGGAGCTTCAACAAAAAAAGAGAGAATTGCAATGTTAAAAAAGGCATTCCTCTTTATTGCTGGTGATGATCTTGATAATTTCATCAAGCACTTCCTTACTCAAACTGAATTTGGGAAAGCTCAGTTCCTGCCAACTATTCAAATTCAAAAAGACAATGAGTTCATTGAAACCTTAAAGGATCTCATGAAATCTTCTCCCCAAAAACATCTCCCAGCCTTGCAATCTCTGGCTACTTCCAGTTACTCTTTAAAAGAGCTTAATGATATGGGTTTTAATATAACCAAATGTGAGTTTGAATACTCAAGAAAAATAAATAAAAATAAAAATGTAAGTTTAAACAAAAAAAGCCAATAAAATAATAACTATTCATTAAAAAAAGAACTAGCTAAAAAAATAATTAAAAAATTACTGGAAAATTCTTTTGAAACAAGCCAGTTTACAAAAAAAGTGCCTGAAAAAATTTATAAAGATATAGAAAAAGAGATGAGTAATTACTCAACTGAAATTAAATACTCTCTACTCAAAACAAAAAAAGAAATATATGAAAATATGAAAATAAAAAATGAAAATTTTGGTTTCAATTTCTACTTACTATAAATTAATCCCTAAAAATATAATAAAAAGTAAAAAAACAAACAGATATGTGCAATATTTGTAATTTAAAAAATTCACTAGAAAAAAAGAAGGAAGAATGTGAAAGTAAAAACTTGCCATTACCAGAATCTATAGACAATGACTTAAAGACTATTAATCAGCACCAAGTCTTTTATGTTCATCAAAATAGTGAATATAAAAAAGATATTAATTAATTAGATGATGAGTCTTGTGTTGTAGTTATAGATTATAAAGGAAAATTAAAGGTTGGAGGTGGTCCAATTGAGACCAATAATTGTTTTTATTCAAAAAAACCAATCTCATTATTAGGGTTTGCATTAGTTTTTAAGGAAAACAATAAAATTAAATACGAATATCATGATTTTTTGTCTCAAATATTATCACATGATTCTTTATTTTCAGGTGAGTGTTTTATAAAAATTCTTAAATTAGATAGATTTAAAAAAATAAAAAATATAAAAGTATGGACTGATAATGGAAATCATTTTAGATCATATGAATTTTTATATTACTTATTTAAAGAGGCACCTAAATATATTAAGGGCTCTATAAAATATAATTTTTTTGTGGAATGTCATAGAAAAAGCATTGTTGATGGTCACTTTGGTGTAATATCAAAAACATTAAAAGAGAAAGAAAATCATTTTTATATTAAGAATATAAATGATATTAAAAATATTTTTGAGCAAGAAGAAAAAAGAAAAGAGTTATATAAATCAGCGCTATCAGGCTCAAATATTTCTCAAAAGTCATTCTTTTATATTTATGAGAGAAAAGTTAGGCCTATAAGGAAAGAGCTCAAAGTTAAAAATCTGCGCATTAATCTTTCATATTTGATGAAAGATGGGAAGTTGTATACTTCACCTTTAACATTTGAAAGTTTCTCAGAATATTCTGAGATAACTTATCATTTAAAATCACATGATGATACCAGAGAAACAAAAATATCAGAAGATGCTAGTGGTGCACTAGGGCAATTTCATGAAGTAGGGCAGCTTACTAGAGGGTGTATTTTAAATAGAGTTATCAGTCTTTCAAAAACAACAACATTTTTTTCTGAAACAAACTAAGAATATTTATGATGAGCCAAAGATAGGGTAATAGCATTTATAGCTTTGGGGCTGCTATTACTCTCCCATGCAACTCATCATAAATATTTTTGGTTTGTAGTTTGTAGTAGCACTTAAGATATTTTCAGTAATACTATAAGTTGCAATTTTCAATTCTAAAATTGATGATTTATTTTTTAAAAAAATCATCTAGGCCCAAGATCAATTAAAGTTTTGGAATTTGTTGATTGTATTTTAAGCTTTCTGAATAATTTGAATATGAATAATGCAATTAAGTTATAAAAGAATAAATCTGGCTCCTAGGCATAACAAGAAAAATAATGACCCATATGTTTACTATGTGAATTGGTGACAAAATACATCCAAGCAAGGTGTGTCAAAACTCAATCCAAAATCAAAACACAATAGCAACTCACAATGTAAACAAAATCACTCACACAATGTGTGCAATGGATTGTAATCATGAATGATACCAAGGTATCAAAAATAAGACACAAGATCTAAAACATAAATTTTAAAAATATTGTGTTGGGTGTTTGAATTTGGCAGTAAAATCTAGGAAAATGGGTGGATTTTTTTTGAGTATTCTAAAATGGGCGTTGTAAAACCAAAAACAACTAACTAGGAAATAAAAAATCTATAATTGGGATATTGGGTGGGAAAAAATATTAATTGAATATCCATAAACAGATAAAAGCAAAAATTAAAAATAGGGAGTAACTTAATTAAGTTTTATTTAATATTTTATTAAATTTAAAATAGAAGGAACACAACAACAGACTACCATTGCACCTGTTGTACGCTGTGGTTGCGGTTGTGGTTGCCCCCGCGGGTCAAATAATAGACTTAGTACAACACAAGTGCCTACTCAGGAGGGAGGCGGAAGAGGAGAGTTCCATAGTGACGCTGCACTGACACGGCTGGTTCAAGGAGCACAAGCTTCTAGGGTGCAGAGCATAAACCCTTGGGTCCCAAAGCTGACCCAGAAGCCAACCAAGGTCACCACTACCAAAATGGTTAGAAACAAGGAGGTAGAACTTACTTTGTATGTGTTTGACGTTGTGTACCGGCAAGAGTTGGTCCCGTCAGCCATGCTGGAGAAGGTGAAGCCTATACTTGATACTAGCTATGAGCCTTAAATCAGTGATGGCAATCAGGAGGATGACAAGGAGCCCCAGCTCTACCAAACCAATGAGGGACAGCTAGTGATCAAAAATGTTGCAGCCTTCTACAACAAGGTGCCCATGCCTTGCAAGCCTGTCATCAATCAGGATCCTGGCTTATCTGAACCCACAAAGCCCGCCCAGAAACGCATCCCTGACATCAAACACATCATCCTTCTTAAGCTAATGCAGGAATTGGGTGACTACAAGGCGGCTGCAGCCATTGTTGGAGTGGATCCCAAGTACGCCAGCAAGACCTTCCATAAATTCATTAATACTGGTTGTGTCCTTACCGCAGAGAAATCCTTGTGTGTGTCAACCATGCTCACCAAGGAGCACAAATGGGCAATCCACCAGTGGATAACCCAAGATTGCTATCTTGAACTGGCAAATATACAGGCCATGGTCAAGTCCGCTTTTGGGATTGAGGCCTCAATTTCCTTCTATTATCATTTGGTCAAGGGAATGTGATTTTCCTGGAAAAAAACTTGGGGTATCCCCATACAATTGGAACAGCCCAGCCAATATCAATACCCAGAAAAAAAACGCTGAGGCATACACTGCCCTCAAAGCCAAGGGGACGGTGAAATTCTATTATATTGACAAATCAGCATTTGCCTTATCAATGTGCAATGAGTATGGGTATGTCCCCAGAGGCTCCAATGATGGGGTGGCTCGGCGTGCTGCAGTCTGCGCCACAGCCTATTCAATGGTGGCTCTCCTCGGTCCAAAGGGGGTTGAGCTCTACCAAATAATACTAGGCTCCCATAATAGCCAGACCTTCCTATCATTTCTCCAATTGGTCCAGGAGCACCTGAGGCACACAAGCCCGGGCTTCACTAACGTAATTGTGTTGGACAACGTTGGTCTCCACAAGGTGGCTGACATTCTCAAGGAATTTCCAATGATTGACACAAGCATTGTAGTGGGCCCCCAGCAATTGGTCACAGCAAATATGTGCCTTCTCTTCCTTCCTGCCTATTCGCCCTTCCTAAATCTCATTGAGGAAGTCTTTGGGTGGCTCAAGCAAGTTGTCAAGCGAGGAACCCCAACTGGGACTGAGGACCTGTTTGATTTGCTGCAGGCCGGGATCCATACCCTCCCAGCTGAGACCGTGGCCAAATTCTATGGCCACGCTGATTTGTTCCTCCCTGCATGCCTAGCCAAGCAGCCAATCAATTAAAGGCTTAGTGTGTCCAACTTTTTTTATATTCTCTAATTTATTATTCAACATTTATTAATTATCAAATTATACTTAGATGTTTCCACACCTGCAATCACATTCAGAAGATCCATCAATAGATGTAAGTAATTTATTTTATTGTATATTATTTTATTATGCCATCTGAGGTAATCCCAAACGCTCAGTATTAGATTACGCAAAAATATTTAAATCACTTTGGTCAAATAAATGTAAAAATTAATTTTAAAAAATTAAACGTAAAATGCACAAGTTAGAATTTATTTTATTAACGTATAATTTTATACTTTTATGAAGCCCATTTCTGCAATATATTTTTAAAATCTTGTTTGCTAAAATATTATTTGAAAAATCAATTATAATAAAAATATTTTAGAGTATAAAGATGTTTTTTAAAGATAATTTATTAAGAACACCTGGAGTGAGTTTGGCGGTATTTACCCATCCCACAATGAAGGTGGCGCACAACCTCCACCGCCACACCGTGGACGGTGGATACACCTGTATTGAAATACTACCTTCTGCTGATGAAGGGGAGTAGGGTCAGGTGGGAGTGAAGCAGCAGCTTTTCAGGCGGGGCTGCAAACCCATAGATACCAGCCAGGACCAGGGCGTCCTGGATCACATGATCAACCAAGTTGTATCCAGGGGGGACCTTCTTCCCGTCAAGTGTGAGCTGGGCCTTGTCAATCCCCAGAAGGACCCTGTCCAGGTCCTCAACAGACGCACCTATCCCAAAGTAGAATAAGAACCCCAGGTAAATAACCAGATGAAGCATTTGCCCTGCAAAGGCTTTTGTGAACTCACACAGTTTATTATAGACCACACTTATCTTCTTGTTGTGCTTTGTCTTGGCAAGCATGAGCTCCATAGCTGCTGGGACCCCTATCTTGTTGGCACTCCAGGCCAGCCCAAATTCTGCCAGGAGGATCTTGGTCTTTTTTACAGCTGTTGCGTCTGCAACAGCCAATTTGCTCGCCGCGGGCCCAAAGTTCTCAAGCAGGTAAGACAGGGTGTGCTCCACCAGGAAGCAGAAGAAAGCAGCCGTGTGAGCCTGGCCCATCTCCAGTATATTATTGAATGGGAGCGTCACCAGGACGTCCCAAACAAGCTCAATGGAGTTTACACAGTAAACTCCACTGAGGGATACAGGGTCCAGGAGGACCAGTTGGGCATCCTTGTAGGCAGTAACTGCCCACTCAGATGCCCCCTTGGCATGTGTCAGCCCGGCTAGCGCGTCCTTTGTCATTGGGAAGGACCCGTGAATTCTGTCTTCAAGCTCCCACACAATAGGAGGGGACAGATGGAGCTGCTTAGCCATGTGAGTGGCATAATTAGCATAAAAGGTGGCCGGGACAAAAGGGACCAGGACCCGGCGGAGTTCACTGTCTACGTTTTCTAAGAAAAAAAGGTAAGTTTTTTGAAAATTTATTAATTTTATTTTTTAGGTTACCTTCTTGTGTTTCTTCTTTGCCGGCAGCTTCATCTGGCTTGGCCATTCTTGGCGCAATCAATTGCGTTGGCAATTTGGTGTCCTCTGCCCTGGCGCGCTTTGCTGGCTTGAGATGTGCATACATCTCCGGGTCATCAACCCAGACAGACGGCGCGGAAAGATTGTAGGCCTTGAATTGAAGTCCTTCCACAACATGCTTCTGGACATTTAAAAGTTCCACAATTGTTGTTTTGGGAGTGTCTGGAATCTTGGCCATGAGTGCTTTGGCAGACACCTTGTCAATTTTGTCCCCTTCAAGGACGGCAGACTTCACCTTTGCTTTGACCTTAAGGTCAATGTCTTTGATTTTGGCAATTGCCAAGTCAAGGTCCTTTAGAAGCTTTTTGAGTTCTCATATTTTATTTTTTTACTAACCTTTCCATATGTTTTTATAGCTTTTGCCCAATATAAATTCTGTATTATTTTGATACTGTTGCCTCTTTGTTCATTCCTTTTTGTTTTCCCATCTACTACATTATCCCATCTTTTTTCCCATTGTGTATATGTTTTACGCTCATCTCAATATGTGTGTCGTTTGCTTTGTGTTGGCATTGTTTCCTTGATTACCATATTATTTTTAGCACTTGAACACACCCCTTGTGAAAACATTAACGACAATTTGGTGATCAGCTAAATTTAAATTAGAAAATTATAGTGTTAACTGTTTTTAGATAAAGTTGTTACTGATCCAAATTCAAAACCTTAATGATAAACTTTAAGCCAATCAGGAGCCAAGTGATAAAGTGATTGTTGTGACATAAAGGGTCATTCAATAATTCTTTGGTGCATGTGCGCTAATTAATATGATTGGCTGGATGTTTTTCCATTGTACACCATTGCCGCTGTGGCAAGTTGTTGGTGGACTAGTGCCCAATAAGTTGCTGGGTTTGCACTAGTCCACCAACAACTTGCCACAGCGGCAATGGTGTACAATGGCAAAACATCCAGCCAATCATATTAATTAGTGCACATGCATCAAAGAATTATTGAATGACCCTTTATGTCACAACAATCACTTTATCACTTGGCTCCTGATTGGCTTAAAGTTTATCATTAAGGTTTTGAATTTGGATCAGTAACAACTTTATCTAAAAACAGTTAACACTATAATTTTCTAATTCAAATTTAGCTGATCCCCAAATTGTTGTTAATGTTTTCACAAGGGGCTATGGTTGGGTGCTAAAAATAACTGTGTTCAGGATCTAGATACACAACATAGTAAATATATGATTCTATAGAAATAAGCTGAACATAAAGAATAAAACCAACTATAAACAAAGAGAACACAATTAATTGAAATTCAAAATAAAGATAATAGAAATAGAAATTTTCTGGGACCAGGGGTTTATTGAGGCGGGGAAGAGTGATGCCTAGTAGGCAGAATGGCGCAGGAAGGAGGATGTAGAGGCGGTGCTGGCCTGGGGGGTCTGGGATTGGATGGGTTGGGTTTGCGGGTGGGGGGTGTTGGTGGCGGGGGTGGAGGCAGGAGGATTGCGTGTGATGGCCACCATATACCGCTCATTGTACTCCTCATCAGTCATTGGTTGGATGGGCTGGTAGGTGGCTGTGGCATGGGGTGGGAGGCGTTTATCCTTGCGTGATTGGTTGCCCATGTTCACATGGAAAACCATTTGTGCAAACAAGTCAGCCACCATTTGGTGACCAAAGAGAAAATTGTGGTTAAGGACCCCAAGATAGAGGTCGTTGAAAGCCTGAGGGCGGCGTTCCTGCAGTGTATCTCCAATGTTGAAGAAGACAACATCAGCCAGATGGACGTCTGCATGGCCAGCAGGGTAGACTGAGGCCTGGTGCCCGCGTCCCTGGATGGCCTCAAGGGCGGTGGAGCTATCCTCCATCTGGTGGCTCAAGAAAACCTGGTATTTGGAATTTGAGCCATCCCAGGAGTCAAGCAATCCACGAGGATGTGGCCATATGAGTACCCATTGATGAAATCAGGGTTTGTTCAATAGCAGACAAAACCCTTGGCTGAAACAATCAGAAACGCACCAATGAAAGTCCCCTTCTTGACCTTCTTCCTTCCATTCTTGGTGGCGGCTTTTCCTTGCTCACCAAAATTGTCAAATTCAATTGATAACTTGTAGTACAAGACAAACATGATGACATCTGTTAGACTTGTCAGGCATCTGACCAGGGTTGATTCAATTGTGGTGTCATATGGGGAATCCTCAGTCCCATCCCACTAGTTGCCGGCAAAATTTTTAAGAACCCTAATTGAAGCCACCTTTCTGTGCATCCAGAGCTGCACCATGCGCTCAGACACCCAAATGCCATGGTGTGCAAGTTGCTTCCGGACCTGGGTCAAGGGAAGCTTGGGGTCCCGCTGGAGGAGGTCAAGCATTATTGGGTAGGTCTTGGTTATCTGGGACTCCATGGCCTTCTTTGGCTTATTGGCTGTCTCAATCAGATTTCCCTTGTTCATTAGGTTGTTGAACTCCCACATTATGATGGCTCATGTAAATTGCAACTGGGCGGCAATTTGGTCCCACAACAGACCCTGTAGGTTTAGTGCCACAATTTCCTGAAGAATTTGGGCAGTGATTATTCTGCGTTTGGGGCGCTGGGCGGCAGGAGCTGGAGCCTGATTGGCTGTAGGGGGGCAGGTTGGCTGGTGGCAGGAAGTTGTTCTGGATTGAGGTTGACATACTGATTGGTTGGTTGACAGGCAGCTTGTGCAGGGGTGGGTGTGGGAGCAAGGGCAGAGCTAGAGGCTAAGTGACTCTCAAACAAGTCAAAGCCATATGGGTCAGGGGGCAGTAACAGGTCACCTTCCTTGTTACCCGCCTCAAAGGCTTGGGTGTAAACAGGTGCCTCCACATTCTGAGCCTTGCCTCCATTAAAGCTGGCTTGGCTGCTGGTGCCATCAAAGATATTGCTTGTAAAAACCATTGTATAAAAACCT
Organism: Entomophthora muscae; assembly: GCA_014839935.2. NCBI lineage: Eukaryota > Fungi > Entomophthoromycota > Entomophthoromycetes > Entomophthorales > Entomophthoraceae > Entomophthora > Entomophthora muscae. The sequence goes on from QTSX02004458.1 coordinate 101,247, forward strand.
AGGATAAATTCACTAAAAGTAGAAATTTTAAAATTCAATGATTTATTTTTATTGCAATCTCAAGTCCATATTTGGAAGGTTCTCAAATCCATTCCATACAAATCTTGAGCCATGAAAATGAATAAAATGCCTCTGTTCCTAAATTGGATAGCTGTTGATTGGCTATTAAACTGTTATTTTTCTATTTTAGGCTGCTCATACTACACATCTTGTGTGAGTTCATTTTGTTTTGTGCTTGTGTAATCTTGCTTCTAGATTGCTCCAAATTTGGCTTTATTTTAGTCCTTCTTTTGGTGCCTCATATGAATCCTGATTGGATTTTAATATACTCCGGAACAGCATCCATCCATTTCACTTGTTGTGTCAGTTCATTTTATTTGTGGTTTCAACTACACTGCTTGCTGTTTGATATAATTTTGTATAATGGGCTAGTGAAATTTTATTTTTTGTTTGACAGTTCATTTTTTAACTGAAATTTTAAAAATTAATTGAATCCTGAATCTCGCGCAACTTGGATTTTGTTCAAATCTGAAATAATTTTGTTTAAATCTGAAGTATTTTTGGTTGTTGCCATAGCTTTTAAAACAACTGTATACAACTTTGAACTATCTATATCATATTTTGGTGGAAGTACTGTCTTTTTAACACAAAAATGTTCAAGTCTTAAATTATGATATTTAAGTGACAGATTCTTGATATCTTTGAATATTGTGACTTATTATAAATAAGATATAAGACTTTATCTTTTATTAAGTATAAAATTGTATAGTATAGCTTTAATAAGAAATTAATGTACTTTATATTGTTTTAATGATCTACTTCTATAATTTTATTATTACTAAATAGATCACTAATAAACCAAAATACCTAAAATTATATGCTTGTATCTTGCAGGAAAATCCTTTATTTTGCTTATACTGAAGTATTTTTATAGCTTTACATAAGCTGGAAATTAAATTAATCTTTTTTATTAAACTTATAGTTTATAAAGCAGTTTTTTGTTTAATTTTATATTTTATATTTAATTGAATACAGTTACAAGTAAATTCTAGTCTAATTTTGCTTTTGAAACTAAAATAGGCTTTCTTTTAAAAACAGCTAATTTAAGGATTTTTTTGTTATCTAGCATATATTTTTTATTACAGAAATGAATTTCTTGGGGTCTTTTTTAGTCTAGGAAAGATTTTTAAAATATATAGTTTATATTATAAACTGTATTTTTTCTGCTTCAAAGTTAATCTCCAGAAAATCAACTTTTGCACTTTGATCTTTGATATTTTCAATTTTCGCACCCTACATAGTGTTTTGATTTTTGCACTTTTTGGGGGTCCCATTTTCAATTTTTGCACTTTTGACCTTAGGAACTTTGACCTAAGGAACTTGCCCGTGTTTCAAGCCCTTGTATGAGGTAAGTGTTATTTTTGTTTATCTTTAGGATAATGACAGGGCTCACTTTATCTGGCTATAGTTTACTCTTGTTGGTATTAATGGCCCAGACTTTGTTGCCAATCTCATGTCTGGCTTAGATGGGGACAAAGGTCTTCTGTAGACGCTTTTATTCTCTTTCTGGCTGATTACTATTGGCCTGTATAACTTGGGGGTCTGAGCGGGAAAGAACCTTACTGGGGATTTCCGGCTTAGGTCCCAATAATGCTTGGATGATGTTGGGTTGTGTACCATAAACTAATTTGAAGGGGCGTTTCCTGGTGAATCTGTTCACACGGGTCCAGCATACAAGTAATGCAGTTGGGAGCTGCTTGTACCAATCCTCAGGTCTTATGGCAGTGAGCTTGGCCAGGGCCTGCACAAGGCTGTCATTCAGCCGCTTTTTACATGCATTGGCCTGAGGATGGTAGGGTGTTGCCACTGTGTGCTGGATCATGTTCTTGATGAGGTATATATTAGTGTCTTGAGAGGTAATTCTTTGCCTCTGTTGGTTATCAGGAGTTCTGGCTTTCTGAAATTGCTGATGATTTCTTTTCCTATGAATTGTCTCACATCATTGCCTGTATGTGTTTTTACTGCTTGCGTAACTGGCCATCAAGTGGCAAAGTCTATTGCAGTGATGATGTATTTCTTCTCATTGTGCTTTCCTGGCATGGGGCCCACAATGTCTAAAGCCCATATCTTGAAGGGTAGTTGCAAACAAATAGGTAGTACTGATTTAGGAGGAGCATTGCTCCTCACAAATTTCTTACATACTTTGCATTAGTTCAAGTCCTCCTGGATGTCTTGGTATAGAGTTGGCCACCATGCTTTGTGTTTGAGGAATTTGTAGAGGTTGCGGCTTTTTGTGTGCCCTAGGTCTCTGTGGTAATGCAAGATTGTGTCAACTTGCTGGTGCGTGCAGACATAAGGGATGGTGGTCCTGTCAGTCATTTTTTGATGCAAGGTCCCATACACGTCTGCAAATAAGTGTTCATTCTTAATGACTGTTTCTTTTGTTATGTCTGTGGTGCCCTGGGGGAAACCTTTATCTTTTTTTTGGAGCACTAGAAGAGGCCAGTATGAGCCAAGCTCATTCTTGCCTCTTGTGGCTCTGACGTACAGGCGCAAGAGTGTGTCTGCCATGGCAAGTTCTGGACCAGGCTTATATTGTATGACCATATTATATCTCTCCAAGAGTTCCATCCAACAGGCTTGGCAACAGGATAAGCTCGCTTATGTTTTGAAGTATATGAGTGACTTGTGGTTGGTTAATGCCGTGAATTCTTCCTGCTGTTCTAGGTAACAACACCATTTGACCAGACAGTGCACAATTGCCAACAACTCCTTGTTGTGTATAGGGTATCTTCACTTGCTGTCTGTCAGTTTGTGTGATTTATAGGCTATGGGTAGGAAGTCACCATTGTTGTTCTTGATTTGTAGTACTCCCCCAATGAATGTGTCAGAGGCGTCTATCTTCATTTGGTATTCCCCATCACGTTTATGGTATTATAGAATGGGGGCTGTTGTGAGCTTCTCTTTAAGACGCCTGAAACAAAGGTCACATTGGGGGGTCCATATGAACTTAGATTTGGCGCCTGTTATGGCAGACAGGGGTGCAGTCAGGATGCCACAGTTGGGTATGAATTGCTGTACATAGGCATCCATTCCCAATCATGTACAGAGTTCTGTCTTGTCCTTTGGAGGTGACATTTTGCAAATGGCCTGAATCTTCTGGCTTTCAGGCTTGATGCCATCTTTTGAGAAGACATGTCCTAGGAAGGGTAGCCGTTTGCATAAAAACTGGCATTTGGAGGGTTTGACTAGCAGTTTATGTTGTGCCAGGGTAGCAAAGTCTGCCTCCAAGTCCTTGTGGTGTTGTTCTACCAAGGGGCTAGAGACAATGATGTTGTCCAGATATACCAAGGCATGCTTGCCAATGTGCGGAGAAAACACCTTGTTCATGAAGGTCACAAAGGTTGATGGAGTGTTTTTCATCCCAAAATTGATTAACATAAACTTGTATGAGCCATATTTAGTGTGGAAGGCGGTTTTGGGTATGTCTTCCTCCTTGATGCAGATTTGGTTGTAGCCTGTGGTTAGGTCAATCTTGGAGAAGACTGTGGCCCCACCCAGTGCATCAAAGAGGTTGTCAATAAGTGGTAGTGGGTAAAAATTCTTGATAGTAACTTCATTTAGGGCTCAGTAGTCTGTAGCTAGGTGCAGAGTACCATTCTTCTTTGCCACAAAGAATACAACAGCACCAAAAGGGGACTTGAGGGGCAGATGAGACCTTTCTCTAACGCCTCTTTGAGGTAGGCATGTAGAGTGTTGTCTTTGTTTGGGGTAAGGCGTTAGATGGGTTGTGCCTTAGGTACAGCTCCTTTGAGTTGGATGGGGTGTTAGATTTTTTTCTCTAGCAGCAACCCTGGTAGAGCCTCCTTGAAGATCTCTGGGTGGCAGGCTACAATTTTGCAATCCTGAGGTGTAGTGGTATCTTGATGATCCTTGAAGTGTATTATACTGTACTAGAAAGAGTCCCAATCAATTTTCTTGAGGTTCTCCTTTTTGTACAGGGTCTCTGGAATGTTTATGAAAATGTGGGTGTGCAGGAGTTGGTCTACCAAGTCCGGGTAGACTAGTGATTGATACCTTCATGTTTGATGGTCAGTACTGAGGTTGTCCAGTCAACATGTGGGTTGCTCTTTAATAACCAGTCCAGTCCTAGTACAATTTTAAACTTGGGGAAGTCAATGACAGGGCCCTGGATGGTGGAATGCAGGTTCTCTAGCATGACAGAGAAGGGGGCAGTTTTCCTTGTCACAGCAATGTGATGTTCATCAGCTAAAACCATGTTCTTAATCCGCAAAGGATTATTGGTTAGTTTGAACTTATCTAAAAAGCTACTGTTGACTAGGGTTTTATCTGTGTCAAAGTCCAGGAGTGCTGATCCTGTGTAACTACAAAAGCGGAAAGGGCAAGACATAAGTTTATTGGGATGTCTGGCGATGGTATAAAGTGCTGGGTCTCCTGAGGGCACTTGGATCATTGGGCATTTATCCACATCCTTGGGTCAGTACTCATTGTTGGGCGGGTCAGGAGTTGTGAAGGGAGAGCTTGGCTTGCTCAGTGCTCTCCCTGGGCTTTTCCCTTGTCTTGGTTGTCTTGTGTGACAGGGATACAGAAATAGGTACGGTTTGACTGCTGTTGTTCCCATTTCCATGTCCATTTGAGCCTGTGGGTTTGTGGTTTGAATTGTTGTTATTGTTCCCAGGAGGCAGTCAATTGGAGCGCCCAGTTGGGTGGGAGTCCTTGGGTTGCTCTCTCTTTCTAGTTTGCGCCTTGTGAAGAGTGTTGGACATTTGTTGTGCTTTCTCTGCCTTGAAATATAGGCTTTGCAAGTTGGTCACTTGGTCCAAGTTTACATGTCTCATCACATGTGACTTAAGCGCGCAGTAGTACATGAGGTGGGTAGCTGGAGTATCAAAGGCCATATCTGAGGGGGCGTGTAGTTGGAGCTCCTTGTAATCTAGGGTGAGATCCTTCACTGTTCCTGTTTGGCTTAGATTCTTCACTTGGTGTATGATCATGAGTGTGGTGTCCTTCAACAAAAACCTTGACAAAAAGTCCTGTTTAAAGGTGTCCCAATCCTTCACAGTGTGTTCTTTGTGCCACTTGTTGCACCAGGTACCAGTGTCGTGTGTCAATTGGATGGAAATCTCTTCAATTCAGAAGCGTTGTGGGCACTTCATCTGGGCCAGCTTGCTCTGGGAAGATTGGATCCATGCAGTGGTTTTGTTGTTGTTGGCTCCAGCAAATGGTTCCAAAGCGGTGCTACAAAGTCTCTGGGCTATTTAGGCTGGCATAACACTTTCATCAGTTGGTCAAGGAGTGATGGCAGGTGCTTGAAAGAACCCCTGTTCCAACAAGGCGTTGAAGGTGAGGAGCGGGATTACTGTGTTCTGGTAAAGGACAAAGCTACCAGATATCTTGGTACCAGGTGTGTACAGTGTTCAGTCTAGCAGGAGGCCAGACATGATTCTATTGAGGATTTGTTGACCGCAGCAAGTACAGGCAGAATTTTGCAAGATAAGGTAGGATGGAAACCCTACCTGTGCTACCAATGTTGTAACTGTGCTGTTTTAGCAGAGTTACAAGGGGGAAAATGTTTAGAAACTAGATAATATTATTTATTGAGAGATGAGTATTATATAGTCATTGTGAGTCATGGATAACAGGAACATGGTAGTGTTGGTCACACGGCGGGATGGTGAAGGGGGTGGCTTGATCCTGGTAATGAGTCAAGCGCCAAAACAAGGTATCCACTGTGGGGGGTCAGCTTCTGTTCATGTCGCTGTATTTTGGTATTTGAGTTGGCTTCCTAGCTTGGCTTTGAGTGACTGAATAATTGGGTAGCGGGTCACAAACCTGCTTACTCAGAACCTTGCTGGAAGGTCAAATCTGCTATTTTGACACAATCATATTTCTTTAACTCTCATGTTTTAATTTCCTTACTTTCCTAACCTGTCAGTGAGCCATCCTGCAGCAGGTTCAGGGGGACTTGCGGGCAAACAGCCTGCGGGCCCAGAAGGAAAGGCCCACTACAGGATGGAGGCTAACTTTACAATGTAGGAGAACAATTTTCTGAGCAAGGCCCATTATTGGGCACCATAGAATCCACTAGCCCAGTGATTGTTATTTAGAGGACACAAAATAGCTGAGTTGAGGTTGTTTCATTGGCAATCACATTTTATTCCAGGTGGCTAGGCCATGGGGTTAGAGAGGGTGTCATGAGCACTAAGTAGGCAGGCAGATAGTTGTATTTGTCCCAGAATAGTAATGGCTGCTTAATATGCCAGGTGTCTTTACATCCAATGAGTTCAGGCTCTTGGGCTATGGCTTTGGGGCTGGCTATTAGAATTTCTTCTAAAGTGAACTCTGAATAGGCAGGATTGGGAGATATTCCATGAAATGTACCAGGCTGTAAGGTGCTCTTGGGGGATAGTATAGCTCAGGTGGCTTGTCTGTGGTTTCTTAGGGTAGACTGGTAGAAGAGGTGGAGCCAGAGAAATCAATCTTTAAATGAAAAAGTGCCAAAATTTAGATATGAGATGACCTTAGAGAACCAGAGGTTCATAACACTTTATTGCAAAAATGGTAATGAGAAACTTTCTGGTGACCCCAGAGTATAAGTATGCCCATCTGCCACCAGAAATTTTTTTCAAAATCCTTTGGGCTGAGTGATAGCATTTACCAGGGTTTGGGAATCTTTGGTGGTATCCAAACTTGTTGGTTCATCATTGGCTGGGTTGGCACAGAAGTACTACTTGGGCCAGCACTTCTGTTGGTTAGACTAAGAGGATCCCTCATAGGCCAGGGTTCAATTGTAAATTGTGCCTCATAGGCTGGTTTCAGATGTTTCCTCAAGTTCAAGTCCATTCTTGACTCAATCCCAAAAAAATGCAGGCTGGCAGCCCGCAGGGGTTTGGGGGTTGAATCCCAGGAATGGGATTCTGTCTTGTGGATTAATAATAGATGATCCTCACTCATGACATAACCTGATTACAAGCTTTTTCAACAGTTCTCACGCTTCTATATAAGTTAAGGATTTTTCATTCATTTTGTTTGCTCATTTAATAAAGTTTATCCTCTACCAATAAAATCTACTTTTGGAATCTTATTTACAAAAGATAAAAACTTTTGTCTATGAAACTAACCAAGGCTTCCAGCTGGGAAATAATTAGATACAAATGGTTACCAGTGTTTTTTTGGTTAAATATAGTGTTAACCTCTATGTTGGTAAGAACCAAACTTGGTTCTGGCACCAAGGTGTCTCTTTAATCCAATGAGGACTGGCAACATGTGGTTCCAGGAAAATTATATGCTACATTCATCCTCTCTGACAATTCTCTTGCAAAGAAAACCTCTAAGCCTAACTCTAAATCAGTACATACAGCTGAGTTTCAGATATTTTACTCTCTAGCTACTGCCTTTTTGCTCTCATACTAAATGGCTTATTACTTCTTTGAACTTTTCAATTCCATTCTAGGAAGATATTATATGATTAGAAACTATTTTATATGAGGATGGTATCTGTTTATGTTGGTACCATTATCACAGGCCTAAACTTGTTGGCCCTTGCTTGTAGAATTGGGAATGCCTTTTCCAGTGGGTTGGTTCCTGACAAAATGATAATATATCACATTGGTAAAACAAGATAGTACTAGATAGAAATCCAAGCTGTCACGCTGATATATAGATTTTGTGACCAACAAGTACATCATACTTTAAAAAACTGGCTTGGCTTATTTTGGAGAAATCCAAACATCTGAAAGTTAAAAGAGAAAATGAGCTCAATCAAGTCAAACTTAAAATCCAGTTCCAATTCAGGCTACATCAAGCTTGCTTGAAGGTAGTTTTTCATAACTAGGACTGATAGTTTCCTATTCACAGCACTTTATATTTTTGGCTGCTTACCTAAAATTTTTATAAAGTATTGGATACAGTGACCAATGAGGCTAGCAGGTAGCCTTTAAGATTCAAATGTGAAAAATCAAGCCAAAGAAAACATCAAAAATGTTGATTCAGCTATAGTGGAGTTCTGGCTACTAATTTTGAAGGTTTTCAGCAAGCATGCTTGCACTGGTGATACTTGAGCTTTAGGCTACATCAATGAAATCCTGATATAAATTTAAGCTAGTAATGTGTTTAGCAGTGGTATAGCTATAAATCAAAATGGTTTATCCTATCATTTAACTTTTTAAAAACTGTAAATCAAAGCTATCAAAGTACAAGTGAGTAGGGATTGGGCTCCCTGATTTTATTTATAATTCCACAGGGAAGTAGGGAAGGGTGGCAGATTCTGATGTCACTTGACCTCCCTGCCCGTACTCTTTACAGTGGAGATTTAAACACATACAACAATAACCAAAGAGATACTTACCCATGCCGTCAGCGACGACATCCCTCTGTGAACCTGATGGAGGGGTTTCTGGAAGCGCAAGGGGTAGTTGAGACTATTGCTAATGAAGACCTGGACCTCACCCAGCTGACAAGGTGGGGTTATGTGGACGGGTTCCTGGTGTCAGGAGCCAGACTGGACCATATCCTAATCTCTGGCGATATCTCAGAGGAATTCACTGGATCCCAGGTTCAGGTAGCTCATATCTCAGACCACCATATTGTGTATATTGATTGGGACTCTAGTGTCACCCAATGTGCTACACAACGGTGGGTTATACAACTGACCACGTTTTGTAACCACAAGTGGAAGGAGATGATTGAGAGAGCCATCCTGGCAACAACCTCCCCCTGGATGGGCCTGGTGCGGTCACCCAGTGACACATGGTTGGGCATCAAAAGGGAGATTCAATCATCCACCATCTCTTTTCAGAGGAGGCAGCAGAACAATGAGCTCACAACACTGCATGCTTTGGAGAAAGAATATAAGGAAGTGGCCAAGAAGGACATTCTGAAGTTCAACACTCTCCATTACCAGATCAAAAAGCTGCAGATGACCATTGAGAAGTGCTGTCGTACCAACGCAACATATAAATTCCAATGTAGCTTTGGTACATCTACAAAGGACGGACTATGTAGCCTTGCTCAACGTCAGAGGGGATCTCCTTTCACTGAGATTGAAACAGGGTGTCGTCTGAAATCTAAAGACAAATCCATGATTAAGCAGAAGATACAGGAGTTCTACTCCAGTCTGTATGCTCATGCAGATGTGGATGAGGATGCCCTCTCTTCACTAATGACAGAGGCTGGTCCAGAGCTCACATAATGTCCCCTGACAATGTGTGGACCTCTGACAGCTGATATCACACTGGAGGAGACTCTTGCAGCCATTAAAGAGTCCCCAAATGGTAAAATGCCAGGTCCAGACTGTATTCCAGCAGATGTGTATAAGCCTATTAGAAATCTGATAGCACCCCATCTGACTAGACTCTTCAACTATGTTCTTTCTTCAGCCATCCAATTTCCTGAGGGGAATGAGGTATCAATTTGCCTCCTCTTCAAGAACAAGGGTCATAGGAGCAATGTTAAAAACTGGAGACTAATTTTGTTGTCCAACACAGATTACAAACTGCTGACCCGGATTCTGTCTAACAGAATCATGAAGCTTGCAGACGTGATCCTACACCCAATGCAGTTTGGCTTTGTCCATGGCCGCTCCATCTGGGATAATATTCACATGGTCCAAAATACCCTCCAGAATAGGGTTAAATCAAATAAGGACTACCTGCTATTTCTGGACATGGAGAAGGCGTATGATTGTGTATCATGGGCATATCTCTATGCGAGTATGCGGGCTGTAGACCTGCCAGAGGAATGGATCTGTTGGATAAAGACACTGTACCTGAACCTTCAGGTGTGTGTTATTGTCAATGGTGACCTGACTGAGAACATCAAAATTTGTCAGAGATTGAGACAAGGGGATCCTCTGTCTCCTATCCTGTGCAATTTTGCAGCAAACTTGTTCTTGGCAGCTGGAAACGCTAGGCTGAGAGGCTTCACTCATCCTAGTCAGAAGGCACTATGTATGACTGCCTTTGCAGATGGCACTATTGTTGGCCTGACCATAAAGGAGGACTCAAAAAAGCTGACAACCCTTCTGGAGCTCTACCAGAGGGCATCCAACACAAAGGTTAACATTGAGAAGACAACACTGGTTAAAATAGGTGTGCCAAACTTTGCACCCCCGCATGGTCTCACACCTATCCCAGCCTGTGAAGCTTTTAGACACTTGGGAGTGTGGTTCAACTCTATGGATATTGATCTGCAGACCAATGAACAGATTCTGCTTAAGACTATTGCTAACAAGATCAACAAGTGGCACCATTTTTGGTTCAATGTAATTAGACAGGTTACTGCCCTTGACATCTTTGTGTTTTACAAGATGCGGTATGCAACACACACTGTACCCTTTGCCAAGACCTTTGAGAAGAAGGTGTCAGCCATGTCCCGCAACTTGTTGTGGGGTACTCCCAATATGTCCCCCATAAAAATGTCGGTGGTCTCTCTCCCCAGGTCAGAAGGAGGAATGGGTCTGATAGATCATGTCCAGCATTGCTGAAGGATGTGGGAGAAAGGACTAAGGGAACTACTGGCTGCTCATACTGATTCACCGGCAGCGGGCAGAGCAGTCAACTTGGTGCAGGCTATCCAGATACTCAACCCTTTGACATTTGGACTAATACAATGGTTCTTGAAGAGAAAGAGATTCACACCCCCCCCCAAAGACACTCCTGAGTATTGGTGCCAATGCTTGGCAATAATGCGAGTCAATGAATGGGAAATCTCTAAGAATCTTGATCCTGCTGGTCCACAGAATTGGGACCTGAATGGCTTGCATCTGGCAGATAGAAACAGACAGATCAATTACAATCTGGATATGAAGAGCATTGTCACACACTAGAAGGCGGTAGTGTCCAAGTGTGAGAAGAAGGTTGTCCAAGACCCAAAGCCCAAGCCAGAATATCCCAAGACGGTTCGCAAGTGGGTAGAAGCCGGCAGACTGGTCACAACCACCCCAAAAGGAATGGCTACTCTGATGCGGGTACCAATGGTGACAACAGGTGCACAGACTCTGACTTGAAGACTGTTCAACGAGGCCTTCTGGAGTGAATCAACATTCCCAGTGGATCACCCAATTTGCCAATGTGGGCTGTGCTCATTCCAAGATGCCAATTTGGAGCACAAATTCTTTGGTTGCATAGTTGTGTCACTGTTCTGGACAGAGGTCACCGCCATGTTGAACCTCTCTGTCCATTTTCAACCAAAGTTTGACATCTTCTTAATGAGAAGTCTAAAGCGGGAACCCTCAGTAGTTTGAGCATTTGCTTATCATCTTGCACTGTGGACCATCCACACTACCCGCATAGATGTAATCTTTGACAATGGACCTAACCTGGTGTCACTCATGAAGGAGAAATTCTGCTCCCTAATGGGCAATACTATGATCCATACAGACAAATTTGGCCACACAATTCCTGGGAACAGGAAACTTATGGATACCATTGTTGACTCATCCCATCTCATAGTTGAGGGAGTCATTCAGTGGAAAGACAGGCACACAGAGGGCCTGCAGACTGCTACCCCTTCCTCTGGTATCCCTCACTTCCCTCCCCCCATGGCAGCGTTTCCTTTTAAACGCTGTCTCTGAACCCTAATAAACCTGTGTTCCCCTCAAAAAAATTATCTATAATTCCAAAGAGTGGATTTTAGTTTAGACTTTATATTTGATGCAGCGAAAAATAGGGAGATTTAGACTAGAAGGTCCCAGCGTTCTATAAAAAATCATTTGAAGGCAATTTAGATTTAAACATGTGGCCTTCGTTGAGCTCAAGTAGTATCCAGTTAAGCCAATTAAATATGTAGCAAAGCTACCAATTATCAGTCTGTAAAAAATATCCACAGGATAGGGCTAAATGTTTTGATTCATTCATGATGCAGACTAGTCACAAGCTAATAAGGATCGGAAGCCAAGCTCAAGTCACAAGTTCAAGCGATATAAGTAGGTTGAGTCCTCTCGTTAAGATACTTTCATAAAAGTGATAATGAGCTCAAATGGCAACCCGATAAAAGAACTTTCAGAGCGAGATCTCTCAGTGCTTGGTCACATTTTTGATGATTTCGGAGCTGAAAATGGACTTAACCCCCAAGCTAATGCCACAGGGGCAGACTCTTGTTCTAATGGCGCAGAGAAGCCTGATGTGGCAGTAGCTCCTAAGCTGGAGATCGATGCTGATACTTTAAACAAAATCAAAGCTCTTGAGATCGAAGCAGTCCAAGTAGCTGAAAGGGGAGCTTCGACTCCAGAATCTAGTAATACACTTTATCTCGAGTCAATATCGAAGTTTTCTGAGATAATCGATCTTTGCCCGGAGTACGCTTCTGCTTGGAATAATAGGTAATTTTATCGATTCTCCTTTTAATCAATAAGGTATTATTGGTCAAGACTTTTTGCTATTCACTAACAGATTTAGTTTACAATGGGATTATTTTTCTAATATTTATTCTTGAAAAATGTAGTGGGTTAAACAATTTCTAAAAAGATAATTTAATCACCTCTAATTTGCGCTGACCTTTTAGAGGGTGGTTTTATCTCTGCAAGAGCTATGATCTTAAGTTAATATATACATTCAATTTCAACACTTATACATATGAAATATCTATTAACACAGAAATATTTCTCGGGTAATGCTTACACCACAGCTTAGATAATAAATTACGATTAATGACAGAAAAAATTGATTTCCTTTTCTTTTTACTAACTGCAATTAGGGCTCAAGCTCATCGAGATGGCCGGCCAAGTTGAAAAAGCCTTGGCTGATTTAGATCAAGCCATACACTATGGACACTCGACCCAAGACTCACGGACTTTGAGCCAAGTATTGTATCTACCCCGCATTTAATCACCCCCTTTTAGCATAATTTGTTTTACTTTTTTCTATTTTTCCGCTCAGCATTTTAACTTAAGTTTTCAAGGCATACACTCAGCGTGGACTACTCAAGAAATCACGTGCCCAACCTGATGACACGGCAGAAGTCGAAGCTGCTGCTTTGGATTTAGAAAATGGTGCAAAATATGGCAATTCATTAGCCAAGAAGCTCGCTGTTGCAGAAAATCCTTATGCTAAAATGTGCGCTGCCATGGTTAAAGAAATGCTTACTAAGCTTGAATAAACCTTCATTTCCATACAAAAATCTTGCTATCGCATTCGACATTTAAGCGATGGTTAGTTATATCAAAATACTCTTTTTGAGGGAGTTAGAGTAACAAGGCACCTGTGCACTAATTTTTGCACCGACAATGTTAAGTCCAAGGTAATAACACGAGAAAATCAATTAGCTTTGTGCTGTCTTTTAAGCTTGAATTAATCCAAATAGAGATTGTAATAAGTCTCTTACTAAAGAAGCAGGAAAAATGTGAAAGTATTAAATCTTTTTTACTGTGGTGACAAGGTCGATTTCCCCACGATAAGTGGTTGAATTTTTTGCATCATTTAAAAAATGGATAATTTCATATACCCATGTCAGTAAAATTTGCCAAATAATATTTTGATGCAATAAAAAATTAGAGTTGGCTAATGGCAACAGTTACAGAAGAGAGGAGAAAAGAGATTGGAGAAGTGTGTTTTTACTGAAGAGAAGCAAATGGGTTTTATACCCTTGGGAATAGACACAATAGGGTGCTCCTAAAGATTGCTGTGATTCAGGTTTTAGTTGTGTAGGTAAATACTTTTTCTAGCAGGACATCATTAGTGGGGATGGTGTGGTGGAAATTGATGGTGGCATTGGTTGTTGCCCTAATCAGGTGACATTTTGAGTTGGATCCATAGTTGATCGGTAAGAATTTGGACTTGTCACAGATGAAGTTATAGTTTATTTGTAAAGTTATATTTCTTCTAGAGTAAAAAGGTATATTGTCTGCTCTCGAGCACTTCATATTAAACGACCCCAATTTTTACACACAAAAAACGGCAAAGATATTTAGAAGTAAAAAGATAATTTCTCTGTTCATTTTCCTTCGGCTCAATCTTCAAGATGTGGGTCCTGCATAGATAGCTAATTCAGACATCGTTTAAATTTCAAATGATAAATCAAATTTTGATTGGATGCAACTTTAATTCAAAATCATCTTTGGGCTTCAACCAGCCATCATTACATATAGTTATACAAAATATAAAACATGTGTGTTACAACATCTTTTGTTACTCTCTCTTGGAAAATCATTTCCCTGAGAAATGACTTGATTGCCAAGTAGTAGGTGGCACTACTGGCACATTTTAATATTGTACTGGAATCAAACATTCAAATCCAATGTGGAACAATACCTGGAAAAATGTCATGACGTACATGGAAACTATGTGGTTTAACATGGTACTGTATAATACCCTTTTTCTACATCGAATAATGTCAGTGTTTGCTTTTGATTCTGCTATTATAAAGGATCATTGTGTTGCAACTGAATCAATGAGAGTTCAGTATTTGATTTGGGGAAGACAAAAGTCTAATAGAAAGGATAAAAATGAATAGAATAAGATGTAATTTATTGTAGAATATTGTGACTAATATACTATATGGGGAAAGCCACCAGGCCATAGGGGGTGGCACAGTGGCAGGTTCCATGTAAGGTTTGAAGCCAAGGAATAACTTGTGCAGGGATCAGCAAGTCAAATTGACAGTGCTCCTAATTAGGAGAAAGTGCCCGCAATTTGATATTGTCATCAGATTGGTTCATACCGTTAGATATGTCAAGGGGCGGCTCATTGAGCGCCCCCTGTGTATTGCAAGATACATTGGCAGGCAAGGAGGGCAACTTGGTTGCAACAATTGGTTCTAAACGCTGGTCATTTTCAACACTGTTTAGGCAGGAGCAACAATCTATTGAACTTTCTTTTATTTTTTTAAGTCCCTCACTTCAACCTGGTCATTTTAAACCTAAAACTTAAAGTTAGTACTCTTTCAAAACTTATCTTGAACTCTAATAAATTTTGAACCCAGAAACTAAATTTAAGAGTTAGAATCAGTCAACCTAAATCTTTTACCTTTTTATTTACACCAGGCCACACAAGCAAGCTTTGGACTGGTTTTTCCTGCAATTTAGGCTATTTTTGCTTAAATCTAAGATTTCAGGAATATTCCTGACACTTATATTTATGTAATCAATAAACTGTCACCTGCCGCCAACGTGAAGGCTTGCTGCCACTGAGCAGATGTCCGCCACCAACGTGCAGACATCTGCCGCCATAAAGCAGATACACACTGCCACCATGCGGAAGCCCACCACAACCAAGCTGTCACCTGCTGTAAACATGCAGGCACCCACCCCCATCAAGAAGACGTCCACCGCCACGCAGAAGCCTGTCACAACCAAGCCGTTGCCCACCGTCAACTTTCAGGCACCTGCCACCACCCAACAGACATCTGCCACCACCGCGCAGGCACCCGCCGCCACCAAGCAGATGTCCACCATCACCACACAGGCACCCGCTGCCACCACGCAGAAGCCTGTCACAACTAAGCCGTCGCCTGCCGTCAACTTGTAGGCACCCGCCGCCATCAAGCAGATGTCCACTGTTACTGCGCGGGCCCCTGCTGCCATCACACAGAAGCCCGTCACAACCAAGCCGTTGCCCACAGTCAACGTGCAGGCACCTGCCGCCACCAAGCAGATGTCCACCGCCACCACACAGGCACCCGCTGCTGCCAAGCAGATACACACCGCCACCACACAGAAGCCCATTACCACCAAGCTGTTGCCCACCGCCAACACGCAGACACTCACCGCCATTAAGCAGATGCCCACCACTCTTGCTAGCCCCACCTGCAAGCCATCCTCAAACCAGGCACCCATGAGCCACCCTGCCACCTGCCAGCCTTTGCCCCCCCATGCCAGCAGGCCAGCCCCCATCCACTCCTTTGGGAAATAGCCAGATCAGGAAATCAGGAAAGGCAATTTCTCCAAAGCCAAACTTGGGAGGAACTGCTGCCCAATTTAGGAGACTACCAAATGGGGAATGGACTGAAAGGCTATCCAACAATGGAAATCATGCACCAAATTCAGTAAATTAATTTGGATGCATGAAGAAGACCAAACTTGCACTATGCCAATGCAAACTTGGATCCAGCCAAACCTTCTCAATTGCCAGCCACCCAAGCCAATCCAGAAAAGGGAATAACAGATGCAACTCAGACTCTTGGTTCCTCAATGCTATGTCTTCCAATAATCATGCCTTGCAGGTCCACTAGTATAAATAAAGACAAACCCCTCAATGATAGTTTGTGCTATCATTGAGTGAATATCCTCCTCAATATTATCACATTAATCAATCCTTTACCCCGGCTAAGCAAGTAACCTTACTAAACCCATTACCCCTCCCCAAGTCAGAAGATGAACTATATCATCTTCACAGCTGTCTTGACAGCTTACCTTGGGATAGGGGGCCACCAGCCAACCAATGCTCAGTTTGGTCCTGAACCACAGGGACCAAAAATTATATTGTACAATGAGCCAACTTACCTCAACTCAATGGTTTTGAACCCATGGACACCTCTGGCGTCATCTCGCCCAACTCCCAACTTGGCTATGTATGTGATCCCCACAGCTACGCTACTGTACCTTGCTGTTAGCCTTAGACAATGCAACATCCTTGCCAAAGCCTTCTGTCAGGCAGTAAACTTCTATCCAATTGTCTACGCCTTGAACAGCTTTGAGCTGCCTAACCTGCCATCTTATGTGACTAAAGTTTTACCCTCAATACTTGGGTATTACATACGGGCAACAATGTCAACTCCTCTTGCATTTCCTTTTTTTTGGTCTCTGGTTTAACTCTTTAAAGTTAAAACAATCCTGAGTTTATTTGCTCTTCTTCCTCCTCCATTATGCCCATTTAACCAAGAATGGGTTTATTTCTACTCCTTTAGTCGCCTCAAAGTGCTCAAGTTAAGATTATTTGAATTGCATCTTCAAAAGTTACTTGTTAGTTTGTGTTGCTTGTTTTCTTTTCATCAATTATAGGTTCAAATTCTTTATTTTTCAAACTTAGTTCTTAGCATTATGATACCCTTTGATTTCCTTTATCATCAATTGAGTAATCTATAAAATAATGATCAGACTTTAGTATTTAAAAGTCCTAACCCCCCTTTGAATGATGAAAAATTTTCTGACCTTGAGGTTTTTTTGAATCACTCTTCCATTGTTAAAACAGGAATTTATTATATATTTTTAGGCTTAATAAATTGACTTAGTCCCTATTTTTCTTCTTACAAGGTATCAGGTGTGTTAATTTAGTTACGTTTCTGAACCTTGCTTACTTTAATATTTAACCAATATCAAAATTTTGGGTTTAAAGGCCCTAGTATACAACCATCTTATCCAGAGCTTACAACCTTAGAAATAAAGCATCACACTCTATCATAAAATTTTCCCTTTATTTATTTTATATGCTTCCCAGATGTATATATGCAACTTGTGAGATCTCTATTTTTTCTAGTTTCTAGCTAGATACTTCAAGTAAAAAAAAATTTAAGGCAAGGCTAAAAAACTTACGCTGTGCCAATATTTTTCTTATGGAAGCAATAAAAATAATAAAATCTATTTTTTATTTCAGCTTGTCAGAAAATTGTGGACCATGGTATTTTATCATCTGCCAGCTGATATCCTAAGACTTCTAACATTAGGAAAGTACAGAGAACCTGTGACTTTGGCGTAACCTTTGGCCCATAATATTTTGTTGTCATCAGAAGTAGCAAGTCTGACAAGGCCCAAGGCCCGGAGGATTTAGGATGGTTCTTCCTACTTCTGGATATAGGTTCATAGTTGTCTCTATACTTTACTATAGATAATTATACTGTATGATGACAGTATCATCTTTTTCTCTCCACTTAAAGCCTAAGAGAGGGCTACATTAAGGAAATAAGACTTGGATCAATCATCAAGCCATTACGGAATCATCAGTCTTTTATTCTAATGGACTGGCTTTAAGGCAGCTTGCCTGCACATGTGCTATCCAAGTTAGCTTATATTGCTAGAAGAGTCTGAAGTAGCATAGGGTAACACGGCAAGAGGCCCAGCCTTTTTGGGGTGGTTTTAACAGAAGGCTAACTTGACATCTTCCACAGATTGGTATCCTTTCTGTTTACCTGGGCCACTTCCAGGGCTAGCTAGCCAGTGGTTGGCTACTAGTTCACAGAGATGATTGTTTTACTTAATCAGAGCTACTCTAATACAATAGGCGCAGAGCCTTTTTATCTTAGAGTGTTTGGCCTGACAGCCCAGTCCATTTTGGACTCTTCTAGAAGCGTTTCAGATGACAGCCCATGTGATGGCCCTTGTTCTAGAATATAATTAAAGATTAGAATAGTAATTATTATAAGAAGCAGGTTTGAGGTGGTTGTTGAGGTGGACTAATTAATGAGCAGTAATTGCATATTCCATTAATTAATTGCAATGCATGAGTTTGTTAATGCCAGGATATTATTTGGTTGTTGATTCATTGATCCTGCAGCCTGCAACCCACGCCATTCTATTGAAACCATTCCTAAGAGTGATTATCAGCTGAGCCACAATAATTGGTTGAATCCGTCAATTAGTCAATATCCCAAAATCCTGACAAGCCATGTAAAGTTTACCTTTTATATATTATGCTTTTTAAATTGTTTTTTCTTTAAATACAAAGCTTTACCTTAGAACTTATAGCTTATTATTTTAGGACAGGAACACCTCAAAGCAGCCCAAAGGAACCAAGCGTCCCACAAAGGCCCCAAGACCCCAAAGAAAAAGCCTTCCCTATCCAAAAAGGCTACTCCTAAGCCCTCCCCAAAGCCTTCCCCAAAGAAGAGCCCTGCTCACTCCACTGGGGGAGAGGAAACTGATTGTTTACTTACTGACCTCAGTTTCTATAACTCAGCTTCAGATGAGGAGCCTGATAAGAAGCGCCGCCAAGCCAAGAAGTCCCCTCCCAAGGATAAGTCTCCCATACATGAGGAGCACTAAGACAAGCCCCCTTCTTCTCCCCCCTGGCAAAATCTCCTCCTTCTAGCTCACCTGGGGATGAATCAAAGCCCCACCCTGATTAATTCCCTGGATTTTGCCATGCTCTTGCTGGCCCTTGGGACCCTTGTTGTATTTCTGTGTAGATTTGGTAGTTGCCTTCACTTAACTCAAAATACAATCCTTCTTTTACTAAAGATTAGGTCAAGATAAGTTCTAGCCTAATGTGTATAATAAAGTTAAAGTATGTAAATTTGATCTTTTATTTAATCAATCAAGAAGTGAGTTATATAGTAACAGAAGAGATTAACAAGAGACACAGAACACCAGGATCATCTGGTTACAGCCTTGTTTCCTCTATCCTTAGCCCACTATTAAACTAAAGATTGACTGATCATTAGTTAATATGAACTCAGGATACACCTTAGTTGATCATTTGACCTTGTTATCATCTAGAGCAAGAGTACCATAGTTCCATGATTCACTGAGCTTAATGGATCAAATGCGTGAGTATAGTGGCGGCTAGTTTACAACCAATCACTTCACAACATTTCCCACCACTAAACTAGATGTTACTGTAGAAGTCCTTTGACTTTCTTTAGTATGGTAAACCAACCAAAAAGGAACAGTAAACCAGTTGTCTGCTATACCAATGTTCCCAAACAGAGGATCAACCAAGCTCAAAAGAGAATACCCAAAGTTCCAGTTGTAACTGCTCACAAACACTCACCTGTTCTAGCTTTGGAAGAAACAGAATTCACCGAGATTTTAGGCGGCAAGATAGATACAGCCTTCTGTAGTACCTCCAGCACTGTCTCTTACAAACCCAGTCCCTCTTTGAGTAAGTCAGGAACACAAGAATCTGGTATGCCTATGTCTAACCAACTTTCAACAATTGCCAAGAAAAGAAGTCGTAGTAACAAAAGTAAGACTGCTTCCACCACTCCAACTGATAAGATTGATGAACCTGCTCCAAACTTAGCCAATCTACTCAAAACTCTGAACAAAAATGAGGTGGGCATTACTCCTATAACAGTCCAAGAAGATAGTCAAGGTTCTTATATCAAACTAGCCACCCATCTTCATTGGGAGAAATTTCCCATCCTCCAATTCTGTGGCCCAGTGGTTATGTGGTCCACTCTTATGCTGGCCCTAGAGAATCCTTATGCAATCTCCACCAAGAGACTCAAAGCAGGGAATAATATTCATTGGCGTATACCTCAAGTGAAGCTTGTAGGGTATGCCCAATTATGCCTCCAGGACTTCTCCTTTGATGGAATATACCTAACGGACAATAAGAACTCTCATGCCCTCAAATTTCTTGAACTGGTCTTTTTGGCATGGACTGATCCTCGGTCTGCTGTTGGGCCGGTGCCATTATGGCATGGGTCAGATAGCCATTAATACTGTTTGCAAAGAGAGATGGGTACTGCACTAGAGCTCCTAAGCTATAATTGAGCAGGAAGTAGACAATCCATGACTTTGGTTGGAAACTTGGTACTTAGTGGCTACAAAGTTGTGTATCACCAAAGGCTTCACCATATGCCCAAATATATTGAATGGCTGTTGGGGGTCATGTACTCAGTAGGAGGCAAAACACCCAAGGAATATGCCCAGCAAGAAAGCCTTCTCTGGGAGTGCATCTTACTTGGACTTGCTTTTTCTCATTCAATTGGCATTAACTGTGTTAATTTCCTTCCTGTTGACAATTCCCCATTTCTTCCTTTTGCATTCTGTCGGCTACCCAGTGTTTGGCTAACCTACGCGGCCATTGCAAAAGTCCTCATCCAGTTGCTTCTGGGGCTAGAGACAGCAGTATATCAATAAAGAACCAGTTAATTAACCCTATTAATTCTTCTTACTATAATCTTTATCTCTTCTTGATGCAATGAGGATAACAACCCATGGACTATTTTCATTAGGTTTTTGTTTTTCCAAATTGTTATCCATAAAGGGATTTATGCTTGATCACTTGGATCCTTGCACATGTACTGCACATGGACTTGAGTGATCAGTTGACCAGTTTCCAGATCCTTGAGGGTATAAATATCTACTCCCACTTTCTGGACTACCTTGAACGGACCTTGCCATAATGAGGCAAGTTTACTTTTGTGACTGTACCCTTGGTTGCTGTAGAAGTATACCATGCTTCTGATTTTGTATGCAGGGAGGGCAGGTCAGTTTTCTAAAGCATGATCCATATCTTTCTCCTTTGTTGCTAAATTGATGGAGTATGCCTCAGACTGTAACTTGATTAGCGTCTGTGCTATTCTCTTCAAATAAGCATTGGGGGTAAGGGGATCATTAGTTAAAACTAAACTGTAAAGGTGTGGCGGGAGACTTGGCTGTCAATCATAAAGAAGCTGGAAGGGGATTTTTACCGTAGCCCTGTGAAACCCTATGTTGTACGCAAAGGTAGCTGCCAGAAGATATGTATCCCATTCTGTTTCATGCTGGTGACTAAGCTTTCTTAAGATCTGTACCAGGCTTCCATTTGTCCTTTCTACCATTCCATTTGTTTGGGGATGGTATGGTGTTGACAGAGTGCCACAGATACCCATAAGTTTTTTCAGTCTGGGTATCATGTATCCTGTGAAGTTGGTCCCATTATCTGTTAGCAATGTTTGTGGGCAGCCATGTTTGTAGAATATGTTCTCTAAAATAAACTTGGCTGTGGTCAGCGCCAACTGGTTGGGAATTGCTTTTGTTTCTACCCATTTTGTAAGCTGATCCACTGCTACAATTATGAACTTATTCTTGCTAGCAGTCAGTGGAAGGGGACCTACTACATCTATAGCAACAGTATGAAATCCAAAACCAGGTCAAATTAGCCTGTGCTGGTAACACGGGACCTTTGGTTGCTCTATTATACAGTCATGACAAGCGGCCAGGGTTTCTGCTACATCTGAATACATACCTTCCCAGTAGCAATGCTGCTGTAGGAGGTTGAGGGTTTTATGGATACCGCCATGGCCCACAGTACAATGTGCTGATACTATTGTGTCTGTCTGTAAGGATGGGCGAATATATGGTAACCACTTCCCTTTATACAACTTAAAAAGCTGATTGCCCTTGACGTGGGTGTCCACCGCAAGAGAATTCAGAATTTTCTGAATCTTGAGCGGCTCCTCCCCCCACATAGAAGGTTTCAGCATCAGTTTGTTGTAAAGTTTGTCTGCTGCTGAGGAGACCAAAGCTATGATAGGAAGACAGGAAAGACAGTCTGCATTCTGGTGCATGACTCCCGCACAATGGATTATCTTGTAATAATAGGCTTGTAGCTTAATAGCCCATTGTGCCAGTTGTCCCTCCAGATCCTTCAGAGTTTTTAACCATTTAAGTGAGGCATGATCAGTTACCACCGTAAAGTGTACTCCGTGAAGGTACACTCTAAATTGCTGGCAGGCATAGATGACTGCCAGGCATTCTCTCTCAGTGACTGTGTAGTTCCTCTTGTGACTATTGAGTGTGTGAGAAAAATAACCTACAGGATGGTCTTGATCATTGTCATCCAGCTGAGAAAGAACAGCACCAATTGCTGTCAAGCTGGCATCTGTGTGCACAATGAAAGGGCGCTCAAAAATTAGGATATGAAAGTACTGGCTCTGTTACTAGGGTGGCCTTCAAGTCCTCAAAGGCTTTCTGGCATCCTTATGTCCATGAGAACTCAACGTCATTTTTCAACAAGTGAAATAGTGGTCCTCTTAGGCCGGCAAAGTTTGGTATAAAGTGTCTATAATAGCCAATCATCCCTAGAAACACCTGGACATCTCTCTTGTTGGAAGGCGTTTGCATGTGTGTGATAGCTTTGAACTTGGCAGGAACAGGCCGCAAACCATCCTTACTGATAATATAACCAAGGGATTACATATGTTCCTTAAAGAAGTTACACTTCCTTGGTTTTAACTTGAGGTTGGTAGCAATCAGACGCTGAAATACTGCCTCCACGTGGTCCAAATACTGGCCAAAGGTTTGTGAAAAGACGTTAATATCATCAAGGTAGACCAGAACACAAGTCAACTTGAGGTCTCCCATCACAGAGTCCATGGCCCTTTGGAAAGTTGTGGGAGCATTTGCGAGTCCTTGTGGCATCCTGGTAGATTGAAAAAGGCCTTGCTCCGTAATAATGGCACACTTTTGTCTGGTCTGCCTTTGGAAGGTCAATCTTCCAGTATCCGCTGATCAGATCCATTGCGCTGAAGTATTTTGCACCACCCAGATTGTTCAATGTGTCATCAATGTGGGGCAACAGATAAGAGTCTTTTTTAGTAACAGAGTTCAATTTGCAGTAGTCCATTACTACGCGGTTAGACCCATTCTTTTTCTTCACAATCAACAATGGGGAAGACTAAGGGCTTTTGCTGGGTAACAAAAGGCCAGATGTGAGTAACTTCTGTAGTTCTTCATTGACAATGGCTTGGTTGGCCAGACTGCGCCTTATCAGCCTAGAGCATATAGGGGCAGTGCCTTGCGTATCCAAAACATGTTCAACTCCCAGAGCTTTCCCTAGGTCTTGATCGTTCTCCGCAAAGACGTCCTTGTATTTCTCAAAGAGTCAAATAGCTTGGTCCTTCTGGTCTTCTGTTAGTCCATTTAAAGACTTGCGTGGAATAAGCGACAGAATGCTTGGCTGGTTGCAAGGTAGTGCAAATTCACTGAACTCACTGAATGGGGTGGCATCCATAAGACCAGAGTTCTCTTCCAGCTTCATGTAGCCTAGAATTTGGTGTTTCTTTGCCTTCAGCAATTTATCAGAAAGGCTTCCTAAGAGTACTAGTATCTCTTCCAATGATGGCATGACAATACCAGGTAGGATCCAGGGTTCCAGCCGCAAACTGTTGTGGAGTCCAAATACTTCACCATGCATACCTTTAGGAAAACTGAGGCTTAGACCTGTATTATGAATCACCTGCAATCCACTTGGAATAGAGAATTTGCTAGAGGAATATAAGATAATCCCTTTTTACTCCTTAGTGGTCAGAGGTAGAACCTTGATTTTGCGCTGGCGCAAGGTGTACACTACTGGCATATCTCCATCAGCATATTACATGTTAATATAATGGATTTTCTTTGTAGGGAGGTCCCTTGGTCCGTCTCCATGATAGAACATTGGTACCAAGTGACCCAAAATGCTGAAGGTGCTATCCTGATGATTGATGATAGTTCTGTAGGTTGCCATGAAGCTGGTACCAATCAAGATATCATAGCTTTTGTTGCATAACACTATTGCTGGAGCAGTTACCACCAATTTACCAAAACAAAGTGGTAAGGACAAATAGGCTCCCAAAGCCTTTGTTTTGTCAGGTCCCGCAGTACCAAATTCCTCATTATAGTCTAAATCAGGCGCAAGTTTCAGTTTTTTTACTAGCCTGGTTGACACAATGTTCCCTGGGGCTCCAGAGTCCAGAATTGCCCTTACTCAAAGTTTGTGAACCACCAGTTCAATGTAAGTGCAATTGTGTTGTTCTCTGTGATGAGGGGAGGTAATTTTGGTAACCTTATGAACGTCTAATCCTTTGAACTGAGCAAGAAACAACTCCAGCACAGTTGTTAGGACGGGCTTCAGGGATTTCAAGGTATCCAAATTTGTGGAGACTTGTACTGACCTCAATAGTTGAGACAACTTTTTGACGCTGTCTCTCGTGGGTGACCTCGGCATATGGCATGCAAAGTTGTTCAGCGTAGGGTATAGAGATGGTGTCAACGGCTTTCTTGGACGGTATACTCTCCGTACAGATTGCTTGCTTCCTTGTAACTGTGTTAACAGTCAAAACCCTATTGAGCAAGTCTTTGTTTATTTCTTCTTTATTTGGCATGTATCTTTTGGGGCAAGCTTCTTGGTCCAACATGCCAATGTTGCGGTCAGGAGCTTCAGGATCCAGGTTGATAGGTGGAGAGGGTCAGGAACTACTAGCAGTCAGGGTTTTCTCCTCAACCTGACTGCTTAGCAGTTTTTTGACTCCTCACTGTCTTCTTCTCTGTCATCTTTTTCCTCTTTGTCATCCTGCTTGTCTTCCACATTGTCTTCCTGGTTCAGGTGGCAAACATTAGCCTTGGGTTGCTTGAAGTCCCAAGAAAGATGTCCTAATTGTCCACAATTGTATCATGTGCAGGTGTTTGCTGTGTTGTTAACTGGGGGAGTAGCTACAATTGTTGGTTTATTTGGAGAGTCTCTATCCCAAGTTTTGCCCTTGGAATCTGTAGAAAAGGACAAAGTGGCTTTCTTATTGTCAGGAAAAGCAACTTCAAACTGCTCCTTAAAAGATCCCAAGTGGCGCATGAGTTCAGGGACCGTTCTTGCACCATATATTCCAGACTTGAGAGCAATAGAAAGCTCTCTATTAGGGCGTACATAGTTAAGAAGTGCTCCTTTTATGTCAATATAAGTGGTGGCTCACATGGAGACTAGTGTCTGTGCTTCCAAGTAAAAGTGTTCCAAGAACTCCATTAGGCTTTCCCCCTTCTTTATCTTCCCTTCTGTGAACTCCATTTTTTGGCAAAATAAAGCTTCTTTGCTGCCAAACTCGCAATAAGGGCCCTGGATACGTTCTTGTAAGTCCAGCCTTGTTCCGGAAGTCTCAGCATTATTATTGTCTGGGTCTTTAAATCCAAACAATTAAAGATGGCCACATTCTTCATGGCCTCGTCCGCCCCATACATAGAGTTATTGTATAGTCGGAGGAACATGTGGACATTGGCATTTTTGTCAAACTTTGGCAAGTTTGTTGGTTTGGAATTTGGGATCACAGCAGAAGTGCTAAAATTATAACTTCTTCTAGGAGGGGGTGAGGTATTTCTCTGGTTCAAGGCGCAAAACTGTGCTTCCAAAGCTGCATCCCTGGCGTTGTTACTAGTCCTGGAAATAGAGGCAGCAGCGCCAGGAAGAGGTGTTTCACTGCTGTCCATAACTGATTCCGCTGCATAGACTTTACTCATTGTACGGCCTATGTTGTCTTTGTTGCTCTCATAACTATGAAAGGAGCAATGGTCTTCTGACATTATCCTGGCTGACTGTAGATGGGACACTTTGACTTCTTCCTGAGGTTTTCTGTGGACCTGTTTCCAGAACAGCTTGGCTGGAGTAAACTTGAAGTAACTGTTCTACTTGTCCTTGTAGATGCAGAATGTTGCTATGTTGTGATTGTACTTCTTGAGCCATGTCTTTTATTGTATGATTAGCTGCTTTTAGTTTGTCTTTGAGCTTCTCCATATGTGAATCTTGTTTTTTAAACATCACATTGTTCTTTTCTTGCATAGCCCAATGGTTGTTGCTTAATGCTGCCAGATTATCATGATTATCTTCTGTGTGGTCATGGTTGTGGTTGATCAATTTTACCAACTTGGGAAATTCCACGTTGAAATGATTACAGTCAGAGAGGCATTGCCAAAGGCCTTTGTCAATCTCACTGACGTGTTTGGATAGCTCCTCCATGTCCTGTTGGATAATGGCGGTGACTTCCTTATTGCCTTCTACTGCAACCCCATCTTCTATCAGTCTTACAGAGCAGCCAAGGGACTTAACTCACCACATAGGTAGCAAAAGGTGGCTTCTGTATCATTTACGTGGTGAGTTACTGTGCCTAGCCAATTATTATCCAACCCTTTGTGCTCCAGCATAGTCCCAACCATTGTGGACACGTAGTTTGTCAGACGTTCCTCAAGCTGTGTTAAACAGTTTGCCATGAAGTTTTGGTGGATTGCCAAGTGATTCAATTGGTGACTGATATTGGTCATAGAGCTTGTAAGTTTGTCATACAGAGGACAGAGGAAAGACTGCTGATTGTTTATCAAGTTTCCCTGGTGCAAAATCAGGGATAGTTGATAACCCAGGTGGGCCTGGTTGTGGCAAATGGCAGGATATGCAAAACTATGGATATACTCTTTGGCTTGTTTGATTGTTTTCATCTGTAATCAAAGCTGATTAGGGGTTATTCCTGTGAAATTGCGGAATTTCTCTTTGGCCGTAGTGCCATAGGATGGCAGTACGGCAAGCTTCTGGTGGGCTTCCCCATTCTGATACACACCTTGGTTCATACCGCTAATAGCTTGCTCCAGCTGTTGCTGGTTAGGCTCCACGTTTCTGTCTACCTCCAGAGGCACTGGGACATTGAGGTGTAGAGAGGACTGGTACTCTATTAGGTGGGGATGCTGCACGTCAGTCATGAACTTACCAAAAGCCATGAATTTGTTAGGCAGACCATCCCTTGTTCCAGCAAGGCAATTGATCTCCGAGAATAACCCATCAGGGTGGTCCTGAAGGTGGCAAAGGAAAGTGTGGAGAAGAGTATCTCCATCACCTCCCCGCATAAAAGACGAGTCCCCAGCATGGCGACGGTTATCATTTGACCAATGCATGCTATGAGTGAGCACCAATGTCGTATTTCTGCGTAGAGTTGGTAGTTGCCTTCACTTAACTCAAAATATGGTCCTTCTATTACTAAAGATTAGGTCAAGATAAGTTCTAGCCTAATGTGTATAATAAAGTTAAAGTATGTAAATTTGATCTTTTATTTAATCAATCAAGAAGGGAGTTATATAGTAACAGAAGAGATTAACAAGAGACACAGAACGCCAGGATCATCTGGTTACAGCCTTGTTTCCTCTATCCTTAGCCCACTATTAAACTAACAATTGACTGATCATTAGTTAATATGAAATCAGGATACAACTTAGTTGATCATTTGACCTTGTTATCATCCAGAGCAAGAGTACCATTGTTCCATGATTCACCAAGCTTAATGGATCAAATGTGTGAGTATAGTGGCAGCTAGTTTATAACCAATCACTTCCCGACAATCCCTCTTGTGACCCATAATATCTGCAATGTCAATGGCAAGTTAAAGGTCCCTCACTCCTTGCCAAGTACTTTCCCATTATGAGTATGAAAGATGGGCCAGCCATGGTGGCCAATGGGTACATCTTTTCCTGCAACAATGCCAACCAGGGCTTCAAGAGCCAGTATTACACCTGTGAGGACTGCTCTTGCCCAGTGCGGCTCAACACTGAGAGCTGGGCCAAGGTCCAAACCATCAAGGGCAAGCACACTTGTGTGATGCCCAATACCACCATCTCTTGCCTCCTGAAGTGGTATCTGGTGCAGATTATGCCCACCTCAAAGGACCTTTCCCCTACCCATCTGGCTGTGCTTTCATGCAAGTACCTCTCCCCTACCAATCTGAATAGGGTGCCAACCCACAGCCAGTTGGTCAAGTTTATGAGCAATAGATGTCAAGCCTCAAACCTCCTGGCCAAGAGCGCTACCATCATTGAAGAACTGGTCCTCATCAATGCCCTAAAAAAACTGAGAATGGAGAGATGTTCCTGCTCCATGATAATGGGCAGGAAGTGGAGGATAGGATCATTGCCTACGCCACAACCCAAAACCTGGAGCAGCTCAAAACTGCTATCACCTGGCTGTGTGACGGCACATTTGCAACCTGCCCAACCATCTTCAAGCAGATTTGGGTCCTGCATGGGTAGTTCAATGACCAGGTTATCCCCCTTGTGTTCTTCCTCCTGCCTGGTTCCAAGACAGAAGTCTACACTGGAGCATTCAAAATTGTCCAGGATGCTTTGAGCTCCCTTTCCACCAATCAGCTCCCCCTCCCACCCATGCCACCAGAGTGAACCCTTCCTCCACCAAGAAGGATGAGTCGACCCTAGTCATAGAGCAGCTAGCTCATGTACACTCACTTGGGCTGCAGGTGATCATGATGGACTTTGAGCAAGCTCAGTTCAGAGCCTTTGAGGCCACCTTCAATGGAGAAGTTCAGGGTTGCTTCTTCTATTTTAGGCAGGCCCTCATCAAGAATCTTAAGAGCAAGAAGGAGCTTTTTGACAAGTATCTTAATGAAGGTAAAGGGAAGTGCCGCTTTGCCCTGACCCAGTTTGCTGCCTTGGCTTTTGTGCACCCGGAGCATACTGGGCTTGGCTTTGAGGCCCTCCTGGAGGATGCTTATATCAAGAAGCACTCCACCATCTTTGAAGGCTACCTGGAGTACTTTAAGCGGCAATGGGTGGGCAAGAAGGTGACTGCCCGGAGAGGTAGGAGCGGGGCCACTGCCCCTTGGAACTGTCAAGGCGCCTGCCTCAAGGGGGAGATGAAGACCACCTCTAGCCTTGAGGTTTGGCATAAGCACCTGAAGGTGAAGGTTGAGGCCAACTCCAAGTTTTAAAAGTTCTTTACCAAGCTTTAGGAGGAGCAAGCTTGGAATGTCTCCAAGTTCTGTGACCTGGCCAACCGGGTGGCCTCAAAGAAGAAGAAGTCAAAGGACCAGGGGTACCAGGAGGCGCTACAGAAAGTGGTGAAGAAGGAATACAAGGTGGGTGAGATAAGGAAATATCTTGAGGGCGTTGCTACTGCTCTTGCTGGTGGCTTCAATTAGCCCAATAAATCTTGCTTTGCTTGTATATATTTTAATTTTTAAATTTTATTTTTTACTTTACTTAAATAGTACTAATCTTTTTAGAGATATATGGGAAGTTTTGGGTATAGTTTCAAGGTGGTGGTATAAGAAACATGTTAAACCTTGTTAATTTATCTGTAAGGTATGAGATATTTTTAGTTGTGCTTATAAAAAGTATAATACATAAAAATTAGAATCCTTATATTTTGTTTAGTAGTTCTCAAAGCTATGACGTTAAGCAAAAGCAACTGGGATTTAAACAGAAACAACTCAGATGCAAACAAAATTAAAGGCAATAGATTTATATTGATTAACAAGAGATTTATGTTCAATTCCATTTTGTTTTCATGTGAGTTTATTTCATTTACATCTGAGTTGATTTTATCTAAATCTCAGTTGTTCCACTTAGCGCTGTAGCTTTGAAAACTACTGTAGGTGTTATAATATTTTATTTATCCTTTATTTTTGGTTCTTTAGAATTTTAATTGTTATGGGAATAAAAAATACTTTTTATAAAGAGTGTTTTTTACATAGTAAATTGAAAAATAATTGCTTATATCTCCTTATTCTTATTGGGTATGGTAGGTTTTTTATTGCATTTTTGAGCTCTCTGAGGTCACTTTAGTATAATATATTAATAGTAATTATATTTTATAAAAATGCTCAGGGTAAAGTGTGACATTAATTAAAAAAGTGTCAACATCCAGAAGACAGCATTATCAAAAACTAAATTCACACTTTACTATAGTGTCAACATAGCCACTGTTGCTATCTATTTGGGTAATGTGTCAAGCCAGGTCCTGAACTAATCCATGATCAGGAGAGCCTGTTGAAGCAAGTGGTCTGTCACAATATTTCTTTTCCAAGGCTCATAACTGAAAAACTCAAGTGGTGAGGTAATTTTTGGAAATTAATCAAACCTTACACTTCATTGCTTGTATCTTTAGTTTTGATATAGCAATATATATGATTTCTGGGGGTTGATATAGAGAAATATTGATAAACCCAAGTAAAGCACAACTGGTTCAGGAAAATATAGGCAGGGTTGAAAGGATGTATAATTATAGGGATTTTAGCGGGAGCTTGGAAGCAATACAATAAAATCTCTCGGGGTCCACTGTGACTTTTAAAGAGTCTTCTAGTGTCGAAAGCAAGTTGGTGACTTCGAAGCCTGCACCCAAGTCGATCGCAGGCTTGGGTTTGATGGATTCGGCTTCAATAAGGCCATGGTGGGCCATGTGGGAAGAGACAGCATCGGTTAGGGCCAGGAAGGAACGCGAAGGATAGTATATTTTATCTGACAGGTCATCGTTCTGGTTGAAAAAGGGTAAGACTGGCCCAGCCATAGTGACAAGCTGGTTGTACAGGACCAATGCATGTCCCACACGGGATTGCGCAAGCAGGCAGTCAATGATTTTGCTGACAAAGAGGCTGATATCGGTTGGGATGGGTGAGTTGCTTAGGCGGAAATTGTACGCCAGGTGAAAGTAGCTGTAGCCGTTTTTAGCAGAGATGCGTGCCTCAAGACTTTTTTGGGAATAGAAACGTGCAATGTAATTGATGAACAGGTGTGCTGCATCTTCGAAGCGTACGTTCTCCACGTAGAACTGCAAGATAAGCAACCACGTGGTCTTGTCTGAATCACACAGCGCATGCCGCCGAAGTAACTCAGCTAAGAATTCTTCCGAAGAGGAGGCGAACTGCGCCAGAAGCTGGATGTGGGTGGGAAGTAGCCTATCAAAGCCTATTTGGCGGACAAAGAAGGTCACAGTGCGGTTACGGCTGGGGACGTCTTTACTTCGGCGGGCAGCTGCTAGGATACTTTTGATGAGCGGGCCTGTCAGCTGTCCTAGTTGAGGAAGATCTCTCTGCAGCCTTGGTAAAAAGGCAGATATGGCCTGCCTGGCACCGTCGGGAGTACGCGAGAGCGAGCGGAACAATATGGAATAGGCCCCCTGTGAGGGAGGGAAATGGTGATACATTTCATTCCAGTATAGCAGAAAGCGCTTGGATTCAAGTTCATTAAGAGAGAGCATTTGAAGGGCAAGGTCGGAAGTCTGCTGACTATGCACGATACCATCAAACTGCATTTCCTTCTCGATGATCTCCAGCTTCTTATGAAACTCTAGCATCCGCGACGCAGAGGGCACACTAAAGGCTAGCAGAGAATTCGCAGGATATGCAGGATGGAAGTATGCACGAAGTAGTGGTATTATCTGTTGTGAGGAATAAAACCGAGCCCCTACCTCGACCATCAGATTCCTTACGGCCAGACAATACTTGAACCTCTCTAGACGACCGTAGCTAAATTGCTTGGCAGGCTGCTTGGAGATGCCATCCATTAGCGTCACGAATGGCAAAGGATGTGAGAGATCGTGGCCAGTGCTGGCGAGCCGTTTGAGAAGAGCAATCCCATCAAGGAAATATCGGAAATCAACCGCCCCACTTGCAACATGACAATACGTTAAGGCTATGATCTGCCCTTGCTTGAGCTGCGCCCGAGAGGCAAGTAAGCGATCACCAACTCGTATCCATTTGACAATGGCAGAATGTTTTTCAGCATTTGAGAGCTTGCGGACCCTGTTTGCATGAGCAAAGAGCAAGATCGACTCGCTATCTTCCCAGGCCTGCTGACCTGCTTCTCCAGTCAACCATAAATCAAGATTGTGCTTTGGAAGGAAATGTGCCAAGAGTTGAGCGACCTCTCTTGGATCCAAAGCCATATTTTCTCTACTGCCATGCAGTAATAGGGACACCTTTTCTGGTTCTCCTTCAAGCGCTAAACCTACTGCCACAAGCAAGCGAGAAGTTGCGGCATCAAAAACACCCTCAAACGACGTAATTGCTTCACGAGTCTTATTTAAATCTGCATCTAAAGCTAAGCCTATGGCATTCCGGAGCAGCTGGACAGTATCAACACTATTTGCCGGCTGTGAACACTCTTGGGGTTGAGAGGAATATGAGAAAGAAAATACATCCTAGAGGTGTAGGTAAGTTTCAAAGCAAACAAGTTTAAGGATTAAATTTTATGGTTAGCACACTTGGAAGAAATAGATTTTTTGTGATAAGCAGCTAGTTTTAGCCATGTATTTCATTTGATAAAAACTGAAAGACGATGAATCGGTAGCTAGACGTAGGATTTAAATAATACCGGAAACCTTTCCTTTCGAGACGTAAAGGCTTAGAGAAAGAGATGTATTTTTAAACTTATTCCAGATTTACTCTGTGTTTTTTTGGATAGATTGCAAAATATATGATAGTGTTTTTAAACTGGATAACTCCGAAAAATACATCAAGTTCTTAGAGTACAATAAGTTAAGCATCACAAGCTTTTAAATTGAGAAAGTGTTTCTTTAATATGTACAGCTTATTATAGCTAAATCTTACATTCGTTAAAGACTGTAACTAAATCTTTTAGGTATAGCCTTAGCCTGAAAAATTTAAAATAGTACCTTGGAGACTTTCACTTTATTAACTGCATTCGGGGAGAATTTCCTTGTGAGGGAAGAGCCTGGGAGCAAGCACTGCCCCTTTGACACCGTGCGAAGGGTGCGGGAAAAACTTCTCTGGAGCATAGGCTAAAATAAATAACAGCAATCCGCAACTCCAACAACAGTTCTAAAACTTAATATTGCTTAGATAACTCTGCTTAGTTCTAGAAGCTAGTGCCCTTCAGTATCTGATCAATGTTGAGCAGAAGTCTGCCTTTGTATAGTTGCCAAACTTTTGGAATTCGGGGATACTTTTCTCGGGATTCACATCCAACCAATGGTGAAATTAATCGTCTGCTTTATATGGGATGTTGAACTTGGCGATTCGCTATACATACTTTCGGTGCAAATTTGGTCACCTCAAGTAAAATAAATTTAAGTTTAAATATATATTACTGGAAATCCCAACTGATAAAATGCCAGTCAATTTAAGAGCTAAAATGAATAATGCTTTTAATTTTTAAAGC
This sequence comes from Entomophthora muscae, assembly GCA_014839935.2. NCBI lineage: Eukaryota > Fungi > Entomophthoromycota > Entomophthoromycetes > Entomophthorales > Entomophthoraceae > Entomophthora > Entomophthora muscae. The sequence continues at coordinate 134,539 of QTSX02004458.1, forward strand.
CAAGCTGATTTTCATAAGAGCAATTAGTCAATTTACCCCATGAAGTTTTTAATTATATTTCTTTAATTTTTTAGTGTTACCAGTTATAGCTGAGTTTGGTCTTGGTAAAGGTTCTCTAAAGCTAGGACAAGAGAGAACATATTTAGGAATATTATTTTAGTGTAAACAATACAGTAGTTTTCAAACCTGTTGAGATAAATGTATATTATTCAGTTTAGAACACATGAACTCAGTCACAAAACATATTTCAACTTGATAGATCTAAATAGAAGATAATTTCATGGAAAATGAGCGCTATTAGGCATAAATGTCCAGTCATACAACAATCTATTCAAACTGGGGATGAATTCTTAACAATTCAACAACGAGTGTACCAAACACTAGAACACATGAGTTTCAGTCACAGAACGCATCTACTATGTTTATTATGTTTTTGGTGAACACATGACACTCAGTCACAAAAGTTGGAAATTCAATCCAACAACAAGCCTCAATAGCAACTGAAACAGACAACATAAATATCAAAAATCAAAACACATGAATGAATCTATAATACTGTTACCAACTTGTCCTAATTAAGAATGAAATCTAGAATATGAAAAGGAAATAAATATTCTGAGTGTTTGTTTTGATATTAGAATCAAAAAAATATCAAATTTATCCAAACTCATGATCAACAGTGCACATTTATAACCAAAAATAACTAATATAGAAATCTAAAAATCCAATTCAAAATAAACAGTAGTGACTACAAGATTGCATGATGCTATATATGGAGAGATAAAAATTACAATAAATAAATTATATAGATAAGCTTATTTTAATTTTGTTTTATTTTTATACCAAAATGGATGCATCCCAGCAACAGAGTAACAATGGACCTGTTGTGTGCCATGGTTGCAGTTGCCCCGCAGGTCAAAGAACAGAGTTAGTGCAACTCAAGTGCCTACTCAGGAAGGAGATGAGAGAGGGGAGTTCAATAGTGACGCTGCACTGACACAGCCAGTTCAAGGAGCACAACATGCAAGGGGGCAGAGCATCACCCCTGGGTCCAGAAGCTGACCCAAAAATTCACCAAGGTCATCACCACCAAAACGTTAAATGACATCACCACCAAGAGGATGTCCTTGAAGTACGACCCTGTATATCGCCACAATGGTGTTTCCACAGCCATACTGGAGAAGGTTAAGCTTGTGCTTGACACCACTTATGAGCAGTACATCAGTGATTCCAAAGGGGAAGACAAGTGCAAACTGCCCCATATTTCCAAACCACTAAAGGGCAGAATGTAAATTCACTGCCACCTTTGGCTTTGGATCAAACCGTTTTCCCCCGTTGCACCAAGAAAGACCTAAAAGTAACAGCCAAGCTGCCCAACTCCTTGGGGGATTTGGCACACACTGTGGATGAAAGATTTGTTCTGGCCTGTCAGGAACCCACTCTTGGGCGGCCGGCCCGCCGGTTTCGGAGGTAACTTGGGCCGGGTTTTTTGCGGGCAGGGCCCACCACAAGAGAGGGGCTAACTTTAAGAGGTAAGAAGCAGACTTTCCTAACCAAGTCCACGGGCTGGCAGCCAGTAAAATGGTGTCCACCACCCCAGTGAAGGTGATGTACACTATGCCAAAAAGCTTGCTGGTATGGTCGGTTGGCAGGTTGGGGGAAGAGGCTGGCATTGGGTTTGGTATTACGGGTGGTTCCATATAAACTTTATAGGCCGGGAGATAGTTGAATTTTCCTCTGAATAACTTGGGGGTAGAGAAAATCCATGGGCCTTGGCAGTTGCATCTGACGGCAGATTGGATGCAGGCTAATGGGTCAAGTTTGATGATTTTCTCTGGTGTGTAATCCTTATATTTGGGCTTTAATGGGTAATCAGTAAAATGAACAGGCCCAAAGAGAGCACCAGGTGGACGGAAAACTGAGGGCAGGAGGGCTGGGGGATCTCAAACTTAACTTATAGACGGCAAATACAAAATATGATAATAGCTGTATGAGCCAAAGTAACATAACCTTTATTTAAAAATGGCAATAAGTTTGGGGTGTGGGGTCCTTTGGTCTATATAGCACCCCACCTTCAAACTTAACATTTTCCATGGGTTCATCAGGACATTGGGGAAAGCTGGGCCGGGGAAATTTGGTACTCGGGTCTGAAAGTAGCAGAATGGCGCTCGGCCCGGGAGTTCTTTCATTGGTCAAAATTCTTGATTTGGCTACCTGAATGTCTTGCTTTAGCATTGTGGTCATGGGGCCGGGCTGCAGGCCCGTTCCTCTTTCCTGGGTAGGCTCCTGATTGGTTGCTTGAGAGGACTTCAAACTTATTAAGTTTACATAGGCGCCATCTCTGCCTTCATTAGGCAATTTGAAAGGCTCCTCTTTGGGTGCCACTATGGTTGGGCTGATGTCAGTATTCTGGCTTTGGGAATTCACAGGAGCCTCAGCTTGCAGGGGTTTGATCCCCAAAAAACACAGGCAGGCGGCCCAGCGGTCCATAGGCCCGGCAGCCTGTAGGAATCCAGGGCCGGGGTTCAAATCCTGCTCCCGGGCCTGGGTTTCCAGAGGGGAAGAATTGTCAATCTTGACATGGCCTACCCTGTAGATTTCCCAGCTTTGGCTGCTCTGCCCTGGGAAGAAACACTGATCAATTTGGATTATTTGTTGGCATAGTTTTGCCCACTTTTGAAAAAATCAGAAATGCCCAATCAAGAGACCCCACATTGATGTCTAGTAAGTCAAATGAATCTAGAATGCCTGGATTGCTCCCCAGCCAATCAGGTGGGGCCGCAGAAATTAAACTGGAATCCTCCAGCACCTCTGGCCATGGCCAGTAAAAATTTTCTCCTAGCCAACCAGATGAACCTATTGAGGTCATGTGATCTTTTCCCTAGCATCTCACCCCTTTTAACAATGCCAGGGGACTTTGAGTCCCCTGATTGTCAATTTTTACCATAATAAAACTTTAACCAAGTTTTAACCAAAGTAAAAACCTAGGCTTTAACTTTTGGACTTGGTTTAGAGTCCTTCTTTGGTTTTAAAACAAAGTGTTAGTAGTTATCTGTTTGAAACTTACTATTATATGGTCTTCTTCAAACCCGGTGGCCGCTTTCAAAATCTATAGTGCAGAGTTAACACTTAGTCATTGTGTTTTTTTCTTGTACCTTTCAAAAACACTGTTTGAACTTGAATTTCAACTTGAAAATTCATATAAATCTTATTTTTATCTTGAGTTTTTTGTTTATTTTCTGGTTTCAAACCCGCCTTCACTTTTACATCTGTCCAAGCCATCCAAGACTATTTCCAAGGCTCTGAAAACTCATTTGGTCAGTTATTTTAAATATTTGACTGTAATCACCCTAGTTGCAACAAATTTTACCCAAATAAAACCTGAAAAGTGCATCTTTGGACTCCAAATCTCCTGGAGTTTCTAAAAATGTTGCTCCCTGTCTTAAGATTTGTGGTATTCTCTCCAGCTCCCTTTGTGCTACTCCTCTGGACAGCTTCTCCCAAATTATGGTCCCGTCTCTCTTCTTCCGTTTGCTTTGCAGAGGATAACCCCTATAGCCTCCTGCATCTTCCTGGTGCACTTCTTCTTTTGGGGGAGACAATTGTCAAGAGTCTAACTTGCAATGACCTGGACTTTCACACTATCAACCACACTGTGTCTGCTTCCGCATTGGAAGAGATACCAATGCCTGCCCTTTCCAGTTTGGAGGGGAATGGCTTGGTACCCCTTCAAGCACCTGTGAAGTTGCCTCATGCTCCCACACGCACGCCCTGGTTTCTTGTTGGGTTGGTGTTGATGGGGTTGAATGCATACTTCCCCCAGCTGTCTCCCACGTCCTCTCTTTGGTCCCCTCTCCAAGCGGCCATCCCAGTACTCCACTGGACGGCATCCTGGTGGTATATCTTACTGGGATGGGAGCCAAACTTAGTTAGTTTAGCCCCCCTCTCTCACACAGAAGGTGCTGAAAAAGGTTGCTGCATTCTACAGCCAAGTGCCTATGCCCTGTGTTGTGCCTAATGCCAACGAGTCAATCCCCACCGCCAAAAAAACCCAAGCACCACATCATCCCTGACGTCACCCGCAAGACCTTCATGAGGCTCATGGAGAAGACCACCGACTACAAGAAGGCCGCAGCTATTGTCTATATTGTGAAAAATCCACACACAGGCTCCACACAACTTCCCTGAAAACAGGGACTGTTCTCCTTTTGGAGAAATCCAAGCAGGTTCCAATCCTATTGGTCCAGGAACACCTGTGGGCAATCCAAAAGTGGATTGAGCAGAGCTGCCATCTTGAACTGGAAAATATCCAGTCAATGGTTGAGTCTTTTTTGTAATCCAAGCTTTGGTTTCCACTTGCTACCGCGCGGGGAAGAAATTAAATTTCTCGTGGAAGAAACTTGGTGTATCTCTGTACAATCAGAATAGCCCAGACAACATTGTCTACTGCCAGAAATACACCAAGAAAGTTACTGTTCTCAAGGAGAAGGGAACTGTCAAATTCTACTACATTGACTAGTCCTCCTTTGCGTCCTCCATGAGAAACAAGTATGGGTATGTCCCCAAAGGCTCAAATGATGGGATGGCTTAGTGTGCTGCAGTCCGCAACACAGCCTATTTGATGGTGGCTTTCAGGATACCAAGAGTACCGTGGGGCTCTAGTAGGTGAGGGAGGAGTCAAAGCAGGTACTGGCATGGCTCACCAGATGATGGGATCTAACTTTACCAGATAGGAAAAGGCCTTCCCAGCCACAGCCCAAGGCCCAGCTGCTGGCAAGGCAGAGTCAATCAATCCTGTGAGCTCCAGGTAAAACACTCCCAGGAATTGACTACTCTGGCCAGTGGCATCAGAGATAGGTGGGACTGAGATGGTCAGTTTGGGTGTTGGGGGTGGTTCCATGGGGACCAGGTAGGCAGGAGGATTGTTGTACTTCCTGTTGAAGATCAAAGGGTAGATGGTGATTGCTTTGCCGTCACGGACAATTTGGTAGGGTTCCTTGGGTGTGTTTGGGCGGGTGTACCACTGAAAGTCTTTCAAGGTCTAGGGTTTGTGGTCAGGATTTGGGGGATACTCAGTGAAATGCACAGGGCCAAATGGAGCATCAGGAGGGCAATAGTAGTCAAAGGCTTTGGTTTTGCCAACTGGAGTCTGGCTATCTATCCCAGTGGGTGAGTACTGACGCTTGGGTGTTTGCAGATGGAAGAGTATCAAAAATATGTATGGAAACAGATTGGTGAACCAAAGGTTCATAACAACTTTATTTGGTAAGGATGATAATACAGAACTTTTTCAAGTGTTTCAGATTTATATACTTACTCATATGCAGATGCCTCTGGGCATTCTTCTGGTGCTATCTGTGTGGCAAGTCTTGACATCTCAGGTTCTGCTGTTTGGTTGGCTGCTTCATGGTCATTTTTGGGGTTTTCAGGAACAGTTGTTTGGTTTTTTGGTGGTCCATCTTGGCTTGGCTGGCCATTGGTTCTGGCAGGATTGGCTTCTGGGGTTATAGGGGTTTTCCCAATTTGATCACCATTTTTGGACTGGCTTGACAGGCTTCCCTGAGCCCAAGGAATTTGATTAACAAAGGGGTCCCAAATTGGAGACCCCAAATTACTTAATGGAGGGTTGTCAGGAATCCTTTTCCTGACTTCATTTTAAATTTAACTGAAGGGTCCCTAGTTATCAACCAAAAGGCACAAAACAACAACATTTTTAACACTTTTGAGCCTTTCAGCCCTTCCCAGACCAAGAATCAACCCCAGGACTCTAATCAGGAAGAAAACATTAGAACAAAACCATACAATTCATTTAAATTACCTATTTATTATCCATCAATTCAATGGTATTTTGAATTTGAAAACCCTTTTGAAAGCAAAAAGGTTAGTATTAAGAGTGATAGTGTCACTTACCGCTCTGGTTCTGATTGGCTACTTGATGCCTATTGTTGGATTAATGACCTGCTCTCTAAGTATATGGACCAAGCTCTGTACATTAAGATATTTGATCTTCTGGCTCTACAGCGGTTAATTAACATTAATCTTGTGGCAACCTTGTGGCTTCTCTTCCTGCACCAAATATGTTTGACAATTATTAAGCAACAAGTTATCTCCTACTTGAAACAGGTATGTTTTAAATGATATACTCATGCAAATCTTCTTCATTTCCCAAACTCCACTCAAATATTTCAGCCCTGAAATTAAGGCTATTTAAATGCCCAATTTTTATTCATTCCAATTGTTCCAACAATAAAGAATATATCTTATCCTATCTTGTTACATCCATTTCTTATTAAACTTATTTGAAGCCATGAAGGGGATCTATTTCCTGTGGTGGTTTCTAGTCTCCCTTTTACAACTTTAAAAGGTCTTGAGAATCCCACTCCTACTATCAACTGGAAAAACTCCTCACCCAATGATGCCCATCAGAAGGAGTCCTTGGCCAACAGATGGTTCAAGTATCCCTCTGGTCATTGGGGACAAAAGTTCCACTATGGCTGCCATTCTACTCCTCTACCTGCTGAACCCTTGTTGGTACGGCCTCACGCATCATTTTATCTGTTGTTGTACCTGATAGGATATAGTCTTTTGGGTTGTTTCAGCTCCCTGATGGGAAGATTTGCATACTTAGGTCACTTGGGACACCTTGTCATGGTTACAGTGCCCATTGGTTCAGCCATTGCAGGGCTTAATTTAGAGGCCTTGGCTCACCAACTTGGGGGCTTTTCCCCCTCAAAATGGGTCCCTGACAAGGATGGGCTTGATCTGGGTTTACTGGGCAGCTAAAAATAGCCTTCCCAGGCCCAACCAAACCCACCCAGGCTTTGGTGTAGCTTTTGGGGCCCAGAACAGGCCTCTCAGCTGCCACCAGGGCAGGAATGATTCCTGCACCTGGATTTGCTTCAAAAAGCAAAAATCCAGTTGCAGGATAATCTCTCTCACCTGCTAGCCCCACCTGGTGGCTAGAAGCGGGTTCAAGTCCCGCCTAGGGCCTTGAATCTGTTACTTTTGTAAAAAAATCTGATCAAATCAGGTGGCGTCATAATTAAGATGCTGAAATTGTTTAGCATTGATTAAGAGAATGAGATAACCGAGGAACTTGAAGACAAAACCAGTCAACTTTTCACATGAACCTACACAATTTGAAGGCAAATCAATCAGGCCAGAATTTTGCTATTCATGACAAATGTAGCAAATTCTGGTTGGTGATTTGAAAATTCATTTTTTACTTGGGATAAGTAGCCCTGACTTGGAATTTACAATGTGTCTACAATAGTTCACACTTTGTTTTAATTAAATAAGCCAAAAATCAATTTAATTGTGATAAAAGCTGAACCATATTTTGGATTGCAACTCATGTATGTTGGATTTGATATCCCCATATTTTATCCAACATGTTTTTAATATATAGTAACATTGCTTGAAATGTTACAGAACTAGATTTTGGAACATGGCTTAGAACCTGTCAGGAATCACTTCCCTGACAACAGTTATTTAATAGATGAAGGCCTCTTCCAACTTCCAAATTTGGATAATATAGGTCACTGCTACTCAATTAATTGTCAATTAATTGCTCTTATGTATCACAGGAATGCAGATGCAAGTAAAACCTGCAAGGAACTCAGTACTATAATGCATCTAAAAATAGCCTGTATCATGATTCCTGTCACTGCATGTGAATCATTACACCTGGGTTTCAAACTCATTAAGTCTGTACTCCCAGTTTCATCCCCTAGTATAAGAACTCCCATCCAAGTCCCAAGTTAATTGTTTGATTAACATTTATTTCTACAATAAAGCAATCTTGCCCTAATATTCACTTGAGCGTTTAATAGTATCTCCTAGTTCAGATGATTGAAATCCCCTATTTGTGGTCTGTAGTCATCATCTGGCTCTCCTTATTCCTGCCTTGTATCCTGTCTCAGGGGTCAGCTACCTTGTACTTCCCTGGTCCTTGCCCAATCCCTAGCCTAAAGCTTGAAGAGATATCTCCTGTTGTAGAGAGTAATGGACCCTTGTTTGATTTCTCAACTGTATTCTCCTCTATAAAGAGGGTCCCTTACAGAACCAAAAAGATGCATGAGGTTCTTAGAAGCACAGGATAGGTTTGAATTAACTATGGCTGGAAATATAAATGCAATATGATGTTCCCAACCTTTTTTAAAAGAATACATGTTATTTGGAGTTCAAGACAATGTTAAAAGGAACATAGCCAAGAGAATGTGCGAAGAGGGATGTAACAATAGTATGGGGCTAAAAGTGTGAGAGGACTTGGGTGTCCTTCTATTTGATTTCCTCTTTGAAAATTATATGATGTTCCTAACCATGGCTGGAACCAATGATTCAGGGTTTGGATTTCTGTGCCAGAACCCTTCTCTAGTTAAGAGGTAAGTTAGATCAAAGATATTCCAAAAGGCTATGGTTGAAACAGGAGGCTCGACCTGCCAGCAAGGTTCCAAGTAAGCAGGTTTGTGACCCGCAATCCGATTATCCAGTCACCCGAAGCCAGACTAGGAAGTCAACTCAAATTTCCAAATCTAACAACATGAACAAATGATGATCCCTTACGGCGGATACCTCATTTTGGCGCTTGACTCATTACTAGGATCAAGCCACCCCCTTCACCATCCTACCATGTGATCTACACAATCATGTTCCTGTTATCCATGACTCACATTAACTATATAATCACTATCTCTCAATAAAGAATATTATCTAGTTTCTAAATATTTTTCCCTTGTAACTCTGCTAAAACAGCACAGTTACGACACTATGACATGTTCCTACTATCAAACTGGTTTGATTTAAGAGTGCCTGATCTAAAAGTCCACATTTTTAGTCTTGACAATAGTAACATATTCTATCAATTGCCCATCCTTTCTACTTACACATATTTGGAAAGTAGGGATTGGGATGAAAACAGCTCTATAAGATATTCCTGTTGGTGGTTGAATATCCAATAATCAATGTTTCAAGGTATTTATAATTAGACTAAACTAGCTCAAGGCTCCAAGAATTCCTTGATCTCATCTTTGATCTCATCTTTGATCAACTACCCTTGTTGGATATTCCAAGGTAATATGTCCATTTAGATAACTTATCCGACTCAAAGCTAGGCTTAATAGACAATACGAGGTTTCCAGTTGTCTAATCCAATTACACAGCTGTACTTCAATTTTACTTTTATTCATGAAAGACGCTTATCGATCTATTCGTAATTAACTTTGTTTCTGTTCAATGTACCATGATCCTCTTATCTCAGCAGTGCTCCATTAAATGCTTTATAGTTATTTGTCTTCAATTACATTGCTGATTCTCTATATTGTGGTGATGCAATTGAATGTCCATCACAAATATTGTCAAAATGTAATCATTGCTCCAATCGAGCGAGCTTTAAAATACCAGTTCTCGAATTACAAACGACAGGGGCTTGTATCCTGAATAACTCACTGGGGTATTCTTGCTTGACTAACTGTATGATTTAAGCGCATGCCAAATTCCTTTTCAACTGCAGCCAAGTGAATTTGCTGCCGCAAATGAGCCACACTAATATTTATTTTCAAAGCAAAATATATCTTTGAATCGGCTCGTTTGAACGGGTGGCTTTAAAAATCGCTTCCCCCACCAATCAAAGCCCAAACCACTATGGTTAACAGGATTGCGGTTTCGTGAAGAGCCAGCTGCCACCGTCTATTCCACCACCTTGGCCTGGTTAACTGCATCAACGCCCTTCAACGCCAGAGCTTGGTCATCTAAGAATCAAGCTAGATGGTCAACTCGCGTCCGTCTCACCCCATACCTCCCAATTTTTCAAAAATCTAAATTCTTTATTTCTCTACTGAAACTAGCAAGTTTCATCCATCGACACTCCAAGGTAATATGCTTCCCATATCTCACTTCGAATACCAATTGTAAAGATAAGCTCACAAGTCAGTTTTTTCACTGGCCTTGTTTTCATAATTCTAAATCTTTTTTCCTTGCTATAAAAAATTATAGTGACACTGAACATAAATTTACAAGTATCTTTTGATGCATGCCCTTGAATTACTTTTTCAAGCCGTATTCTAATTTCATTCTTTAGCATCAACTTTTCTCCCAATGTTTCGTCCATCAAGGGAGGAGCAATTTAACCAACAGGAAAAACCCGAGTCGGTAGAACTATATGTGACCGACGGGAACAAATCCGGACTTTTGGCTGGGCCTACTGGGCTTCTTTCCAACAATGCTTCCTTGATTGATAACTGGATTTCCCTCAAGGACCACAACTTAAGGAATGGAATTCCAAATCTAGAGCAGCTTCTTTCGGGCAAGGGCCGTCCTCCTCTTGATGCCCAGAATTTCGGAGAATATGTCGAGAGAGAAGATTCCGTTGGTACCCTCCTACTTGACTTTTACAAGCGAGTGATCCAGTTTGAGGAACACTGTCTCCACCACGAACATCGATATTCTATCCCTCCACAATCCCCTCAAACGCTCCTTCTTCTATCCATCTCCTTCAATTCTCATAAAGGGCGGAGTTTAGTGCCAACCTCAACCATGAGTGCCCAAGAAGTCAATGAATTAAAAGAGTTGTCTGATGAGGCACGTGCAATCATTGACGAATTCTTAGATCCTCGCTCCAGCAAGTACATTGGGTGTCCCACCGAGTTTCTTTGGCGTGCAAGGGCGGGATTGGATTCACCTGACGTGTCTTGGAACCAAGTTTTGTCATTATCGAAACAGAATGCTTTTAATCTACTCAACACTCACTTCTATGGAAGCTTCATCAAAGATTGCTTCCACACTAACATATCCGTAACCTCTGCTCAACTATGCCTCTTTGCTGGTGCCATCATTCTCGTATTTGCCTTTACCCTACCTCTCTCGATGGTTTTCTATGATCTTGGGCCTCGCCCCACTCGTCTAGCCCTTTTACCGTTTGCCTTTTTTGGTTCATTCTTTCTACTCGCATCCTACACCCGATTCCTTCCCATCCTAGGGCTCCGTCACCTAAGGTACTTTAACCCATTGTAATAATCTCATCTTTCTTCAGGGAAAGCTCCTTTCGAAAATACGATCCTCTGATTGATCCTCTCGTCAGCCGAGCACACTACCACAAAGCCTTTAAGCATCTCAGCATGGCCTTGGCCTCCTCCACAATCATTGCCGTAATCTTTGTCTGCCTCCCCGGAAATCACCTGATGCGAGAAATTCATCACTGATCTCCAAACCATTCATCTCCCCCTAAAATCATTAAAATCTTGCGCTCATTCGTTTTTATCCAAACTTCATACTTCCTAGCACGGCATACCATTGTAGACGATAACTTTTCATCCCATGTCTCTTTATAGCCCAGATCGACTCAGCCACGACATTCTTCAGATTAGTTAATTTATCCCTCTTTCTTATCCACATCCCAAACTATTTTTCTTGCATCCATCCACAGGATGCTTTGCTCTCCCAGGAAATCTCATATACTGAATGTCATAATATACTGTTGCAACCAAGAGTACTCCCCCACCCTCTAATGTATCTCACGATCCACAGGGGGTGCTTGAAGAGATGCCCCATAACATAACTAACAGAATGAACTCTCCAGCAGACAATGTCAAATTACGGGCATTATCTACTAATTAGGAGTGATGCCAATTCAACACACTGATCCCTGCACAAGTTATTCCACACCCCCAAACCTTATATCAAACCCACCACTGTGCTACCCCTTGTGGCCTTGTGGCTTTCCCCATATGGTATATTAGTCACAATAACTACCAATAAACATCATCATATTCTTGTCCTTTCTATTGGACTATTGTCTTCCCCAATTAAATACTGAACTATCATTGGTTCAGTTGCAACAGTGATAGCAGAGGTAGGTTGTCGACCTACCTATAAGAAAATTCCCCAAAAAAGGACAGAGTACTGGCCAGATGGCTACCCCTCACCAAGAAACCTTCTTACCCATCCCTGATGGGGATACCCCAGAAGGTTACATCATATACCAAGATCAGTTAGTACTCACCAGCATTTACAACCGACTCCATCTGGGACAACCCAATATTAGTGTCACCCCACCCCAGCCTTACCTGTCACACCACATGCTGAACCTACAATTGAAAACTTTCATGGGTAGTATGAAAGGCACCAATATCGTAAGTTGGCTACACTCCACAGAAACCCGCCTCTGCATCTGTTAATCACTAGAACTTATATGGGTAGCCACAGCACCAGGGTATCTTGTTGAGCCTGCCGCTGCATGGTTAACCACCTGGGCCAGCCAGGAAGCTGAGTCACATGGGCTGCATTCAAGAAAGAAAACAAGTCCTGCTATAGCAAGACTTTCTCACCCCTCGCTGTGGGAACACCCCTGCTCGCAATCAACCAAACAGGAAGCGTCCCCAAGTATCTTCTGCCTGGCAATAAGCACTTGCCGCCAACTCAGAAGCTATTACCGATGGAAATGCCAAACTCCTCACCCTTATTGTCAATGGATTAAACCCCCATATCTGCAAATGGGTGCCTATGGGGTGTTGTACTCCCATTGACAATTGCTACAAGGCTATTGTAGAAGCAAGCAATCAAGCCACAATGGGCTTCTGCAGATCCAATGATGACCCCCTCAACCTTGTCCCGCACCCACAATCAAGTAGGTTGCTGCCAGCCCCATCAGCAGAAGAATGGCGATAAGCGCCCTGGTGAGGGGGAGCTTCAGTTGGCCCAGATCAAAGATTTGGGGAAGCCTGGGGGTGTAGACACACGAGAGGCTCTGCAACCCCACTTGACCCATGCTCCCAATCTCTCCCTGCCAAGGATCCCTGCAGCTACAACCAGCACCCAGTCAAACCCCTAGACATATCCCAAGTGCACAGCAACAACCATGCCCTCTAAGCCAGCCATTCCTTAGATGAAATCACTCCCTTGGCTTATCTGTTTCTCTTCCACAGATGTGATGCCAGAAAATAGCACTCTAAGGTGAAGACTCCTATGTGCACTACCTAAGGTGCACCGTCCACAGTACACCATCTTATGTGCACTATCCAAGGTACACTACCCAATGTTCACAGGTATCAGATCCTCTATTCTGATGATGGAACCCAATCATCTGATAGTTGAACCTCTTGAAACCTCTGGATTCTTTTATGCTATAAATTCTATGTGTGCCTGATACTCTTGACATATATTATTAATGCCCTGATATTATTGTATTATCTACTCTGAAACCATCAATGCATTTCCCTTAAGCTGATTCCCTACTTTCATCTAAGTAACAATGATACATATATAATTCCTCATCATTCACAATAAACAAGACCCTTTTGACACTTTGACCCACTTTTGACATATATTGCGCTTTGCACTTGGCTGGACATTACTACTGTTTATATAGTGTCCTTTAACCAGGTCCTTCCTATGGAAGCCCCTGCTATTTCTGTTGCAGTGACCAAAGGTGACAGGAAGGTCCCCCTGCTATACTAGCACCCCTACCAGGCTAGTGTCCCAGGCCCGACCACAAGTGCTATCCCCTCCTTCTCCTATTGTGGACTTAGGAAACCCTAGTGTATACCTGCCACCTCCCATTCTTCTGATAGAAAGAGTAAGGTCCAGACAGTCCTGTCTGTTCCCCCATAACTTATGTTATAGAATACCATTATTGCTATGAGTTATCTGTACTGTGGTATGTACTATAGATGCTCTATCCAATATCTTCACAGATATAGATTACTGTATTGCTAAGATAGTGTTGCACTGCAGTAAGTGCCATAACCTATCTGTGTTCCTTGACAGAACACACCCTCCTGCCTCTATCCTCCACCCTCCTATCAGATATACAAGAATGACCCCCTGTCTGCCTCCTCTCATAAGTGCTATTGATTAGCACCTTCCCTCTCACCGCCTGCTAAGTCCTTCTGGTAAGGACTCACCTGAGTTGACCTTAGAGGCCCTGTAGAAAAGTACCACAACAGAGACACCCACAAGCTCCCAGTAGGCACCAGAACTGATCACACTATGGCCAACCAGGATTCACTGATCCCCAGCAATTGTATCCAGTGCCCAGCTGATCTAAAACAACCTGTGTAAAGGCTCCTGCAGAGTTACCATCACCCATTAAACAGTACCCTCCTCAGTAAGGATGAGCAACATACAGGTCAGGCTCTCTGGGCCTATCATGGCCAGGCTCAGCCTTAACATCATTGCAGGCCTAAACAGGCTCCTCCATAATTGAACATACATTGACTGGGACACCTCCGTGATCACACTCAACAGGAATGGGGTAGGTTTTCAAATCTACCCAGTTGAAATGAATAGGCTTCTTCACAACACAGTGTTTGTACGTCTCACAGAGACAGGCACCTATGACTTCAAAGGGGGGAAGCTGGACTTAAATCACTGTTCAATTGAGGTTTTCCCCCTGAACATGCCACCCTTGGACTTAGCGCCTCCACCAGCCTTAGTAGCGCTCCCCAAGGAATTCAATAACGTCTTCTGCAAAACTTTGGATTAACTACCTTCTCCTTGGGAAACACAGCATGCTGGAAAACTGCAAGGGTTGCTACCAGAAGCACCCTCTTTACCCTCTGATACCCAAGGAGGACAAAACACTATGAAAGCACCTTACGGACACCCTAGATAAGGGTTTCATCCGCCCATCATTATCCCCCTGCAGAGCCGCTGTCTGCTTTGTAGCAAAGAAGGACAGGTCACTCCGTCTAGTTACCAATTACTGCGCCCTAAACAAGGTTACCATAAAAAAAGTATTACCTGCTGTTGATTGACAACCTGTTTGACAGGCTTGCAGGGGTGAAGATCTTCAGCAAGATTGATCTCACTGTGGGGTAAAATCAGGTCCACCTTGCCCCAGGAAACGAGGCAAAACAGCCTTTCAAACAGGCTATGGGTTGTCTGAGTGCTGTTTCATGAAATTTGGCATGACTAATTTGTCAGCCATCTTTGCAATGCTCATGAACAAGGCCTGAAAGGGCCTGGTAGAAAAGTGTGTCATGGTTTACCTAGACCCCATTATTATATACAGGCAGGACCAAACCATCCCCCTCCATCATATCTTCTTTGCCCTTAATACCCTTCACAAACATCCACCTAAGGCCAAGTGTGAGAGAGGGGGGCTAAACTAACTAAGTTTGGCTCCCATTTTTGGGGGAAGGATCCACCAGGACACCATCCAGTGCAATACTGGTATGGCTGCTTGAAGGGGCGTCCATAAGGAGGACACTGCAGACAGTCAGGGAAAGTAGGGGTCCAAACCTGTCAATATCATTCCACCAAGCAGCCAGGTGGCGTGCTTGGGAGCGTGCTCTTGGGTGCCCAAACCTTCTTCTTGGACCGGAACCACCAGATCCTCAGAGGGGGAAGGCACAGGGGGGGCAGACCTGGGGGCGTCAAGGGGACAGATTTGAGGGCAGAAAACTCAATATCATCACAGGTTATACTTCTCACAACATTCTCACTAGTAACAAGAATTTCCTGGGCGCGCCCAGGAAATTTTTCAAACATATGCATGAATTGGGTGGGGTTGCTTCCCATGTGGTGAAGTGAGTAGGAAATACAACTCCAGAGATCTGGAGAATTAGTCCATATCATCACCAGAGTAGGTGCCAGGGTGAACGCCACAAACTTCATTAAAGAGGCCAGCATTTTCAAGAAAGGGAAGACAAAAAGGATTTTCTAACCTGTTCTTGGTGACAACTGTCAAATCTAGGAACCTTGCAGCTGGGAGTCTAGAGGTGAGCTCAATATTTGAGGGATGACATCCACAAGCTATACACTTCAAGGACAAGCAGGAGGAGCTGCTTGAGCGTATTAAGAGCAAAAGCAAAAGTCAAAGCAAGTGGAAAACAATTTCAAATTTAAAGTAAGTAATTATAATTATTATAATACTAATTTTAAAGTTTGAACTAGGTTTTTGAGAGCAAATAGGGTAAGTGCATATACTAACACTAACGTTAACTTTAGAGGCTTTGAAAACAACGTCATAAGCCAGGGAAAGATGGGGAAGGTAAACAACAATTCTTCTAGTACTAAAAAACCTAGGTGTAAGAGGGGAGCTATAAGAAGGACCCCAAAATTTTAATCACAAGTTTGAGAAATTTAAGAACTTTATTTTGAAAGAATGAGCAAGCAGGGGACCAAAAGTCCCCTGTCTTGCTTTGAGGGAAACTGGCTTCAAATTGAGAGGTCACCTGACCCAAGAAATGGGTTTGATTGGCTGGTAGAGAAATTTTGCAAAGGCAAACCCATTGAGTTGGAGGGTTTTGCAATAATTTCTGGCTCCAACTATGATTGGCTGGCATTACTGGAGTGATTTAAATCAGCATTCAGTCCAGTTGGATTGGTATTTGGTGATTTAACAGTAGCGCGACCTGATTGTTTGGCCTTGATTGATTTTAAATACGGACGAGCCCAAGCCAAGAAATAATCCACATTAATCAGAGTTTCCTCCCAAGTGGGAACATGGTTAAAAACATCAGTATTTACCACCCGGGAAGGGTATGCCAACACAAATTTCTCATCAACTGTGTGGGCTAAATCCTCAAGGGAATTAAGGGGCTTGGCTGGCTTCTGAACAGATTTTTTGATATGACACAGGAAGGTTGTCCTGTCCAAGGCTAAAGGGGGGAGTGAATTTACGCCAAGACCTCCAAATGTAAGTTTCTACAGTCAGAGCTACTATTCCTTGGCCACAACATCTCTTCCCAAGGGATAACCCTGACCCTGCCAAAATCAAGCCAATCACCAACATGCTGCCCCCACTGATGTGGGTCAGGGGTGCACATTAATACAAATGATTGCCTACGTACATAAATTCATTCCCAACTGTGGAGAGCTAACTGCTCCCCCTGCTGAGCTTTTAAATATCAAACAGCAATTTCAATGGGCTCCTGTGAAAGACCAAGCCTTTGAGAACCTCAAACAGAAACTCACCACTGCATTGATCCTCCAGTTCCCCAACAGGAACTGCCAGCATTAACTCAATACTGATGCTTCAGACTGGGCCATAGGGGGTGTGCTGCATGTAGAAACTACAAAGGCGTCTTCCTCAAAGTAGCTTATGAGCCCAGAAAACTCACTGACATAGAACAACACTACCCCATTCAGGATAAGGAGTTGGCTGCAATTTTCCACAGTGTCAAGAAATGATGTTGCTACTTGGAAGGCGCCATCTTCCCACCTTGGGTCCTCACAGACTATAAGTCTCTCCAATACTTTAACACAGCCGCATTTGATCCAGCTTCAGACAGGACAAGTTGAATGTCTGTCCCTCTATCAACTTCACATAGAGTAAAAGCCTGGAAAGGAGCTAGTTGCAGCTGACGCCCTCTCCAGACTATATGTAGCCTTCATCACAGAGACAATGGCCTTGAAATAGACTGGGGCATGCTCTATCTTTGCCCTGAGGCCACCCAGTATGAATGCCTTAGCTCAGAAATCATTTTGAAACTGAAGGGCAACAAAATTCAGTTCACAACAGATGCTGTCAAGCAGAGATAGGCAAAAAGACACCCTACATCCATACTTCACAACAAGGGGACACCATCCTGAACTACCACTGAACCTTAGGCCACATCAGAGGAAACAACCTCTTCAAAATCATGAAGTATAAAATTTGGTGGCCCTGTATGCGCCAGGACATCCTGGACCTCCTCAAGTCTTGTGTGCTATGTGGGAAAAACACATATAAACCTGCTCTGCCCAAGTTGGTTCTACCCATCAAAAGCCATGGAACCTTTTGAAAAGTGGGCTCTTAAGATTGTTGGCCCCCTACTGGAGGACAAGCTGGGCAAGAAGTATATCATCATAGCTATCAACTACTTTACCCGTTGGCTTGTAGTGTGAGCAACCACCAATCATATGGCCACCACCATCACTTGGTTCATTGGCAAGGAGATTGTGGGCGTTTTGGAAACCTCAATCATCTCATCACTGATAGAGGACCTGAACTTGTGGGTAAAATTGGGAGGGCTTACTGTGTCAAAAACGCTCTCAAATGTGTAGTCATCACCCTGTACCACCACAAGCCAATGAACGCAATGATCATCTAAATAGTTCCTGGTCCAACTGATTGCCAAGCTATCCCAAGAACACCCAAATACTGTCTGGACTGAACATCTTCCCACTGAACTCCTCATCCTACAAGCTAGAATCAATAGAGTGTTGCAACTGAACCAATGAGAGTTCAGTATTTGAATTGGGGAAGATAACAGTCCAATAGAAAGGACAAGAATGAATATAATAAGGTATTGTTTATTGTAGAATAGTGTGATTACTATACCATATGGGGAAAGCCATAAGGGGGTGGCATAGTGGGATGTTCCATGTAAGGTTCAAAGCCAAGGAATAACTTGTGCGGGGATCAGCAGGTCAAATTAGTAGCGCTCCTAATTAAGAGGAAGTACCCCAATTTGATATTGTCATCAGATTGATTCATGTTGTTAGATACGTCAAGGGATGGCTCTTGAGAGCCCCCTGTGTATTGTAAGATATGTTGGCAGGCAAGTCTGAAAACTTGGTTGCAACACCCCCCTTGCCCCCTTCTTGTTGTCAGACACCAGAATCAGAGTCTGCAGAAGATCTGGGAAGGTCTGCACAAGCAACCTTTGTGTGGGGATGGCGCAGCAGGGGCGCAAGCAATTGTGGTGGAGCTTCTTGGTGTTTCTTTGGGCATCTTCAAGTTGATAGGTGTGATTGTCATAGACTGCGGCTATCTTGAAGGGCCCTAGGTGATTGGGTTCTAACTTGGCTGAATTGGGATTGAGAGTGTAGACAGGGTCACCTACAGCGTATCTGGCTTCAAGGTGCCTTGTCTCTCCTTCAATTTGCTTTTGTTTGATTTCTCAGGCCTTGGCACGCCATTGATTTAGGGATGGAGTTGTCAACAGGGGGCTTTCCAGGAACTGTAGACCATAACTTCCCCTGTTCAACTCCTGTCAGACTGTCAGGCATTCCAAAAGTCAAGGTGCTTGGACTGAACCTGGTGCCCCTGTTGATTCTTGCTTGTAAAATAAGTGCTTTAGAATATCCCACTGGGGTTTTCACTCTTAAGTACTGTACCCACTCCTCCAACATGAAGTGTCCACCCATGGCTTGCCCTGCGTCTGAGGGGATCCCTCTCTTGACCACAACCGCTGTAACTATCCCCCTGGCCCTCAGGTCATCCTGGACTCCCAAATATTGTATGAACTACCTGAACGGACTTTCCTGGAGTTGTACTTTCCTCCCTCATTAGGTTGCAACAAACCTTATCTCTGTCCTGGAATCCTAGATGTCTCCCATAAGGACCCTGTTCAATTGTTGGTAGCCAACTTAACTGCTCTCCCCATAAACGTATCTAGAGGGCAGTTTGTTGGTTATGGCAAATTATTGAATGCTCCTGATGTCTTGTCCCTTCATCTATTTGGCATGTTCCAGGATTTTAACCTACCTGAAGATGATCCCCAAGTCCTATCTTTGTTTACTGTGCAAGACTTCCCACAGCTATCCCCAGTTCAACAAAAAGAGGTTCTTGACTTGCTAGATCAATTTTCAGACATCTTTGCTAAATACAGTACCAACTATGGGCTAACCAAAGGCGTTATCCACCAGATTGATACTGGAGACGCTCCCCCTTCTGCGCTAAACCATATTGCCACAGTTGCGTGGAGGACGGCAGGTGCATAAAGAGCTCAAACAACTGTTAGACGCTGGGCTGTTGGCCCCTTTCCAAAGTCCTTAGGCTTCACCCCTACTCATCCTAAAGAAGAAGGATGGGGGTCTTGTATTGTGATGGACTACCAACAATTGAACTCTTTAGCCAGGAAGGACTCTTTCCCTTGCCGTGTATTTATGATGCTCTCCGCTGTCTTGTAGGCTCTAAGTTCTTCTCTGAAATGGATCTGGCATTGGGTTACTGGCAAGTTGACCTTTTTCCCAAGGACCGCCAAAAGGCTGCACTCATTACATCTGAAGGGCTGTTTGAGCCTACCCGCATGCTGCAGAGGCTCTGCAATGCCCCAGCTACCTTTTAAAAGGCCATGGACTCCATCCCCGTGATTTGAAACTGTCATATGTCCTAGTATATTTAGACAATATAACGGTTTCCAGTGCCACCTTCACTGATCACCTGGATCATCTCAAAGAGGTGTTCATAAAGATTTGAGAGGCTGGCCTCAAGCTAAAACCCTCTAAGTGCACTTTCTTCAAAGAGTGTCTTGAATTCTTGGGCCATGAAGTCACCCAGACAGGGATTTGCCCAATGACTAAGAAGGTTGAAGCCATCAACAAAATGCTTCCGCCCACCAGCCTAAAAGAAGTACAAGTCTTTCTGGATATGATGGGCTACTACAGGAAGTTTATTCCCAACTTTGCCAACACAGTGAACCTCTATTCCAGATGTACATAATGTCTTTTTTTGAATGGACTGCCAGCCCCCAGCAAGCCTTGAGGCCCTTAAGCAAAAACTCAAAGAGGCTCCCATCCTAGTGTATCCTGACTATGATAAAGAGTGCATCACTTTTGCTGATGCTACCTTAATCTTGCTATTAGGGCTATTTTAGCCCAACTAGATGACAAAGGTGTGGACTAGCACATCATGTGACACGCTCACTGTGTTCTAAACAAGCATGAGAAGAACTACAGCATCTGAGAAGAAAAGGGGTACCTTGCCGTGTTGCATGCAGTCAATCAGTTCTGTCACTACGTGTATGGTACCCATTTCACTGTTGTCACCGACCACGCTTTGCTTAAGTGGTTACAACAACTTAAGGACCGGAAGGACAACTAGCTAGATGGGCCCTCTGCCTGCAAGGTTATGAATTTACTGTGCTACATTGTCCTGGGATTCAACACCAGAACACTGATGGCTTATCCAGAATGCCCATCCTTGCTTTACACCCTGCGGAGGCTGACCAGTTGTATGAGCTAATTGGATATCCTTCTTATGGGGAAAAAGAGACAGAAGAAGTCCAATTAGCCTTGTCCAAGATATCCAAAGATACTCTCATACACGACAATCAGCTCTTCAAGAAGGTACAAGACCAGTATCTGCCTTATGTACAACCCAGTCTTTGCCTCTTGTTGGTGTCACAAGCTCATAAAGAGACTGTGCATGGAGGCATTGCCAAGACTTTTGACTGGCTCCAGAAGAATTACTTCTGGGAAAATCTTTGTCTGCTTATTCCAGATGTTATTGCTAGTTGCCATGATTGCCAGCTCCAACAACCTAGAGCTGCTGCTCACAAGTTTAAGCTAGTCCCCCCGCAGCACGCCTTTCACACTGTCAGGATTGACGCTGTAGGTCCTCTCCCCGCTCCCGCTCTGGGTGTTGCTTTATCTTAATTGCTGTTGATCACTTCAGCAAGTTAGTAGAATATTGCCCTACCAAGGACATCACTGCTAAGATAACTGCTGCCTTCCTGTTATAAGATGTTTTCTACTGCCATGGCTGCCCGCAAGTGTTGCTATCTGACAATGGGACTGATTTCAACGCCAATTTAGTAACCTCTGTTGTTGAGGTCCTGGGGTCTCACCAGTCCTTCTCTGCCCCCTACAACCCCTCTACAAATGGGGCAGTTGAGTGTGCAAATTCAACACTGGTTTC